>BFEA01000672.1:465168-490578 GCA_003427395.1 Chara braunii | reverse complement strand
GATTTTTCCCTGATCACGATCCGTCCCCGACTATTCCCTATCCCGCCCCCCCCCGCTACTCTGGCAGATCCCGCGCGCACGTGTGCGAGACTCCCACTCCGATCCCGACATCCTCACAGCCCGCTTCCACCCTACTCCGCTCCGCTCCGCCCTGCCTCGCTCCACTTCCCCCGACTCTGCCCTGACCGCGCAACCACCCCGGCTCCCCCACCGTCCCCTCCCCGACTATTCCCTATCCCCCCGCCCCGCTACTCAGGCAGATCCCTCACGCACGAGCGCGCGACCCCCCACTCCGATCCCGACATCCTTACAGCTCGCTTTCACCCTACTCCGCTCCGCCTCGCTCCACTTCCCCCTGACTCTACCCTGATCGCACAACCACCCCGGCTCCCCCACCGTCTGCTCCCACATCCGCCTTGCATTGCTATCCCCTCCTTTTTTTTTTTTTTTTTTGCTTTGTGACTCTAAATGAATTGAATAAGAGATTCAATTCATCATTATCGGTTTTTCGTCCCTGTTGAATACAATACACTTTCTGAACATCTCCCTGCTCCCACTTCCTCCCTTCTTCATCTCCGCCCCCTCCTAGGGTCCACTTGTTCTTGTAAAGTTTTCTTTCAGGTTTATTATTTTTTAATTCGATCCTAATTGGGAATTCGGGTATGACTCCCAGGCAAAAGTGGTTTGTATTATTATTCTGCACAACATACTTTTTTTTCAGATGTTTTTTTTTATTATTATTATTACGCGTACGTGCGATTTTGGGTTCGTACGTGTACGCCGGAAGTTTGTGAAGAAACCAAATTCGTTGAGTGTTAGGCAATGAGGCAAGGAAATCCGATGTGGCACCCGCCACCGAAGTTTGTGAAGAAACCTGCCTTGATACTTACACCTATAAGGGGAGAACGGTATGCAGAATGGATGATGGAGTTGAAATAAGCCGATAACTATAAAATGATGGATAAATTGAAAACGATACAGGCAAGGACGAGACAAACAGATGAACAAGTAGCCATGATGGGTAGAATGTATTACCTGACAAACTCACCGTTACAAGTTCAATCAAATGATGAGAGTTGAATGGTGAAAGCTGACGAGATAATAATTGGGGATGATTACAAATTTGATGAGGAAAAGGAGGCAGAATTCGAACAGGGAGAGATCTCAGAAGATTTTCGAGAAGAAGAATATAATGGATTTTTCCTAGAATTGCGGTTACTCCTTTTAGGAGACAAAAGAGAGAGGGAAGTTAGTGAAAAGACTCTCTGGATGAGAGATCATTATGTAGTAGGTGGTGACCATTTATTCATCAGAGATAAGAGGGGGCCACCGCGACGAGTGGTTTGTGGAAGGAATCGTTAAATTTATGTCATAGCTGCTCTTTATGACGGGATAGTTGGCAGAAATCGGAGTTTTGCTGCAACTTACAAGAAGGTAATGAGACTCTACTATTGGGAAGGGATGTTTGAAATGATCTGTAAGTATTGAGAATTATGTGTACACTGTCATGTCCGTTGTTTTGTTAAGTATAAAGAGTCTCTGCACCCCAGGTACATCAAAGATGTGGGGGCAGTTGTTCATTTGGACCTATTGGCCATGCCACTAGAACTCAACTGGTATAAATGTATATTTGATGCTAAAGACAACCTTACCGGGTTCATTGATGGCAGGGTCATGAGGAGCAAAATTGGGGTGGCGCTGGCTGAATGCATTAAATAGTACTACCTCAGGTATCTATTTGTAATGTAGTTCAAAATAGACAGGGGATTTGAATTCACGTGCGGGGAGGTGAAAGAGTTGCTGGAGGATTTGGGAATGATAAGTAATTACACAATTCGGGCTCACCCACAGACAAATCCACCGGTCGAAAGACGCCACAGTACCATTACAAACTTGATAGCCAAGTGAACAGATGAGAGGCTGGGCCTCTGGCCGAAATTCCTGAGGACTGCATTCTTCGTTGAGAATATCACTATCAAAAGGACAACAGGATATGCACCTGCAAGTCTTTGGTATGACAGGCATGCATCCTTTCCAATAGAAAGTTTCTTGAAGACATGGCGCAAGTAGGACCTCAAAAATGAATTGTCTTTCGAAGAATTGTTAGATCTTAGAGCACGATAGATCAATGTCACAGAAGACATAATTCAGGAGGCTGCCACAAGGGTGGCTGACTTCCCCAAGTAAGAAATGAGTCACTGGAGGTGAGGGATATTGTACTATTTTATGATTTCTCGCTGGAGAAGCAATGATCGCTAAAACTGGATAAGCGATGGCTTGGACCCTTTAGGGTTAGGAAACAAGGAACCCACAGTGCTTATGAAGTGGAGGAATTGGACGAGACGCCAAAAAAGGATTAGGTTTCAGGGTCAAGATTGAAGAATTTCAAGAATTTAGAAGAGATAAGCTAATGAGAAGCTCAAAAATATAACTATATGTATGCAAGTACATACATTTTTGACGATATATATATATATCGTCACAAACAGAACTGCCCGGTAAACCGTAGGCAGAGAGAGAGAAGAGGACAACAAACAATATACATATATATACATATATATATACATATATATATATATACATATATATAAAATATTATATATACATATATATAATATTATATATACATGTATATATACATATATATATATAAATACATGGGTGTTGCAAAAATATTTTACTAATGCCTTGTGAAATCGTGGGGGCTGCCTTGATGCTAACTGACCTGTGTGTATGTCAATTATTTCCTTCTGCGTGCAGGCGTTGTCGGGGCAAATACCCTGACAAGGGTATCTGCCCGTGTTTTTCAACGTCGGACGCTGTCTGACATGTTCACTAAATTGGAGGACTTGATGAGATTGGCGTCGCTAAAGTTATCGCAGTCCCATCAGCCTCTAGAAGCTTTTGGGGGCTGCACCTGTTCTACGGCCGCGGCCACATTCGTGGCCGTCACATTTTTCTTCCTCCCTTTTTTTCCTTCCTTCCCTATCTCCTTGTTTTCCCTATAAGGTGTCAGCCTTTTGTCTAAAACGAACGGCCGACCCTACTTCAAGTAATTTCACAGAGTCGAACTATAGTCAAGCTCGTAGGGTCCTTTTTCCCTACTGCCCCACGCCTGTGTCTAGCACAGGGTGGGCGCCAAATTCAAACGCGCAACCCTAAGATTGTTGCCCATTCTCAGAACGACGGACGCAACTTAGAGGAAACGAGGGAGGGATTCTCAAAAGAAAGAAGAAAAAATAACTCTCGAGTAGTAGTAGCGTAGTTATGTATAGTTCGTGTTTTAGGGGTAGATACTTTCATTTTGCTCCTCCTGTCCACAACAACCTTTCCCCCTCCCTGCTGTAGCCCGTTCAACAAATCGAAAGGGCGCAAACTCCAAAAGATCGTGAAGGGAAAATCAAAAAAAAAAAAAAAGAGAAAAAAAAAAAATCCAAACAAAATCTAAGGAAAAGATAATCTAGAAAAATCTAAAGAAAAGAAAAAAAGAAAAAACCAAACCTACCTGTCAGTTGGCCGTTAAAACAGGCGCCAACTCGTTTTGGGACTTGAAGTCCCTTCCACTTCAACCGGCGCCATGTGGCGCTTCTCTTTTAGTTGGACTTTTTTTTTTCTTTTTTTTTTTCTCTCCTCGATTGCAAGCCAACGATACTGTCCTATCGTGGACTACCCACGACCTGGGCCAAGACCCCACTAGCAAAAAGGATAGGATCGAGCTCCTCAACCTGGATGTGCCTTATCCAAAGATGAAGAAAAGCAGTGCAACCTCGATCTCCTACACATCTCTATGATGCCCGTACCTGGGCGCTTACGCGTCCAGCTACGGGACAGGTAAGTTTTTTCCTTTTTTTTTTTTTTTTTGTAAAAAAAAGAAAAAACTCAGACCATTTCTCGGTCTATACGTGTCATCCTTGCTTTGGGGCCATGCAGTCTCGGCGCGGCTGATTTCAGCCGCGCGATCTCGAAGATCGCACGACCGAAAATTGGTCGCGCCCGTCCTCACACTATGGGCTGCTCCAAAAGGAGCTAGCCCGGTAGTATGACTAATCAGGTTTGATCCCTGTGTTTGCAGGGCAACAGCCTGGTGGCAGTACCTACTGGGCTAGCTCCTTCTCATATCAGAGAAGGAGCAGCCCTTCTATATGAAGGGCTTTTGGTGCCCAGCAAGCCCCCCTCCGACGCCTAGCAGGTTATCCCTGCCAAGCCTACTCGCTACCGTGGCCGGCGGGCAGGGTCGGCAGCCGACAGCCTTAGCAGCTGCCTTACCCAGCCGGCCTTAACACCATCACCCCCGACCCTCGTCGTCGAGACCCAGCGGATCCGAACTTCCTACCCCGGCGCACTGCGGCCCTATACCCGACGCGGGCGCTCTTTTTAACCCGTTAAGGCCCTGAATCGCGCGGCATAACAGCCGCGCGACCTTATTATAGGTAGACTAGGTCTTAACTTTGGTTATCCCATAACTGCACACTATTGCGGCTAAGAATGGCTTGATACAGCCATTTCGACCCTGCGCCTGGCCTGGGTTGACGGTCAGATGCATAGCCAAAGCCAGGGACTTGATGTTCCTAGTGGAACATCAAGATTCCCAGCCCTCGATCGAGGTTCATATCGAGGGTTAGGCTCAACCCCGTTTTTTTGGTTGAGCCTCAAGTGGCTGCTCACCACTCTAGGCCAGCTATAAAAGCAGGGCTGGCCAGCAACATCCTCACTCAGTTGAGGTGCTGCCCACATTCTGATTGAATGTGGAGTGGAGAGCATCGTTATGCTGCCAGAGTGCTGAGGGCCAGCGAGTAAGAGGAGGAGTGGAGTGGAGATCTGCAGTGAGGGAAGAAAGGAGAGGCTGCCATAGCCATCGGGCGCGGGGTGCCAGCGAGAGACCCTGCTGTTCGCGGCAGGTCCTTGGCAAGCGGTGCAGGGGGAACTCTGCCCGTTTTGCACGGCGGCGGTAGTCATCGACAAGTGGTGCGGGGGAGACTATGCCCGTGTTGCGCTGCGTCGGCAGCCGTTTGTCGTGAGGCGCAGGGGAGGCGCTGCCCGTTTGGTGCGGCAGCGGTAATGAGTTTTTATAGCGCAGGGGGGGTGCTGTCCGCTTGGTGAGGCAACGACAGTGTTTTTTTGGTGGTGATGCGGAAGCGCTGCTGAAAATTTTGGTACGGCGGCAGCGACACGTCGGTGGGAACTGTTGCTAATGTTTATGGCACAGTGGCAGCAATATTTTTCGATGGGACCATGCTGCCGAGATTGGCAGTGGTATCGACGTTACGTTCTTGAGGTTATGCTGACAAAACGTCGGCAGCACTGTTGTGAGAGAAGATTGTTGCGGGTCTCTTACGTCACAGTGGAGGCTGTTTTTTTTGTGTGTGATCAGGCGGTGGTGCTGCGGGGCGGCCGTGGTACCGGTTTTGACGGCACGGCGAGCGGTAATTCCGTCGTTATTTTTTTTGTGGTGCGCGGTAGTCATGGTGGATCCCAGTCTGACCTGGAGAATGGTCTCGCAGTGGTGCACGCTTGGGATTGTGCGGCAGTGGTGTGTGGACCGGTACCATGAAAAGAGTGCGGAATGAGTGCGTGACAGTGACTATTGGGGCTCGCGGCACATGTGTTTTTCACCGCGGTCATCTTTATTTTATTTTTTTTTGCAGCGCGCGATGCAATTGATTTTCAGTTCTGGACCATCTGGTATTGCGGACGATGATGTGGGATTGACAGGGGCCGCTTGGGATCAATTTAGGACCAAGTGGGACCATCTTAGGGTGCGAACGCAGTTGTTTGAGCTGGTGTGGATTGTTGAGTTGGGTTGGCGGTATCCTTGGTGGTCAAGGAGCGATTGAGGCTGCTTTGGAGAGGTTCTGAAGGCGAGATGGGGATTATAGCGCAGTGGAGCGGCCACAACTGGGAGAGTTGTGAGCCACGCACTTTGGATTTCGGCGACCGTTGTTTTCTTTTGATCAGAACGTCGAACGGCTTCCTTGAGTGAGTCGTTTCAACTTCACTCAAGGTCAGTTGATTGACCCAGATTCCTTTCACACCTGTGTGAACCCACACTTTGCTTGACCTTGTTATTTTGGATGTTCAGAAAGAAAGGTAGAGGAAAATAGTGTGAGTCATGCATGTGAATGGAAAGGTCTGACTTGAGTTTGGGATTGTATTGTTTTCCTTTGGACTTGTTTCCTTTGCATGTTGTGCAGGTAGGTAGAACGATGGTTGCCAAGGAGATTGATTATGTCTGTTGAAGAAAAGAGAAAAGGATTGTTTTTTCTTTACTTCTCACCCGTCTGCATGTCAAAATGATTCGATGTTTTTGAAACTCTCAATTATGCGTGCACCACTGAATGGATTCAATTGGAATAAGGCAGATAAGGTCAAATGGATTTAATTTTCTCCCCATGATTGACCTTTTCTATCCCGAACGACCTTATCTATCTATATCTGCCCAAATGATTCTCGTTGTCTATCTTTTTCAGTTTCTTTTTCATGTAAGTTACCCAAAACTTATTAAAAATGAGAATAAAAGAAACCTACTCTTGGCGAACACAATCTTTCTCTCTAGGAAACATCCAAGGCGGGGGTTCGTATGCTTTCGAAACCGACCTTGTTATCGACTTGGAATGGACCAACTCGTCGGGGGTGGTACTCTGCCGAATCGGTGGTGACGGCCCAACCTCAGAGATCCGAGCCTTCGGGCTCGGGCGAGGGGAAGGAGTATCCACAAGACCACTTCCTAGAGGGATAGGTGCGTGTTAGAGACATAAGGAGTTCCAGTTCGCAAGAAGAAGTAGGTAATAAAGGTGATGGTTCTCTTTGCGCAGTAATAACGGCTGCGGTTTTGTTTTGAATGGTTGAATGATGTGGGTGGGTACTTCATCACTCGTGGACTAGAAAGAGTAATTATTACCCAAGAGGACATAGCGACCAACAAAAATTTTATTCGCTATACTTCCCTCCGAGCAAGTCGCATATGGTACGGAGATGTGGTCGAATTGAGAGTTTAAACTTCAGTCAGGAACCCGATCACTTGTTGATTTGCATAGTTGCAGTGAAATTTATTTGCAGAAGTTATTCCTTGCAGGGTTGATAGGTGTCGATAGATCCAACTGTAAGTTAAAGGGTAGGTTGTCCTTCCTAATCTCTCATCAGTATCGAGCCTCCACCTTGAAAACGGCGGTATGATAAATTATTCGGTTATATAGGCCGAGAAGAATAACTTTGGCAGATCATTTCATCAAGTCAAAATCCAATCTTGTGTGATTGGATATAAGGGGTACTGATTTTATTTATTTATTTTGTAGTCAAAGAGTTACAAAGGGACTAGGATTATATTGTGGGTTTCACGTTTGGTTGAGACCGTCCTAGTCGACCGACGTTTGTTCGTGCCTAGGAGATCAGCGCCCCAGGAGACGGACAACGTTCGGGTCCACCTGGCGTTAACCAAGCGTACCTATACTCCACAAGCGAGCAAACGCCCTCGACTGACCTACCTCTGCAATTGCATGTAAAAGCTTTCGCACGTGGGTCGGTAGCTCGGTAGGGATACGCCCCTGAGGGTGGTGACAGCCCCTTAGGGAAGGTAAGATGTACCTCACGAAAACCTATCCTGCCGTAGGGGACCGTGGGTTGTACAGCTGGCGCACCCGGCTAGAGCGGCGAAGAGACAATGCAACCACGCCCGTCCCGGCGGTTCGCGGGATTATTTATGCATTGTCCTAAGTTGTCTCTTGATTTCGTTTTGTTTTAACTCCTGTGTGACATAGCCGGGAGGGCCCTCGCTCACGTGGGGGCCGATGCGCTCGACAGTGTGACTCTTGGAGAAGAGGTGGTCATGGCCTAGAAAAGAAAGATGGCAAGATCCTCGGGACCGACCCAGAGAAGGAGAGGGCAGAGGAGGGATCAGGGAAGCAGAAGGAGCCTGAAGGAGCTGTCAATCTACAGATCGGGAGATAATCCGCGTTTGTTCTTGAGAGACTTTGAGTATGCCTTCAGACAAAAGTGGGATGACAAGATGAAACTTTCAATGGTAGGTGGAGAGGGGAAGTGTAAAAAGAAAACCGACAAGCTGGCAGTAGATTGTTTGAGATGGAAGATCTACGTAGTTAGGTTATGGCAACTATTTGGAATTTTCCCCATAGATGAGATTGAGGACAACTTGAGATTCGACAAGACCAATTTAGACGACTTTGTCGATAGCCAACAGTTGTCTACGGAAAAGGGTGGATAGAATAATGAGAGTGAGAAGAAGGGTCTGCTGGAGAGAACGGAAAACGGTGAGTATGAGGAGGTGAAGAGGATTGTGGATGAAACTTGCACTTGGCAGGGGATACTAATAAAACTACAAATGACGTACACTCAGTTGAGGCAAGATCAAATCAGAAAGGAAAAACTGCAAGAAAAGAGATTGTGGATTGGAAGAGAAAGCGATATATTACAGAGAAAGGCTCAGTGAAAAGAGAAGGAGGAGGTGTACCCTTGAGAAACTTGAGGAGCAGGTATGGGCCACCATCCAAGGAAAGGAAAGAGGAAATAAAGCAGGTCTTGGAAAAGGGAGAGAATGAGAAGAAGGATATAGAAGTGTCAAGAGAAAAAACTCATGAGGTGAGTGGGGCTCCAAGAGCCAGAAGAACTCAAGTGAGGAAACCAGTTGAGGATGAGAAGAAGGAGCTGAAAGTGAAGGAGAATAGGATTAGATAGAGGAAGGATAAAGCCTTAGAAGAGGAAGAGGTGAAAGAGAGAATGGTAGATTGTGAAGACTCATTCCAAGGGAGAGAAGAGGCAAGGGAAAAAAAGGAGAGCAAGCAGGAAAGGGCGCAAAAGGAACAAGGAAAGAAATGATGGAGAGATGATGTAATCAAGATGCTTCAGAATGATGATCTGCATGTGAACTCCTCTTGGGATGTGAGATTCGAAAGGATGCTTCTGTCAGAATTTGTGGTAAGCTCTCAACATTTAACGAATAATATAAGTTGATGGAGTTGCATGAGATGTTGGATGATAAGTGCACAAGGTTCTTTGAAGAGTATGCGGAGATTGCCAAGAGACTAGGGGAGATAGAAAAAGGAAAAGAAGAAAAAAAAAATGTTGATGACCTGGATGCTTTGGGGATAGGGTTTCGATCTGAGTTAAAGAAAAGTATTGAGCTCTTCACCCAAGGGTTTTTTGACTCTGTTCCTGGGCTTCTGAAAGAAATGCGCGGATTGAGAGAAAAAAAAAAGGACAAGAATGCTCAGGTAACAAAGTTGACAGAGGGACTAGAGGCATTGAAGGAGGAAGTGAAAAAGTTGAAGAAGGGAAAAAAGAAACTGATAAAGCAAGTGGATGCAGTGGGGGTTACTCTAACACAAAAAAAAAGGAACTTGCCGATGAGATGGTTGCTAGAGAGAATGTGGAAAAAAACTTGAGGGTTTGTACTCAAAAGTCCGTGAGCAGGGAGAAGACATGGAGGAGGAAATTGCAGAAAGGGAGAAGATGAGTCAAGTTTGGGACAAGAGATGAGAGAAAGTTCTGAGAGGAATGAAGGGGCTCAAGTTGAGCTCTCAGGAGGGTTGCACGGAAGGTAAAAAGGTGGTGGTATGGAAAGAGGAAGGAGGGTTTGAGATCAAGATGACAGAAAGGGAGAATGAGGATCCTCTATCAAGAAGGGAAGAGGAAGATGAAACGAAGCAAAAAGTTGAGGGGAGTGATGGCCTCACAAGATTGGGGTCACAAGGTGAGTCGAGGGTTGTTGAGTCTCGCGTCTCTCAGAGTGAGAAGAGTGAATGCCTAACTCTGATTCAGCATGAAAGAGTCAAGAAAAGAGGACTCCCTAGCTTGGAGGTACCAAAAGGATCAGCACGTCATGCAGGAACTTCGTCTCAACATCGCAAAAAGAAGGCAATGAACAACAAACCCTAAAGTGGGTGCTTCTTCTGTACAGAAAAAAGACACTTCAAGGACAATTGCGAAGTGTTTGCGAGATACATAGAGTTGGGGATGACTAAGTTGATTTGCAGAGGAGGCTGGTGACCAGTACAAGGCAATTAATCCAGGACTCCTGAAGGGGGCAGATAGGAGCTCCTCCGAATGTTGGGGCTGACCATCTCGCTCCTGGATTAGAAATGAGTAGGAGCATGGTTGCCTAGTTGCAATCGAGTTTTGTCCAGTCTAGGGATGAATGGGTGTTCCTTTTCTCTTAGGTTTGATAGGAGAAAGGTCTATAATAGATGATAGTATAAGAGGTACATAAACCTTTTGAGGTTGACATGAAGGTGAAAGGGAGTGAGTCACAAACGTGATTCTAAAATACATACTTTGTAATTATATATATGTATATTCAAAGTGGATGCGTTGATGACCACAAACACTTTTCGCATTGTGAGTGAACCTTTGAGTCTTTGGAACAAATATCCTCCTTCGTCTATCACTGTTAGACTCGTCTGAGGCTTAAGATGGTGGTAGAATGGGCGGATCAATGTCTTGCATGAAATTAGTGAGGGTCGTATGATCAAAGCGTTGGAGTATTGCTTATATATGCATGTTTTGAGAAACTATGCTACAACATAGATAATTTTTTTCAGTGAATTGAAGCATCATAAGTGCTATCTCTTGAATGTGATGTTTGTTTTGTTGGATTTAGACAAGCAAAAGAGTCAACAACTATACATTATCAATTGAATTTTGGATTTGAATATATAAATTGACCCCGAGGTGCGTATATGACTGAGCTATCATCAAAGACTTAGAGGGCACGACCCTGAATGGCAACCTGACGGTGATCAATTGAGTTGTGATATTTAGTTCATGGTGTTTATTTGAAAAAACCATCGTTCATCGATTTCAAGGGTTAACCTGAGGGCATGACTTACCAAGCCTATGGTCGAAAATTGACATTGTTGGGACGTAACTCCCAACGTGGGCTGCTGACCTAGCATAACCAGGCAATGGACCCTTCGACTTTGGCCTAGAATTGAAACACGAGGGGATTGTCACTCCCATGAGAGAATCTATTTAGGTGGATGTCGGAGGGGTCGAATTTAGTCTTGAAATTTGTTATCTATGAAAGATAGGATGAGTATCTCATCGTTGTACAACCAATGAGGGTAACCGCCGTTAAACAACAACACGATGGGCCGCAGGTCCGCTTGATCAGCAAGACTGTGGTGGGTCAAGATGGAGACCGCTAACCCTCTTGTATTAGACTTCGGACAGGGAAGCAAACTACCTTAGTTATTCACACTAAAAGGTTGGATGTCAATGTCTCAGTTAGGACCCGCGTCTGAGGGGTTGAGTTTAAGCATAAAACACATGCCCTAAAGACAACCAACGATAATCTGGACTAAAAGTCTATGGGTGATGGGAAGGAGGAAGCATTGCCACTCGTGATGATTTCTTGTACTGTAGTACATATCAAATATCCCCACTTCAAGTCATTGGATTTTTATTAAGGATGTAACGTGGGAGACCCGGGTTGAAATCTGGCAGTGGCAGTGAAACGCAAGGGTGACGATGTCAATCCAGAACCACGCTCCACTCCAGGAATTCGGATTTGATGATTGTTGATCATAAAAATAACTTTTGTTTGCATATAATTCTCCAACGACGGGGACGTCGCTTAATAGGGTCCGAAAACAATGTCGGAATTAGAATGGGCACAATAACGTAACAACTTCTATGACGGAGTTGTTGCGAACTGTAGAACGGGAAACGTTATCCTAATGCGGCACCTTAATAAAATCCCCTTTCAACAAGTCCGAGGCGTATGGGTGGCACAGGTTAGTAACCATAACATCCTTCCACAAAGGATGGAAAGACAGCCAAGCAGTAGAAGTCGCACAATGTGCAGCACCAATATTCAAGAATGGTCGAAAGTCCGTCCACGTGACCAAATTAATCAATTAATTAGCATAGTCTACGGGCGTCGAGCCGACAGTATACGGAAACCGGCAGTTCATTCCGTCATGGGCTCGAATGTCGGACACATCTAACTCTACTTGATGTGGTATCAACCTACCTGCTACTCGAATAATTTTTCACTGCTCTGAAATATCGCGGGCCTATTTTTCCCCACCACTTGAATATTTTTCCTCACCACAAACCTCAATGTTACATCAGCGGGCAAGTGCTGGTCTTCGAGCCTTCCAACCAACACACACGCTTAAACCGACAAGCACTTCGACTGGCACACAGACCAGCAAAGCGTGCATATGCACAAAAACGGACTCAACTGAGTCCCAATACTCTACATGTAACTGGGTTGCTTCACTAAGGATGCAGCTCCACAAAGACGGTCGGGGGTTTAGGTGTAGGACTCTTAAACAAATGATCTGGCTCAGTAGGTTTAGGTGTAGGACTCTTAAACAAAGGATGCAGGTCTACAACAATTTTTTTCATCCGGGCTCAGTCGGTCGGGGGTTTGAACCCGTGACCTCCTTCTGCGGCGTCTGTTACAGTTAGTCAGTGTAACGAGGTCGTTACACTTGGCACCAACGAGTAAGTTATCTATTTTCTTTTTATTTCCTATTTATTATTGATTTCGTTAGTTGTGGTTAGATTCTTTGTATATTTCTTTCTTAATGTTAATTTTTATTTCCTTTTTCATACCTACATGATAGATTCATGTTAACGAATTTGAGGCCCTGTTACGAGCAGGTATAGTCTCACCGAGCTTAGCCCGCTCGATACCGGGCTCGCAATCTCGGGGTTTGACAGAGGAAGAAGCCTCGAGTGGAGTCGAAGAGGAGGCGACCTCGAGGGCAGGAGATGTGTTGTGCGAAGGTTGAGTGAGCGGGCGCACGGGGAAAGGAAGCGGGCGCAAGGAAGGTAGCGCTCACAAGACAAGAAAGAAGAAAGCATGCACAATAGAGAGAGGAGTACGGGCACAAGTTGGGGATACACGCAGACTGCGTGAGGAAGGCGTCAATCACGACGGGGAAAGCCGACCACACGAGATGATGGTGGTGGCGACGGAGTAAGGACACATCAGAACAGAGGAAAGCAACGTGAAAGGGATAGCATTAATGAGGCACGTAAGAAGAAGAAGGAGAATAAGAATGAGAAGGAGAAGGAGAAGAAGGAAGAAGAAGACAAGAAGAAGGGGAGGAAACGAGACGTACCTACCTTTTACAAGTGGTGATGGCGGTGTCCCGTGAGTGAGTCCTTAGACCTTGTACTTAAGTTACGAGGGACCCTTTGTGCATGCGGAAGGGGGGGTTCAAGTTGCAAAGGATGACCGAGTCGTTCCTGGTGATCGACATAGGATCTGGCTACGCCGTTCGGACCTCTAGTCTTCTTGGTGGGCTTTTCATGACAACGACGACGATAGGAAAAACAGGTGAGTCTTCTTCAATCCCGACGTAGTACTTCCCTCGATAGGATGAGCGAAACCTAATGAATCTACCATTAGAACATGGAAATATACATTGTTAACCGTGTGTGTGTGTATGAGTGTGGGTTTAGTCGCGCGGTTGAGTGCATGTTACTCCCATCGATAGGATGAGCAAATTCGGATGAATATACCGCTAGAACATAAAAATATATACTACTACAGGCATATGTGTGTGTGGGCGTGAGTGTGTGTGTTTGTGAGTGGGTATGAGAGAGAAAGAGAGATACAACAAGAGTACGAAGGAAAGATGAACATGCATACAAGAAGTGAATAACATCCAAGAAAAAAAAGAAAGGAGATGATGGACTAGGGGGAAGTGAACAAGGAAGGGTTCCTCACCTCAACAAACCACGCCCGTGAGTTGAAGCGGCCGCAGGAAAGAAGAATCGATGTTGAAGTTATGATGTTCGGCGCCACCCACGGTGGCATAGCTAGATGAATCAGTGGAACTTCGACGAAGCAGTTGTCACAACTCCTCGATTGTTCCTCTTCTCCCTCTCTGCCTACGATTCATGGGGGTTACGATCGTAATCGTCTCCACCATCCTATTTGTCCTCTTTGTAGCGATCAGGATCGTTATCCTCCTCATCGTGATAGAAAGGAAGCCATTTTTTTTTATTTTAAAGTATTAATTTTTATTATGGTTGTTGAAATATATATATATATCACTATTATTTACTTTTATAACTCCTCTTAATCCGACTACTATCGCAGCCAGGTACGTGCATGGAAATCAAGCATGAGGAGGCACACAGTTCGCAAGTAACGATCTGGCAAAAGGGGAGGGGCTAGGGAGAAGAAGGACAAGAAAGAGGAAGTGGGAGGAAAACGACCAAAGGGGGAAGAGTAGAGCTAAGGAGGCGACAAGGGAAGACGAAGGTGGAGGGATACTGCCATTATGATTCACGGGCAGGATGAGAGAAAGAAGAAGAAGAAGAATACGATAAGAAGAAGAAGAAAAAAAAAAAGAAGAAGAGGAAGCAGAAGAAGAAAAAGAAGAAGAAGGGGTGAGTTGAATACCTGACCGACGCATACTACACTGATGAATCCGACGAGTCGCTTATCTGGGTCGTAAGGCTCGGGTAACCTTCTTAAGGTTCATCGTGACGGGGATAGATTATTGTAGTTATCGATCTTGATCGAGGAATGCATAGAAGGCACGAATAATCAGTTCGTGCTGATTACATTCATGCCCTTTGTACACACCGTGCATCGCTCTTGCCGATTGAATGACCCCGTGAAGTGGCTAGATCGCAGTGAACTCCGTGTCATCGCTCTTATCGACTGGATACCGGTGAAATGTCTGATGGTGGTGATCTCGGTGGTTTACCGGCGGGGGTGTTGTGAGAAGTTCATTGAACCTGATTATTTGGAGGGAGGAGAAGTAGTAACGAGACTTCCATAGGAGAACCTGAGGGAGGATCATTGACATGCAAACGGTCGGTCTTTGGGGCGTGGGAAACTGGTTTATTCTTCCCTTCTTCCCATAAATGCACCTGGTCGGAGAGTTGGTTCGTATACATTAGTTCTGATATTCTTTATTTTTCTAGTATTTATTCTTTTTTTGAACTTTATTACTGATATCGATCATTATTATGAGGTTTGAAAGGACATCGGAATGACAAAAGAGAGTTTAGGAAGGGAAAGAAGTAAAGACGAAAGAAGAGGGGTAAGGGGATGAGCCGTGAAGGAGAAAGGCCGCACAACTGATTTTTTTTCATACTTGTAATTATCTGACCACTATATCGGTCAGATTAAGTAACTGGTGCTAAGAAGAGAAGAAGAATATTTAACTAAATTTCTTTTAATGACCATTATAAAGAACTTACGAATTTTTATGGAAAGTGTGACGAATGGTTGGGGCTTAAGCCTGTGAGGCGTGGTGTGAGTTACAAAGAACAATAAAGTTGATCACATTGGTGTATGGCAATGTGGCTTTCGTATGTGTTTGTGTCTCATGTAGGTTAGTGTTTGGAGCTTGTGTACGAGCGTTACCTTGGAGGCAATGAGAATGACAACCATATGTTGCATGATCTATATACCTAATGGGCTTATTTTTCCCCTTTTTATTTTATCTCGAGTTTTGTTTTAATGTGGGCGTTGGGGTGCTTGTTTATTCACCGATCGATTTTTCTTGTTATTTTTTATGCTTGGACGTTAAAGTCCTTAGCAACTGTCAAAGTCAAACTCCTTGACCTGTTTCCAAACCTTGGATGATGGAACCCCACTTTCAGTGTTAGGGGCGCCCAACTGCTATAATGGGCCTAGGCCCGCCTAACATTTACCCCAGCAGGAGAAGAGGTAGTAGTGGTTCTCGCTATTGAGAAGAGGGTAGTTATGGCCTATCATAATGGATTGCACGACTAAAAGTCGTAGTATCCTCAAGTCATTTGAAGATGGGAGCAAGTATCAAAGGAGGACCCTGCGATACAACTATTTTAGGCTACAACCGCCACAACCAGAAGGACAAGTTGAAAATAAACGTTGAAGGGACCAAAGAGGAGGAGATGAGGGTAGACCAAAGACTACAGGGGACCGTTCCGAAAGCCAAGAACCGAGCTAAACGGAGGTGCAGAAGTGATGGAGTGGCAACGAAAATTGAGGCGACTGTCGTGCACCACGAGACAGAGACTTCTACAGAGACGACAAAGCGTGAGCAAGAGTGTTTGGACCGCGACAGAGAGGCCGAGAGTGAGGTCAGCGACCTAGACGCAGAGACTCGGTCCTGACACGGACTGGAGTAGTGGCGGCGAGACCACCCGCCTGCTGAGCTTGTGGAAGACGGCCCGAAGGCCAATTCACGATAACGACGAGACAGAGAGAACTAGGCAGTTACGGGGAAAGAGAAAAAGAGTAGTAGAGAGTGTATCGAGAGACAGGGGGAACGTGTGCGGTTGAGAGCGAACTTGAGAGATTGTTGTGCGGGGATTAGTGGTCGATGGCAACTGCGCTGCCACCGTATGCCCTCCAGCCAGAGGAAGAGGCGTGATTGTCAGTGGGTGAGTGCGCCGCCACAAGAGTGGTAGCCGTAAACGAGAGAGAGAGAAAGAAGTTATACTTTTGAAGGAAAGAGACATGTGAGCAATTGACTGTGGTCATCAACTCTCTCGCTCGACATGGGCTACTCACTTCCGCACACGTCTTATTACCCACAGAGATATGGGAGCTTTGTTCCTATTGTGAGCCGCGAATGGACAAATTCGTAGAGCCGGGTACTTGTGATGCTTAAGGTCTCGCAAGGCTAAACAGAAGGAGAGATTCTATTCACGACTCCCAGCTTGAACAACTCACATGCACTCGTGATAGACACGCCCCATCGCGTATCAACTGTCGGGAGTATCTGGCATGTATGAGTGATTACTAGGAGATCCTTCGTTGCTGACATTAACTTCGCTTAGTTGGAATAGCGATTTGGAATGAATGAGCGGATTGTATACGAAGTCTAACCTGTGATGATTGAGAGAGATGCTAGCAAGACGTGAGCTCGCCCATCACGATTGACATCAACCGTATTGATATATAGTTTTAAGACTGGACGCGGGTTATAAAATGACTATATACGGTTTGTCAGTTTCAAGATTGAACAAGCAAAAAAAGGAAATGTCTGAGGGAAGGTTGGGCGATCTACGCAGGGAGTGACTCAATCCATGTCATTCTTCCTGCTTGAGTCACAATGTGAATAATGGAAAGGAAAGTTTACCACAACGAAGTTGATGTCATTGATTTTCGTTAAGTACGCGTTGCTTGTGTTCATCAGTCCCACACATATTATAATGAATATGAAGGGAGAATGAGCTAACGAGTAACTATCTGAGATCAAATTTATATGGGAGTACTACGAGCGAAGAATATTTAATTAACGTCATTAGTTGCAGTATGGAGAGTGTTTTCTTCACCATCGCTGAGTTTTTGTCAACATCTATGTCATCTCATGAGTACATCTGTGGAGCCCGAAGTATTTGCGTGTTGGTTTTAAATAGTGAAAAAGTTGCATGTAATGCAAATCACAGTTTATTTCTTTCACTAAATAAACCCTGAGCTTAACAAGCGGTGATTGCTTTATGACTCTCGTTGTATAAAATTCATTACCAAGAGTAATCATGATTTGACCCTGTATGGATTCGGCTTTCTGTGAGGAATGTTGGTCTGAAGGAGAGAGAAGTAAGTTGAACTTAAATTAATGTATAGCTATTTCATTCTTTTGGTGTAATCCTTGGGAAAAAACCAGATTTTGATGTGAGTCAGATGAAAAAATTTACTTGACGTTGTGTATCTGCGGTAAAGAAAACATATTCTGGATTGACGAATGTTGATCGGCTATCTCATTATCATAGTTAATTACGATGTCTGGAAGCGAGTGATTGGGATGACTTGATTGATAATAAACAATTTATCGAATGCAGGCTGTAGTATCGAAAACAAGATAATTACTTGAGGTTGGTTTCTGTGATTTTTAATCATTATTATCTGTCAACAGTCTAAATTGACTTTAATGCCTTCGCTTGCCTTCACCAAGTTGTGACCACGCGTATGGTGTTAGTTGTCCAGATCCTTAAATTCGATTCGGGAGTAATTAACAAGGAATCGACTGTTCTTGGTGATTAGACTCCAATCACTAAGAACTCTTAATTATCTCTAGTTATCCTTATCGTACGGTCTTTTTCAACCTCAACTCTTACGACGGGAGGAAAAACAACCGGAGTTAGAATTCAAGTGAGCTCAGTACAAACTGATTTTCTCAAATCACGAAGTCTCTTTTTGTAACTATTAATGGGTAAAAATTTGTTTGTGCTGCGAAAAATAATTTATTTACTAGCGAAGTATCTACTGGATGGTGACCGAAGTCTGTAATACTTGTGTACGCAACCCCTTTGTCTAGTAGTGTTAGAAAGCTATACATGAAGGTCTTCGCTTGATTGAACCATAAGTTTAGTAAAGAACCAATTTAAGATACGGACATGTGAATGAAATCTGCGTGCTGTGACATTTTATGTCGTGTGAATAAAGTTGTCATACTTTCCTTACCCCTGTGTGGCGTAAGGGAATGTCAAGTTTCGCCCTTCCCTAAACAGGGAGTTGTTGTCAGTTGCTCCAAGTGCAGGGAGTGAATAAAGACTGCTTCGACATTTCACATGTGTGTCGTGCAGTTTACAGATTGTGTCCATTACCAACTGTCTCATGTGTAGCCTATAAATCAGAGTCATGAGTTTGTTTTAGTCGATCAATTGGACCAGT
Organism: Chara braunii; assembly: GCA_003427395.1. Classification (NCBI taxonomy): domain Eukaryota; kingdom Viridiplantae; phylum Streptophyta; class Charophyceae; order Charales; family Characeae; genus Chara; species Chara braunii. The sequence continues at coordinate 471,986 of BFEA01000672.1, read as the reverse complement.
TTATCCGCCTTTAGCCTTTGTTCTTGTAAATGACTAAAATACCAGTTGTTTGAACGTGAACTTCTTCATCCTTAGTACGCAGGGGAAGATAGAGCCTCTTCTCTTGATTGAGTGGATAAATTTATCTGTGTAATAAACGGGTGAAGATAATAATAAGTTGGGAATCAATTTTCAAATCATGACTTTACGAGTGACCGCGAGCGAGTCCGCTCCTGATATTTTAGGACAAACCTTCGTCTTCTGGTAAATTGTGTAATACGTGAACTAGAAATGTGTTAAGTAACACCCTGTGTAGCATGAGAACAAAGACTGTATCTGATTCTACATGGTACATTAATAAAAGTTGCACATAACTATGTTATGCAATGCAAGTGAAAAAGGAATTATATCATGTTATCTCGAGGACGATATTTAAGTTGAGACTTCATTCAACCGTATATTTGTGTTGCAAAGAAACGGGGACAGTCACCGACCATTTCTCGTTTTCAAGCAAAACCATTGGCTGTATCCAGTTGTAGTTGCAATCGTATCCCATAACCTCACATAAGTTGAAATTTGAGCTCTGAAGATACGACCTCTACTAGGGAATTTTCTCACCTTACAATAATAATTATTTTTTTTTTCCAGCAAACAATCCACGACAACAATCTCTACGATCTCCCAGTTATTGTGCTCGTGGCAAGAGTTTGATAAAGGAAAGTAATTACTCTTCTTATGAAATCAATCATAACGTTTTATTCACAGTATGACGAGTAAAAGTGTTATCGCCATGCCATGCACTTTTCTTTGGGACAAAGCGAAGATGGAAGGTCAAAGTGTTTGAAAAGGTTGCGTACAAAAGTGTAATGAATGAACTTGTAGTTGGAAGAGTAAAGAATCAACATAAGTTCATAGAGTATGTGTTTCATATCCATGGATCAGATGAAAAATTTCATAGCACAACTTTTTTTCTTGAAACCGTGCGAAAAATAAAAAAAATAGTGCACGCTTAATGGACATAGATTGAAGCAATACACCACTGGATATTTGTTAAGAATTTTTTGAAGCAGCTTATATGCATTAATATCATGAACAACCAGTTTCATTCAATTCTTCACTACTAGTATCAACCGTCTGTCATGGGCAGTAAACTTTGATTGATGTTCAGAGCCACCTACAAAGGAGAGTTCCCTAATTTATTCTCTACTCTCTCATCCATTGAGGTTGTTGATTGATCAAGAGGAATCGCCGGTCGCCAACAGTAAGTTCACTATATCAATGTGTTTTGTCTGATTGTCTCATCACAAAAGGTTAAACTAAGAACGACATAATAACACAAACGGGTTGTTTAAATCATTATTCGGAGAGAGAAGAAGGAATGAGGAAGAGGAATGTTTTGTGAGCAACAAATCAGATAAGAGATAAGAGACAAACTTAATTGCATCATATAATAAACAAATGAGAGAGAGAGAGCATTTAACGTCGTAAAAATCGAGTACGCTGTGTATTATCAGAACCGGAGCGGTGAGACGATCAATAAGACCATATCATTTCAGGTCGTCGAGCAAACATTTCATTCCTTCCTAGTCAATGAGTCAGTATTGACAAGTCTCAACCAAATTGCTTCTAAGGACGCTTTTCAGTATCGATATGTCAGTGCAATGGGCTTCACACAAGAAAATTTGTCAATCTTCGTGGTTCTCACTGAGTTTGTAAAAGAGAAAATCCAACACATGCTGATATATGTGAGGAAAGACAAAAAAACGCATTAGCACTTTGATTAAGTCTAGGTCTCAGCGGCCAAATATCTTGAGATGAGAGACAAAATGAGAGTAACATAAAGTTGATCCGTAGCTATGAACCCAATCTCTATACCGACTACCCCATACCGCCTATTCATTTCCTTCTCACAGACGGTTCTTTCTGGGGTGACTTAGTTGATTTGACCAAAAGGTATATCTCACCTGCAAAGATCGACTATGAGACAGCGAATGAACCATTTGAGTTCTGACGTCTCAGGAGAGGGATCTTCTCTCAGCCATATCTCCCTATACTATGGGAGGAGTTTTGTGCCATGGTTGGTTTCCTCATCTTTTATCTTGGATGAAGGTGTTCATAGCTTGCAGACTTTAGGTGACTCTATATCTCGAGACCACAATCTCAGGAAGTCGGTAGACATGGCTCGAAGCACAAGAGAAGCACAACTGCTAGTCATAACTATTCAATTCTATTTTATGAAATTACTATGAGTTTTCACTTTTCCCTTACTCATATTGCTTATGCCTTGAGTCAGTCAGTCCTACTTCTGTCTCTTATACACATCTAGATGTGTATAAGAGACAGTCGGTAGACATGGCTCGAAGCACAAGAGAAGCACAACTGCTAGTCATAACTATTCAATTCTATTTTATGAAATTACTATGAGTTTTCACTTTTCCCTTACTCATATTGCTTATGCCTTGAGTCAGTCAGTCCTACTTCATTTGCATTGACTTTGCTAAATGATTATGCTTCCTGATGATCTTGCCATGATTCTCAAAATTAGTAAATTGACAAACTTGATACATGCATAACACATTAAAATTTTATAATTATTATTTGCATAATCTTTGTTGTTCTTAATCATAATAAAAAATTCTTAAGACCGGGGACCAAAGAAAACCACAATTGAAGGCTCTCGCTCGAAGTCGGACGCACACAACAGGAAGGGATTTGCTTTATTTAATTTATTTAATTATTTATTGCAAAAGACTTACAAAGTCCAGCGTGACACCTTGTTGGCTTTCCGGTGGCCAGACGTGGCACGACTGGAAAAAGTGCGGCAACACCAACATGAAAGAGATCTAAAAAAAAAAAACACCTCAAACAAATATGAAATAACTACATGTCACATAAAACAATAATACAAACGACTTTTGCCTTGGACTCATGTTCAAATTCTTTGTCAAACGTGAGTTAAAAACTAGAAGAGAAACAATTTAATTGTTTTGTCTTTTAACGAAAAAAATATGTTTGTCCGAGCACGTTCGGGAGCCGTTCACGCGAACGGGTTCGCCGTGCTATGCTTACTTAAAAAATATTGAAAATTCGAAAAAATACCACAAATCGTGCTTATAGTGAAACAATCATGACAACTTTATGACCATCGATAAGGTAGCTTCAGAATATATCATACATAATGGTTACAAAAGATTATTATGAAAACTATGCTATTGAGACCCCAATCGCAACGTAGCTACGGAGATAACAGATCCCTCAATGCTTTCATAATCAGTTACGTTGGCTGTATCGGCTCCAAAAGGAAGACTTTTGCATTGGGTAATCTTAGATAAACATGTTAATAATTTTGAAGCAGTTCAACCTATCGAAGAAAATGAATTCAGGAAGTTGGAAATACATCCTACAACAAGAAAAATGTATGGATAATGAATATGAAATAATGTTTTGGTGAAAATATTTAATGTAGATTAAACATAATATATACCCAAACGTGGATGTCAAGGTTAAAGTTCATAAAAAACTAAAAATAATAGATGAAATAAATGCATCGCACAGATCCGCTTTCTAAGTTGGTAAAATATATGTTTTTCTCATACCTTTGATTCACTTTACACAAAAAGTGGAATTAAAAAGAGGTACAATCCCTCTTTCCTCAACATTCTGCACTAGACCGATGAAATTTGTCGACATTTTATTACTTATAAGGGTTGTTCCTGTGTACTTATGGCTTACGTTACACGAAGGAACGTGAACACATTTGAGCACGCCCCATGGTCCAAAGTTTGCAACTCTCACTTCATAGAGACACTCAACCATTGTTACTTGCAATGGGAGAAAACCCAAAAACTTTGGTACAAACTTAGAAAAAACACCACTACAAAATAATGCATTTCAATGTCAGATGTTGTTCTTAAATACAGAGGAACCCCTCCTAACAGAAGTTTCAATTTATTTTTATTTACCTAAAATAAAAAATGAACAAGATTGGGTATGTAGAAAATAAGATTACTAAAAAAAAATTATCTTATCAACATAAAACAATTAATTAAAACATTAATCATGCTCTTTTAAAAAAACCAATAAATAAATTTAAACTCTTCGATTTTTGTTTTTTTAAATTGTAAGGAGAATCTATGCATTGAAATTAGAAAGTGTGAATCTAGGCAGAATAGTAGGGGATGAAATAATCTTATAAGTTCGGTTCATCCTACAAGCTCACTACAAGAAGATAATATTACATCGCTTTGACACCTTAGAATACCACATACATTTCAATCAAAAAAATATCGTATCACAAATTATAAAAAATTATGTAATGCAAAACAAAATGGAGCCTCTTATTGGCTAGAATCTTAGAATGACGATCTAGATCGAGATCAAAACCCATGAAAAACATCAATGTATTTCTAAACGAAGTAATACAAGATCTTACCACCCCCTTTCAGACAAAAAACAAGTCAATGTTACATAACTGAAACAGTAACCCCCTTCTAATGAAATAAGCGTCATAGCACACCCGTTCCACAAAGCTTGCAGACAACTTACCTCCCTCACCACACAACAACTCTGCACAATTCCCCTCCGATCGATACCGCACTCTAGTAAATATCCTATTCGCCGACCCTTGCTTCAGAACATTCTCCCAACCATCAACTCTGCAGCCTCACCTTAATCTCAAAGGACTAGAAAGAAACCCTTTCGATGAGAAGTCAAAACCACACTCTGATTGGTGACAAACATAAGACATATACAATCTTAAAGTTTTTCCTTCAAAGACTCTCAATAAGACCTCTACTTTAGGTCTTCCTCCTAATCAGACTTCGCTTTGTAATGAATAGACACTCGCAATTATGGCATTTCCTCAGGATGCATAACTACCATTCCCGCCATAGATTGAGAAGAGTCAAGATCATGAATTGGACGTATATTCGAGTTGGCTAGCTTACGCACGGGTGAAGGGAGGTAATTTCTTGCAATTGGAAGTAATCGATGTCATACACTAGTTTCTCAACCATAGTAGTGGAAAGTGTGAAAGGCTTGCTGATAGAACTAGTACCAAACTGATGTGCCCCAAAATAGAAAAGGAGCCAAAACCATAAGGTTCTATGTTATTTATTTATTTATTTTCAAAGGGGATTGAATGCGCCTTCAACAAACATAGTTTAGGGTATGCGAAGTGGATAAATGCAGGGGAAGTTAGTACACTTTGAGGCCTACGATGTACTACCCCTCAAAATGGAGCCGTCGATATTATTCAGGTAGGCAGATAACCATGAGGGTCTGGGTCATTGTTATAGCATGAGGAAACCAAATTTTGACATAAAGTATTTGGTGTTCCAGACTGCTACAAATATACAAAATCTTCCATTTGACCCTTTGAAGTGGTCATGAAATTACCTTTATTATGGGTGTGATTACACTATAAACTTCGTATAAATATAGAGTATAAACTCTTTTGAAAAAGACATTGCATCATGAATGCACACTAGTAATATAAAAATCTCCATTGGAGGGAATTAAATGTTTTTAGATGCATTGCCACGTTGTATTGCATCACTTTCAAAACTACATTAGAGCAAAAGGGACCATATGCAAGAAATGACTCTACAAGTTTCCTGTATGTAAGTATGGCGAAAAAATGGGAACACAATTTTACGGTGTGGTCAAAGGTGGTTAGGATCTGGAAATGGTGGGATGCATTATGGGGCTGGGTCACAAAGGGCTCATAATGGAGCAGCGACGAAAGTTCATTTTGTTGGACGAGGCCCCAACAGTGTGGGAGCTAGACCCATTATGGAAAACCACTTTCTGTATCACCTCCATGTACAGGTAATTGTATTTGTATGATCCCTCGGATACTCAGATACTCGTTGTAGAGTGAAGGAGGTTGAAGTCGAGGAAGGAGACATCCATGAAATAATATAACGAATCTGTTAAATACAACCTTCATGAAGTGGAAAATGGAGAGAAGTAAAAAAAAAAAGGTCCTACACTACTGTCGTAAAGCATGGCATGATGCATCATGAATGCACACCAATAGTACAAAAATCTTCATTGGAGGGAATTAACTGCTTTCAGATGAATTGCCACGTTGCATTGCATCACATTCAAAACTACATTAGAGCAAAAAGGATCATATTTAAAAAGTGACTCTGCAAGTTTCCTGTATGTAAGTATGGCGAGAGAATGAGAACAAAATTTTACAGTGTGGTCAAAGGTGGTTAGGATCTGGAAATTGTGGGATGCATTCGAGTTATAGGGTTGGGTCACAAATGACTCATAATGGAGCTGCGACGAAAGTCATTTTGTTGGACGAGGCCCCAACATTGTGGGAGTTGGACCCATTATGGAAAACCATTTTCTGTATCACCTCCATATATAGAAAATTGCATTTGTATGGTCCCTCGGGTAGCCAGATACTCGCTGTAAAGTGAAGGTGGTTGAAGTCGAGGAAGGAGACATCCATGAATTAATATAATGAATATGTTGAATACAACCTTCATAAAGTGGAAAATGGAGAGAAATCCAGAAAAAAAGGTCCTACACTACTGTCGTAAAGCATGGCAGGATCGACTTTGGGAAAGGGAGATCCTCGTACCCAATTCAAGAAATGTGCAGAATGCGATCAACCCCCAGTTGTCCATGACACACTCTTCTCAAGCCCATGTGGTAGGGCTGCAGGGAGTGAAGAAGGGTTAGCTATTATTATTTATCTGGCGGACTGGTATTAGTTTGAAGAGTGCCGTATCAATTCCCACACCTCATAGTTCGGGCATCAGATGGAGAACCCTCCTAAGTAGGGTTATACCCCATTCCTAGCATGTGCAGCTCCCCACAAC
>BFEA01000672.1:455052-465059 GCA_003427395.1 Chara braunii | reverse complement strand
TTTTTCTCTCTCTCTCTCTCTCTCTCTCTCTCTCTCTATCTATCTATCTATCTATCTATCTATCTATCTATCTATCTATCTATCTATCTATCTATCTATCTTTGCGTGTGTGTACTTATATAAAGATATGCCATTTACATATTTGTATATATATAGGGCAAATGCTAGTGGTGAAAGTCGAACTTGCAGATTGGTACCAGAGTGAAGGCAACAGGCCATAAGCCAAAATGCTAGAGTCCTACTGGTAGGCTTTAAGCGACCAAGGGCTGAGTCGCGTCACTCAAACAACCATGGTTCAGCTCGAAGCGTTGGTCATCGTTGGTGCTATGTTTCACGTGCAGGGCCAACCCTCACTTGTGCTTAGAAAACATTCACGTTCCCCTTATCAAGTAGAACCAACATGGCTCAAGAATCAAATCGGCTGCACCCTGTTGTGGCACAAATGGTCGCTATGCTGGGTCTAGCATATCCCTCAGCACTGAACCAAAAAGTGTGAAAAATTGTGGGTGGGTGGAGGCGGCGCGAGGGTCGCAGTGTTCACAGCAGACATGAAAAAAAATCTTTGGTGTCACTTGATGGCAGCAGCACAAGACGCCACCATGGTAGCATGGTTTATGTAAGGTCTACCTTGCACTAGGTTTATGTCAGGTTCATGCTTATATACCCAGGCAGAATGCTACCACCTCCTAATGTAAGTACATGTAAATGGTACATCATATATTTTATAAGTGGCACAGGGTCAGCCATTGTACTAGATCTTGGTTCTATATTTCAATGGAGCCTCTGGGGTTGAACACTTGACCTCTGGATCAACTTTTCCAGCTTGCCTTTGGAGTCGCCAAGTGTTTTACTTCAGCCTGTCAGTTCAACTTCAGGTAGGGCTCTGCAAGTTGGCTACTTTATTTTCGACCTTGTTCTATGAGACATAATCCCTTTGGGGAGAAAAAGGAGGAGAGAGAAAAGGGGAAGAAAAGTTTCCTTCCACCTATTGCATTTTCTTTATTTTTTTTACTGCATCTCCCTCTTGTCCTCTAAAGCTCTCTCTCGGCACGACTGTGTCAAAATGAACCTAGATCAGGGGGAGGCTAGGTCCACAACCTGCATCAGGATTTGACGGTTTCTAGGTACGCTCTGATAGGGATGTTGCATAATTTCAAACTCTGACAGCCCATGCAGCTAAGCCGACAAATGATATTCCCGATTCCTTGCTTTTAGCAAAACAAAGAAGCACAAGGGTGCAATATTCTTTGCTTTCTTTGGAAAAGTCTTCAACTGGTTCCCTACAGATCGGCTCGGGTATCGAGCCGCAGACCTCTGTATCAGCAATCGTTGAGCATTATTTTTCTTTCATTTTCTTTCTCACCTGTTTTCACAGTGTTTTTTACTCATCACTAGTTTTCCTTTCTAGGTTATGGTGGACAGCAGTGACCTCTACTCTGCCTATAAATAGCTGGATTACTGTAGACTAGAGTCTATTTTAACTTTTTTATTTATTTATTTTTCTTGATTTCTTTTCTGTTTTTTTTTTGGGTGGGACGTGCGGCCAACTATTTTATGCTGTCACATGAACAGGGAGAGGGGGGCGCGGGGTGGGGGGGATGGACACTTATTGTTATGAACATTTAAGCTGAATGTACGTGCAGCCAATTATTTTATGTTGTCACATGAACAGGGAGAGGGGGGCGTGGGGGGGGGGGGGATGCACACTTATTGTTATGAACATTTAAGCTAAATGTAGTCTTAGTTTGTGCCTTCATTATGTTACAGAAAGAAAAAGAAAAACTAGAATTTTTCCTGAAGGACCCTCCTAGCACAGCAAACCCCTCCCCTCCACAGGCTTGCCCCACCCCTTGCCCTCATCTGAGACAAAAGGCAGAAAATCCCCTTGCGGGCTCATTCCAAAACCAACCCTCCAACTTTGTGACCTAAATTCTGTTCGCTGACCCCAATCAGTCTTGGTCTGGTCAAGGTCAGGGACAGCTTTGGCCTCAAGACGGGTGCTGCTAAAATGGTTGATCACTTCTGTCGCACTGTTTTTTATCTTCGCATCACTGCAACGTACCCAATGTCATTACAACTTTCCTTTTTCTCATGGTGTGCTCCTGTGTAGCATCGGGTTCGGGTTCGGTGACCGAACTCAAACGTTCACCAAACGCGAACGAGCGCCAAAACCCTCCGAACGCAAACATAAAAATATTGAAAAAAAAGGAACAATTATCAGAAAAATCTGAAAAAATATATGTTATGAAAAATAATAATACGAACAACTTTTGCTCGAGAGGTTATGCTCAAAATCGTAACCAAATTTGAGTAAAAAAACGAAAACCAAAAGGTAAAAATTTTGAGATGCCCCTGAATTTTCTATTAATTTGCCGCGCGCCCTTCTAAAGGTCGACTTACCCTGTCGTGCCCCTGGGGCTTCTGAAGTTTTCTGCAGGCCCCTGTCAACATGGGGCACAACTTTTCGCTATGCCCTTACCGGACTGCAGGTGGCGTTTCGTCGGTACCTCCTCGAAAACAACCGGCATGCATCTTTCTGTGACGCCCTTGCAGCAGGCCACCAAAAACCTGTAGCAGCCAATCTCTTCACATTCGCTTCGCCGACTTGGGGCTTGCTCCCTTGGAGCTCATTGGTCTGCCGTGCGAAGATAAGCGTGTGTGTGCGTGTGTGTGTATGTGTGTGTGTGTGTGTGTGTATGTGTGTGTGTGAGAGAGAGAGAGTAAGAGTGAGAGTGAGAGAGAGAGAGAGAGAGTGAGAGAGAGAGAGATAGATAGATAGATAGATAGATAGATAGAGAGAGAGAGAGAGAGAGAGAGAGAGAGAGAGAGAGAGAGAGAGAGAGGGCACAGCAAAAAGATGAGACCGTCTCCAGATTTTTGATATGCCTCGGTAGCTCCTCTCCCAGGTCCAGGGGAAAGGCCGAGAGTGTCAACAACAGCCACAGGGGCATGCTGGAAAGATGCTCGGTACCGGTAGGGGCATATGGGAAATGTTTCTGCTGGTTCTCAACGGCTATCCGGTAGGGGCATACTGGAAATTTAGGAGAGGTACCAGTAGGGGCACATGAAACATGATTCAGTCCCAAACGACACCAGGGGTTTTCTGGAAACATGATTCGTTGTCAGAGGGGCGTGACAGGGTAAGTTGGCCGTCAGAGGGGCATGCCGCAAATTAATCAAAATTTCAGGGGGATCTCGAAAATTTTCCCAAACCAAAAGTAAACCTATTTTTTTTCTTTAAAAAAAAAAATATGTTCAACCGAACACGTTTGGGTGGCGTTCGGCTGAACATTCGAACATGTTTGGACAATTGGAAAAACTCCGAACATGTTCGGTGTGCTACACAGGTGTGCTCCACATTTCTTTTTTTTTTCCTCAATAAAGAATAGACCCATTTCTCTATTCATGTGTGTCATCCTAGCACAGGGGCCACACTAATCTTCATTCTCTGTATCGTTCCAATTTTAACGGATGTTCTCAAGGTTAGTGCTCCACATTTCCTTTGTCTCCCTTCTTTATGCGAGGCCAGAGGCCCTCGGAAGCATCTCGGGAGCCCATACGTGAGTTCAGGCTGCCCTAAGTGAAGGCGGGCATGCCAAGGTTATTTTTGGCCTGTGAGGCCTTTCCAAGTACTGGGGCCCCGTGCAGTTACGCGTGCGAGTTGGTTGTCGGTCGTGCACAAGCTCTGAGGCCGGAGCTCATTCGGGCCAACTGCCTGATAGCAGCAACAAGCCAGAGCCTCAGAATTGAACAGGCAGTTATTGCACGCAACCAACCAGGCCCTGAAAGCAGCCTGAAACTGGGTCTGGGATTGAGATTCCAGGTCAGCGCGTAATGCTACTAGGACAGGCCGAGACGCCCAGCATCTCACCAATTTCCATATAGGAGAGTGCTGGACGCCAGAAAAAGCATTCGGGCACTTGCTGCTTCTAGTGCAAGCGCAACTTCGGTAGCTGCACATGCGAGTCGCTCACTCGCTCACAGGCGAGCAAGGCGGATTGGCAAGCAGCCATAGCCGGGCTAACCTGCCTGTATTTGAATGATGCGTATGGTGGTCTTCGGGTGCATGTGGCATCTTTGTGGAGGATAAAGGTTGTGAGTGTGGCGAGGACATACCTGGTGCTTGATACGTTCGGCATTGGCCAGGAGTTGCTCGTACTTTGGAAAGTTGTTAAAGTCACCGGCGACATTGTAGATAGGCTAGATAAGATCTGCCTGTTGTAGAATGGGTGCCGGGCGCCACATAGGGGAATGACATTGGTAGATTGATGATGATGACGAGACTATTTCAACATCGTCATTTGCGAGCTCTGTCGTGCTCTTATTTGGTATATTTTATGTTGTAATTATGTTTTTGGTTCGAAGTGAAGGCTATCTTGTTTCATATGTATAATGCGACTTGGTTTCTGAATTTCGCTATCGCTCATTTTCCTTGCATTTTTGGTATCAGAGTTGTGGTACGTATGCGCTCATCTGGCACTTGTCTTCTGCCTATGCGATGAGCGACTCTGGTTAGTGTGCAGTGAGGAGGGCGAAGGCAAGTAGGAACGCGACCCACAAGATGAGGGGTATCGCTAGGAAGGCTAATGTGGTGATATTGGGTGTTGTGTGGTGTGATGAGAACTATCTGACGCACGATTGAAGCTGAGGTGGAACAACGGTATAATGTTGGTTGTGCCAAGGCAATAATTGGTCATCGCAATCGACGTCATGTCATCTGGTGAGAATATATGTGGTTGGGGGCAACTATTTTGAGGAACGTTGCTCTTAACCTTACCTACCCTCTTTAACACTTCTTACCGTGAGGATGTATGTTTTGTCTCGAGAGTCCTCTCATGTGAGTGCGCTCAACCTTGAGAGTCGACATTGTTCACGTGGAGCATCTGGAAGGAGAGGGTGTTGCCATCTGAAGGACCCTGGACGAAGCACTAGGTCACGGCCACCATGGCAACCCACCGGGAGTAGAGCACGCATGCTTTGCTGCTTTTGTCCTTTGTCTGCCTGCTATGCTTAGTGGAGGTTGTGGGGAATTGGCCAATCCTGTGAGGGAGACAAGTACCGAACCGTCTAAAAAGAACCTTCGGTGGGGACACCGACTCGTGCCGTGTGCGAGGAAAAAGAAAGCACAAACGGGACTGACCATAACTCATGACTTGGGGCACGGGGGTGGGCCGTGCACACCTTCAGACACTAGTGCTATCTGAATTGCTTAGGAACACTGACATCAAGTGACTTCAAGAAGAATTGGGGAAGGGGTGGATCACAGGTGATAGTTCAGTCAATTCCATTTTTCAAACATCCATACAAACAATTTTATTTGTATCTTTGATTAGTTAGATGTGACTGCCATTAACACATCCGGCAGGCGACATAGGTAGAACAATTTGTTTTCCGCAATTGCTTTCTGTTTGTGAACTAGTCTAAATAGGAATTGAGAGTTACCTATTGAACCCAACTGTGTATCTTTTATTATTGGTACCAATTAAATATTTTATTTTAAATCGGTTCGACCACTACGTTGCAATAGGCAGCAAAGAGTGTTCTAGTGCAGACTGTAAACATTGTTGTGGCATATGAGCGACGAAGAATACATTGACCCGGGCGGAGGGAAGAAAAAACTGCCTCCTAACCGGAAGGCCAAGGGGCACAATGTCATTATATTCGTCGACAACGATGACAACACCATTGAGTTGGATGACAACTTCCAGGAAGGAGTAGAGACAGAGTTGGGCGGCGCAAAAGCTTCAGAGGGTGAGGCTCCTGGCCAAAGAGTCAAGTAGACCCCAATACGGCTCCATGGGAGAAAGTAGGGCTTACTGAGGACGTGTGGAGGGACTGGTATTCCCATGCAACTTGTGTACGTTGTGGTCAGTATGGCCAGACGTTGCTCAAGTGCAAAACCCGGAAGGTCACGCACAAGATCCCGCCAGCGATGAGACCGACGATGACTTCCTCCACCTCCTAAGGTGTTGCCAACAGTTCAGGCACCGCCTCGGGAAACACGTCGGGCCAGTAAGAAATATAGTTGTTCCTACTAGGGTCGAGATGGTGGTTGCACCTTCGCCGTCTCGAGAGATGGTCCAAGCTATTGGCTCTAACGTCATCTCACGATCACATTTATACCCGTCGACGCTCTGCTCGATGAATGTGTTTGAATCCTTAGAGGAGTTAGAGGAATGGTCTAGATCCGACCCGCTAACTTTTTGGACAGCCATGGTTAAAGCTCCTAGGGGTAAGTTGTTCGTCGTCGAGGTAAACATAGGCGCCCACAAATTCAGGGTCTGCTACGATACGTGCTCGACGAGAAACTTTATTAGTCGCACTTGTGTTGTATGGCTGCACTTAGAGGAGCAAGTGCAGTCCTCAGTCGACCGGTGACATCGACGTGTGCCAACAGATAGTGGATGGTAGTCAAGGACTATCCAAAATACATAGTGTGTGTGATCCCGTATGCGGGAGGGAATTGAGACATACAATCTCGTTCCTGGTCAACGATGATCTCCCAACGAATATGTTGCTAGTTATGTACTACCTTACGATTGCACAAGTCTGACTGGGACCTGAAATTGACAAACACACGTTGCCCGAAAGGAAAACCGTTAGACTACGCAAGGACAAATTCAATAGTCTAGTCGAGTCCTATGGGTGCATGTGTGCAACTGCATTCTATAATTACTATAAGCAAAATTCGGAGGAGGGTATATAAGTAGTCCATGTCTCTGCAGAGGGTGAGCTGGTGAAAATACCTCCAGAAATAGAGGGAGTGGTCGCTAATTACCCTGATCTATTTGAGGAGCCTAAAGGGGTTGTTGAGAGGAAGGTCGCCCACGCGATATAGATTATCTCAGGGTCTAGCATCCTGAAAGGTAGAATCTATCAAATGTCGTCAATAGAGCTTGATGAGCTTCCCCGACACCTTAAGGAACTTATAGAGAAGGGTTGGATCCAACCAAGTGCCTCCCCTTATGGTTCTCCTGTCTTTTTTGTTCCAAAGACAGGGGGATCCTTAAGGATGTGTATTAATTATAGGGGCCTCAATGATATCACTGTGAAGAACGGAAAACCCCTACCACACGTCACTGATCTGTTGAACCGAGTGGAAGGGTGTAGGTACTTCAATAAGATAGATTTGAGGTCCGAATACCATTAGATTGCAATCAGGCCCGAGGATTAACACAAAACCGCCTTTCAGACCAAATACGGTATGTATGAGTTTGTAGTGATGCCTTTCGGCATTTGCAATGCTTCTAGCACCTTTCAATACGCGATGTGGTAATGCCTTTCGGCATTTGCAATGCTCCAAACACCTTTCAGCACGCTGTCGGGCGGCCGAACCCCAGTCGGCTGCCCGAAAATTCGGCTAATTGGCCTTTAGACTAAATGATTAAAGGGGAATTGGCGAGGACTTTCGTCTGACTCATCGGAAAAAATTAGGGGTCGGAAAGGGACCCCTAATTTTCACCACCACGAGTGTTGTGACAGACCCTTCAAAACGATTGAAACGGATGACCGCGCCTACCGCTCCTATGACCTGCCGTTTTCGTTCGTTCCGAGGCAATTCCCGAAGCGGCCAACCGCGGGACGGTGGTATGGGACTAAGGCTCGGCGCGCCGCTTTTACACTCGTCATTTAACGATGAATTGGACCCTCTATTTTCATTAATTTTAATAGCAAAAGTAAACCTGAGGAAAAGAATTAAAAATAATAAAAAGGAGGAAAATGATGAAATACTTGCTATTTAATTAAATTTTACCGGAATTCACCTTTGAGGAAATTATCCATTATTTTCGTTATTTCCGATGATGGAGTTAAAAATAAGAAAAATTATTAAAATAAAAAAAGAAAGAGAAACTAAATGGTTATTTATTATTTGATTAAATTTTATTAGAACCTTCGCCCGATGGATTTTATTTATTATTTTATTTATTATTTTATTAAACTTTATTAAAATTATTAAAATTATCCCCGATGGATTTTCGCCCGGAATTATTTATTTACCCAAGTTTTCCTCGCATGATTTATCTGGTTTGCCTGATTTACTTGATTGCTACCTTCGCCGTAATTTGGATGTTATGAGTGAGTGAGACTGTATGGTCAGCGTGGCATTGCCGCTGGGACTGTATGTGGTTTGTGCCGCCGACTTTATCACTTTGGTGTGGATACTGGGTCGACTCCAACATGGCACTTTGGTTCGGGGCAGGTGCGGCACAGACCTTGGTGGTACTCGCGTGACACATTTTTGGCACCATTCTCTGGTCACGACGACATGATTGGGCTGCGACATGAGCTACTGTTACACTGGTATGGTTCATTCACAACACAGTACTATCAACGATTCTTGGATTGGTGTGGGGCATGGAACTGGTATTGTAGGGTACTACTGCGGGGTACCCGGCAATGGACTGGGTCGGGCTGCCGCTCTCGAAAAATAATTACTTCAGGTTTAGTAATATATTATGGTCCCTATACAGTAGACCTGCAAGTTCGGACTGCACTTGGCCTGGTCCGATGTGTTATTACTGTGGGCGGTACATATCTCACCCCCGCGGGTCCTGGAACGGGCCTGCTGGTTTAAACCTCGGACCAGTAAGGGAATTGCGGGTCTGCTTGGCGAGTTTGAAGGTCTGGTACCTTCGGTGCCAGTTCTTGGCTGTGCGTAAGGTTGGTGTCGCGACCCGAAACCAATATAGGAAGAGTGGCAGAGGGGCATGGGGACATTCGGGACGCAGGCGACCAGGGGGAACTGGACATTCGGCAGCTGGGGAGACCAGGGGGAACGGTGCGCAGGGGCAAGCGACCGCAGAGAACGCAGCAAAGGTACATGTTCAACGATAGCTATGGCGGCTGCTGGTGTGTGTGAGACATTCGGGCAGCAACAAAGACCAGAGGGAACTAGGCGCACTAGAGCAGGAGCACAGGATGAACACGACTAACAGGTGCTACCATGGGTGATCAGACTTGGTGGCCATGGGCGTGTAACCATGGAAGACAGATAAAGAAGAGGGGAGTGACCAGGGGAAAAGGACAGTGAACAGACTGCGACAACGGGTACACAGGTGAGGATCTGTAGCATCCCGTACTCGCGAGTAAGGCGGCGGTGATCAACGCACAATTATTATCAGCGCAGAGTAGTCATCAGTGCACTGTAATAAGCCATGATCCACCGAGAGGATTTCACCGCATGGTGATCACCTACACACGGTAATCAGCGGTGATCAATGCGCTGTACTTCAGCGTACGGTAATCATCAATACGAGATGATTAAAGGTGATCAGTGCACAGTAAACATCGGCACACGACAATCAGCAGTGTTCCATACACGTGGACTACGGTGCATGGTAACCAGTGGACTACCGTGAACAGCGAATGTTCAGATCACACACAGTGAACTAGCGACCCACACGGGAGGAAGTGGACTGCACTGGAAGGCATGGGAACACACAAGCGTGTGTTTCCCTCATAGCGTGGTGAACGTGTCTGTTGGTTCCCGTGCTCGTTCATGGGGCTTGCTGCTAACACGGCAGTTACAGTGGGTGAGGATAATGTCAACAGTCTTACGCGCTTGTAATCGAACATCAGCGGCTACGCGTAAGTTGACAATAAGCATCTATTATACTTGCTAATCCTGCGTTCACATGGGAGCTAGCTTCGACATCATTTGCCTGCTTGCATGGTCACCTGCCTCCCTAGCGGTTTGCGTTTCCCTCTGGCCACCTGTCTGCATGCATGGCTGTCTCCATCTACTGTGTGTGTGTGTGCCAGAGAGAGAGAGAAAGAGAAAGAGACTGCACAACGGGAGTGAGGGACGGCAGGCAAAGAGAGAGGGTGGGAGACAGCGCTGACAGTGAAGGACAGCGCTAAGAGAGCAAGAGAGACAGTGAGAGAGAGGCTGCACAGGCAGAGAACGAGAGGGGGGGGGACTGTTCAGACAAGACAAGAGAGAGAGAGAGAGAGAGAGAGAGAGAGAGAGAGAGAGAGAGAGAGAGAGAGAGAGAGAGAGAGAGAGA
>BFEA01000672.1:436563-452692 GCA_003427395.1 Chara braunii | reverse complement strand
CCTCTGTGTGAGGTTGGAAAAGGAACTTCACAAGGTATTCACAGTTGGGGCCTGTGCCCCACTGATCTTCGATGCTCTCAACTTCGTATCCCTTTCCAGGGATTGGGGGTCCAAACTGCGGGGGCCTATCTGGGAATGCATCAGCAGACGTGAAAGGCAGCAGTTTTGAGGCATGGAAGACCGGATAGGTCTTGATATGAGGCGGTACAGCAAGCACATAGGAAGGTCCAAATGGATCTGCCCCCAKCGTATCAAGTACCTGCCATGGGCCATAGTAGACAGCCAACAACTTTCTTGAAATATCCTGCTCATTAGTTAGTTCAGATCTTTTCACCCAGACCCAGTGACCTTGCCGAATAGTTGAGGGAGAGCGATGCTTATTAGCCTGTTCGATCATCCTCTTCTGGGCCTTGAACATGTTAGTTCTAGCTTTCTCTAGGTCTTTCTCATAACTCTTGGTGAACTCGGCCGTGCCAGGAGTTAGTTTAGGCTTAGACTTGTCGATCAGATCATCCAGAGGTTGCCTGGGGTCTCTTGCAAAGTGTAGCCTGTAGGGTGTAAAGCCTGTAGTGCTGTGAACAGATGTATTATACATTAGTTGCGCCCGTGATAGATGTCTGTCCCAGTCCTGCTGATCAGGCGTACTCACAGGGCGCAGCAATTGAACCAAGACCTGGTTCATCACTTCAGCCTGCCCATTGGCTTCCGGATGTCTCCCAGAGGTCATGTCTAGTCTAGAATGTAGGTAGTCCTCACAGAAGGACTGCCAATCATCGCTGCAAAATCTGGGATCTCTGTCGCTGACAATGGAGGTTGGGCACCCATGAACATTTACCCACCTCTCACAAAAGAGCTTTCTGACCAGAGGTACTCTAGCCTCAACAGGTAAGGGGATAAACTCAGCATACTTAGAGAATCGATCAACACAAACCATTACCTGTCTCATCCCACGTGGCGTAGTCTTGCCCAGGTCTGTGAAGTCAATGGACACTGACTCACCTGGACCATCAGGGATAGRTAGAGGTTTGAGTAGTYCCATAGGAGGCCGCYTGTGRACCTTATTCCTTTGGCACAACTCGCAGGTCTCCAAGTAATGCAGGATATCGTCCTTCATCTTAGACCAATAGAAGCGTTGGGTCAGGGCAGCATACGTCTTTAAGAACCCAAAGTGTCCGTGAGCATCATGACTCTCTGAGATCAGATGAGTAATGATCTTGCGATCATTAGGGATGCACAAACGCTCTTCCTCCTCGCTGATTGTGTACAGCAAGCCAAAAGTCAAGGCATAGCTGACTCAGAATTGGGGTCAGCCTGTAGATTCCTAAGAATAGGGCCAAAGACTAGGTCCTGAGGCAACGCATCAGCGATGGCCTGTCTGTTCGAATCAGCAAAGGAGTAAGTGTCAACAATGGCAGCAAATGAATCAGGTCTACATGACAACGCATCAACAACCCTGTTATAGCATCCCTTCTTGTGCTTCAGTTCAAAGTCAAATCCGTCAATGAACTGAATGTACCTTTCCAGTTTATCATTTAACTTACCTTGGGTCTTCATCCACTGTAGAGTGGAGTGATCAGAATAGATCTTGAAGTGTCTCTCAATCAAGAAATGTTTTCACTGTTTAAGGGCACAGACGAGAGCATACAGTTCCTTTTCATAAGTAGATGCCTGAATTCTCTGCACCTTTATTTTCTTACTCATGAACTCCACCGACTTCAGACCAGTCTCATCATCTTGCTGAAGCACTGCACCAACGCCATATTGACTTGCATCTGTGGTCAGCACAAATGGCAAGGTAGGATCAGGCAATTTCAGCACAGGTGTTTGGGTGAGTGCTTTCTTCAATCTGGAGAAAGCTAACTGACAAGTGGCTGTCCACCTGAAGGGAACATCCTTAGCTAGCAGATTTGTCAGGGGTGTAGCAATAGAGGAAAAGTTTCTGATAAACTTCTTGTAGTAAGAGGCTAACCCCATGAAAGATCTGATGTCCCTCACAGTTTGTGGTTGTAGCCATTCCCTGACAGCAGCTACTTTAGAGGCATCAGGGGATAAACCATCTGCAGAAATCACATGACCTAAGTATAAAACAGAGGAAACACCAAATGATGATTTCCCTTTTGTTCAGTTTATACTTATGTTCTCTCAGAACCTGCAGAACTTTCTTGAGATGGTCTGCATGTTCCTTGACATCTTTTCTGAACACTAGAATGCCATCCATGTACACAACAACAAAGCGGTCAAGGAAGGGTCTGAAAATCCTATTCATTTCAGTTTGGAATGTCCCTGGTGCATTACACAAACCGAAAGGCATGACCAGGAACTCATAGGTGCCATACCGGGTCTTGAAGGCTGTCTTGTGCACATCCTCTTAAACCATTTCGATCTGATGATACCCGGATTTCAGATCAATTTTGCTGAAGACTTTGCAGCCCTGCACCATGTCCAGCAGGTCATCGATCCTAGGCAAGGGCTCAGAGCTCTTCCTAGTGATCTTGTTTAGACCCCTATAGTCAATGCACATCTTGAGTTCACCATTTCCTTTTGGAACAAAGAGAACTGGTGCTCCATACTCCGATGAGTTGGGCCTGATCCATCCCTTCTCTGTCAAGGACTCCAACTGTTTCCTCAACTCATCCAGTTCAGCAGGTGACATCCTATAGAGTCTTCCTTTGGGAGGGGTAGAGTCAGGCAGAATCTGAATATGATGCTTGGTCTGCCTATGGACCAGTCCAGTAGGCTCCTGAACCAAATCAGAAAACTCATCAACCACCCGTTGAATGGAAAGATCAATCTGAGAAGGGGAGAAATTTGAATCTGTTTGAGTGACATAAGCCACAAACAGATTCTCATGGTCAGTTTCCTTAGACAAGTTGTAAAACTCTCTGGCTTTCAGGCAGTAACAACTTGTCTTAGGATGATGGTCAGTATACCCTGGGAATTCTTCAATTGAATATTGGGCAAGGCCCAGTCAATTGAAGGGTTAGTAGCCCTTAACCACTTTAGACTTAGGACCAGATCAAAGGGAAGATGGGGAAAAACATAGAAATTAAGGGAATGTTTGATTTCCCCTTTGTCATCAAAGATGACTGGCACTCCTTTGATGACTTGCTTGACTGAGACAGATTGGGAATTCCCTACCTGTATCTCCAAAGGGTGCTCAAGGTCAGTAACCTTGAGACCCAAGTGGAGTCTCTGAACTTCATTCTGGGAGACGAAGTTCCTTGTAGCCCCACAGTCAAGCAAGGCTTTGATCCTGGTTCTGTTAATTTGAGGCTTGAGCATGATCAGTTCTAATCTCTTCTTCCTCTTCTCCTTTAATTGGCGATGAAGGGAACAGAGCTGATTAAGCTCCTCCTCAGATGAGGGCTCATCCAGAAAGGGCTCAATATAAGAGTATACTGAGTCCCTTGCAGCCTCAGAAAAATCAGGCTCCACAACTGATTCATCTCCTAAAGGAGATGGATCCAGTTCAGCAGGGCTGGCTGCAGCCTCTGCTGGCCTGCTCAGTTTTTTGAGTGGTTGCAGTTGTTGTGGTTCAGTCTAGGGCAATCCTTGACATAGTGATTGCCTTCACACCTCAGACAGACCCCCCTGTCCGTCCTCTTTTGTCATACGCCCTCTGGGATTTTCAGGTCCCTCCAAGGAAAAGAGGAAGCGTCCATGGGACTGGCTGGGCACTTGGCAAACTTTGGGAGGTTCTGCTGTTGGCGACCATTAGGGCGTTTGCCTGACCCCTTAGGAGAGGAGGGTTTTTGTCCCTGAAACTGCTTGCCTCCAGTGAGGGCTAGCAGTGCCTGGGCCAGCAATTGAGCAGCCTGGTCTGCTGATGCTCCTACACCCTGGCCAGCTGGGGGAGTAGATCCCCCCTGGCTAGTGTCTGCAGAGTCATCATCAGACTCCATGGCGTACAAGTTCCCCTTTCCCTTCCTCCTACTCTGGGAAGAGGGGTTGCATCCCTTCTGGGGAGTGGACTGAACGTGGAGTGTTGCCTCCATGTCCAAGGCTGCTCGGCCAAAAGATCGACAATCCTTGTGTCATGCAAAGTACAGGACCGTGGTATATTTCTCAGGAGCTGCCCTGATGAACCAAGTCAGTTGGTCCCTGTCAGACATCTCCAAACCGGGAGTTGAGGTGAGGCGCTCAAATTCTGCATAGAGCTTGGCCAGGGAACCCAAGTACTTTGTCTGGCCAAGACTAACCAGCTCGTCTGCAGCTTTGCGGGCCTTCTCTTTGTCTGCAAACCTTGCCTCCAGACCCTGGAAGATGGTCTCTAATCCTGCTGCAACAGCCCAATCTGATAACTGTTGCTGAGACTTGGTAGCCTCAGAGGTCGCCCACTTCAATGCTGACCCACCGAACAAGGCCACAGTGGACTGCACCTTGTTAACCTCTGGGCAGATGAATCCCCTCAGATAGGACTTCATTGAAGCGATCCAATCTGACACATCCACTTTGGCGTCATCACCAGCGAATTTGTCAGGTTGCATCATCTTGGGGAAACGTTGTTCCTGCTGGCCTGAGCTGCCACCACCCAGTCTGAGATCCTCAGGGACAGCCTGTTGCTTATTAGGCGAAGCAAGCTTTCCCTTGGGAGAAGGGGGTGGTGTTGCAGGGGGAGTAGGGACCGATTTAGGTTCGGGTTTGACTGACTGACGAGGAGTAGAGGTAGCTGAGTGGGGAGAGGTAATGAGATCTTKCYTRATTCGATCCAGGGACTCTACAATAGAAGAYTGTTTRRCTTCAAYTGTAGTCAAACGGTCTTCTATTGCAGCAACCCGGTCCATCCAGGCAGTGAGGGCATCTTTGATTGAAGTGAACCCCAAACGGATCCACTCAGCCAACTTCCTGTTAGTGTCACTGAATCTTTCATCAGATTCAGCGGCCAAGAAATATAATGCCAGCACTGTCCGTCTGGCCTCATTCTGAGTCTTTCGGTCTCCTTCATCCTTCTCTCTCCTCAGCTTCTCAATCCTCTTGCGGCTTTCCTCTGCAGCCGCCTCCTCCTTCTCAATCTCCAGCTCAATGGCGGTTTTGGGAACCACAGGATCCTTGCCTTTGTCATTCTCAGAACCGCCAGAGGCTGCGCCGTCAGTCATACCCAGTTAATAATTTTTTTTTTTTTCAAATAAAAATAAAATAAAATTCGGATTAGAGTTCACACACAGAACAACAATCTAATCAGAATCAGGCTGTACTGTTTACTTAGTTAGAGGGAAGGGTTAGGACAGATAGCAGATTAGTACTTCGTGTCTGTAGGCATTCAGGGAGGTTGCAGACAGAGGTCAACAGCAAAACAACATTTGTTCGCTTTTACCGCACGCCCAACCGATCAGAAAAAAAATAATACTTTCAGACCAGATCCCTACCGGATCTTTCCACGAACACCAACACCATTAGCAAGGCAAGAACACCCGAGTCCATACGCAGAAAAAAAAAAAAACTGCGGCGGGACGCCGTTCGTTTCGCAGAAATAAAAATAAAACCTGTAGTTTGCAGGCTGCAAACCAGCGGGTAGATTGTGTGGACTTGATTAGACTGACGACACAGCATTACTGCGCGGACCGTTCTGACACGACTGACAGATCACTTTTGGACTGACTGCTCTGCACTGACACTAGATCTGACACGGCAGACTATGACAGGACAGATCAAAAGGCAGCACGGAAAATGCAAACACAGCCTGTGCGCAGGCTCAAGACCCACGGTCAACTGCAGGCAAGGTCAGAGGGGGGGTCAAACCGTTGACAACCCACTGACGACACAGACTGACAACACTCACCTACCTACCGACAGGCCACGGACTGACAGACCCGACAGACCAGTTCTGACAGACTGACGAACTGACATCGAAGGGACAGGTCGCCGGAACGAACTCACTCAATCAAGGTCTTGATTGCAGAATGCCACCGGTCAGCGCCCAAGTTGAATACTCGCCGCAAGTCCCAATCAATTGCCGCAGATTGAATTGTCGGTGTCTCTTCTGCAAAATTTGACCCTCAAGTGGTCGTCCAATATCGGTGGCTGGCCAAGCAGGCTGAGCCTGCCACTTTGAGGGTTGTTGTCCCCTCATCTCGCCGGCCCACTAATTAGGGTTGACGTCCTAATTAGTGTCGGGGCCAACTCAAGCCGAGAGACCACTTTTTTTTTTTTTTTTTTTTTTTTTTTTTGAACTCGCTTTCTCGCCCTTGCGTACCAATCAAGCGACAGCTGTCGCCGCCGACGCTGTTGAAGACTACGGGGCACCGCCCCCAACCGCCTACCGCCGGCCTGACAGATGTCGGTTGCTAATTCACCCACTGGATGCACGCGGTCGTGGCTCCGATACCACCTATTATATACCCGATTGAACTTCAATCCACAACGAATTCACGCGTTCCCATACACGCATACAATTTCAGAGTAGACTCGAAGGAGGCAAATCCACACAAAACCAGAGAAGAGATATGCACAGCGGAAGCTCAAAATACACAGAGAATTGAAAAACGAATTTCAATTTTGCAATCCCTCATCCTCCTCCAATCAATCCAGAATACTTGTTCCAAGAATCCCAACCACGTTATCAACACCCATGGACCAATTATTTACAAGATTTCATCGAATACTTTGGGAGTTTTTTTCTTCCTCCCTCTTTCTCAAGCTCTAGCTATGGTGCCTGCGGGCACCCAACCTATCAAGCCTGCCAATCGCCACACACCCTCCTAAATCCAACACCCCTCTGCACCACTCAAGAAGCCCACTGCAGATGAAGTGTCCAGTCAGCAAGGGAGCGCAGCTCCCAGGATGATGAAGAAGACCAGCAAATCGATGAAGATGAAGAGCTGCCACTTCGAAGCAGGCATAGAGAAGCTGCTTCGATGGCAGCTGTTAAAACCCCAATAGGACAGCTATGGAGGAAGCACCACGAAGAGCAGGGTCTGATGTCCCTGGGCCTATTTCGCACCAGCCAGGTAAGCCCAGTTATGGCCATCAACTTCCCTTCAACGAGGAAGACGAACGGGCACTTTGAATTAGCGCAGCTCCAGCCGCGACCTCCAGCAGCACTTCGTGAAAAAAAATGACGAAGCAGAACCCGAAATTCCTTGGCCTCTGCCTACTTCTACCCGACTTCCTTAGACATACAACACAGTAACCACCTACAGACCTATCTGACCGTCCAAACAGAAAACATCTACGGCCCAACAATCAAGATCTACCTACGTGCATCTAGATGGAATCCTAGACTAAGGGAACCCAAGGCTAGGACACACAAAGAAATACCTACGGACCTACCAGTTTCCAGAAGGGCAGAAAAGGACAAAACAACAAGGCTGAGTGGCCTAAGACTACGAAGTAGAGACTACTAGTGACAGGTTCAAGGTTCAAGCCCAATAAACCTAAAAAACAGTCACACACTACAAACACACTACAAGTCATGGGTTCAAGTCCTCCAACGTCCAAAACAGGGAACCAACAAACACAGTTAGTGTACACACAGACAAACACACACACACACAATATCAGTCACGGGATCGAATCCCGGAAAGCACAAAACAGGCAACAACAAAATTAGTGTACAGCCCGCATCTCCCTGCAATTCATTGCATGGTCAAGTTCTAACGAAAGGTTCATTCTCATGAACTACAAAATTGTGGCGAGCGTATCTGGCCACGTCTCAGCGGGAAGTTCAGACTCGAGCCCAATCATCAACATTCCCCTGCACGTCTTGGGTATCTCGCGCGTGGGGAGTGCCATTTGCTAATTGACGCACGCGTCGGAATCCCCGTTCCCGTCGAGACCAATCAGCGAGCTGGTATGGGCTACCCAAGTAGTGGACCAGCAACAGAAGACAGATCAATGAGCTTGTATGCAGCTAGCCAAACAGTGGACTAGTAACAGGAGAACAATCAGCGAGTTTGAAACGACGACCAATCAACTAGGTTTAATCAACGAGGAACAAATCAGGTACTGCAGACAATCGACGGTATTGAGGTCTGATGCAATTATGACGATGATTGCAGCTACTCGTCAAAACGGACTTCCTGTTGCGTTGTTGTTGTTGTTATTGTTGTTGTTGTTGTTGTTGTTGTCGTTGTTTTTTTTTTTTTTTTACCTTTTATGTTTTTTTCACGATTTTTTTTGTACCCCGAAAAGGCCATCGGGCGTAAGTTTACCAAAGGGGGCGTGACAGGCAACTCACACCCAGGCACCCTACAGATCGTTGAGGACCTCGGAAGCGGGCGCAGCGAGTGACAGGCGCTGTTGCCCCTGGCTTCAGCGAACGGTAGGCGACCCCTCCTCGGGTTTCCTCACAACATTGGCGTCGTTGCCGGGGAGGGGAACAACACCCCCAAGGCCACGGCCTTCCCCAATCAAACGGGGGTGCACTGGCTAATGAGCCAGGTGGTGGTTAGCTTAATTAGTTTGATTAGTTGATTTTTCTAAATTTTTATTAATTTTCAATTTAGTTTTTTTTAAATATCTTCTGATCCGCGCGTTTTCGCACAAACTTCACGAGCAAAGTTCGTCCTCTCGTCGAGGTGATCGTTTTGAGACGTTTTTGGAAAAATTCTAACGGCTAGAAAAAGAGATATGAGATTTTTTGTAATTTTCTAATTAAAAATCCTAGAAATTACGAGTTTATATTTCCAATTCGTTTTTTTTTTAATATCTCCCAGTCCGCGCACTTTTGCGCGAGGCACACCCAGAGCAAAGTTTGTCCACTTGTCGAGGCGAACGTTTTGAGATGTTTTTTGAAAAATTCTAACGGCTAGAAGAAGAGATATGATTTTATTTATTTTTTTTAATTAAAAATTTTAAAGATCATGAGATCCCTTTTATTTTTATTGCGAAGAAAAGAAACGGAATTAGGGGAACCTCGCCCGGACCAAAGTTGGTCCTTGTATTTTTTCCGACATTTTGGGACTCTAGTCGGGGAAAACGGACTTCGTTAGGGCAAACGGCGGGCACCAACAGATAGAAAGGGGCGAAAGAAAATCAAGGAAAAATTTAATTCCTTTATAATTTTGTTTAAATTAAAAGAAAACGAAATTTAAAAATGTAATCCGATAACTTTTTCTTCTTAACCTAGTAAAAGCTAACAAAAATTTTATCGCGTCGAGCGGGGCTTTGCGGTGTGCGTGTGGTTGCGCGCAACACTCAAAATCCTAATTAGGGGAAACCCTAATTAAGGTAAAACCCTAATTAGGGTAAAGTTCTAACCTCAATTTTGAGAGAAGCGGGTAAATACAGGGGAGCCATAGCTTCTAGCCTCCGCGTTTGTTTCGGATTATGTTTCGTTAAATATATCCCGCAAAATTGTGGAAATTAATTCGGAAAATTTTGCTTCATTAAATAATTAAAAATTAAATTAAAATAATAAAAATCAGTAAAAATTCAAGCGGCCGAGATTTCGACTTTGTTTGTTTTTCGTTTTGAGGAAAATCTTCTGAACCCCATCCCAATGGATGGAGGGAAATTGCTGCCAAAAAATTCTTGTGAATTATTTTACTTTCGATTTTTAAAATCGATAAAAAATTAAATAAATATTAAAAATTGCGTAGGGGCATTTGTTTGACTTCAATGCACTTCATATCTACTTTACCTATTTGAGGAACTTTTTTCCGAACCGAATCCCAACGGGGAAAAGGAAAACTGCTGTACTGTCAAAATTTTTCAAAATTTTTCTTTTAATTTAAAATTTTGCTAATTAATTGATAAAAATATTTAAAAATCAAGTTAAATCAAATTTTCTTTTTTTTTCACTATTCCTTTTGATATTCCCCTTTCGGCAGCGCTGTTTGAGGGCTTCGCCCGAACCCCAACCCAACGGGGGGAGGCGAAACGCTGCCGAAATTTTAGTAAATTCCCCAAATTTTATTTCTACACCTAAAAATCTTCAAACTCAGCGGGCTTATATATGTATTTATCCTTAATATATATAAACTAAGAAAGAGATTTTATCCTAACTAAATATATTTTTTTTAATTTATAATTGGAAAATACAAAAGAATTCCCTAGAGGAAGAAGGGAAAGAGACGCTGCGGTAACCTGGGTTCGGGTGAACCTACTGGCTTGTTCCCGAAGGCCTGAGGCAAATGACGGGAATTTTCAGTTATTAAAGCTATTTTTTTATAATTATTTATCAAATATTCGGATTAAATCAAAAGCAAGAGGTAGAAGGAAGCACGTGCGTAACTCGCAACTCGCTAGGGTTTTCATTAGATCCCCCTATGCGCTGAGCGCGAGGTAGTGTTTTCTTCTCGTTTATAAGCAATTTTTATTAATTTATACGATTAAAAATTTTCTAAAGTTGCGAAAAAGGCGTAAAATTTTAAAGAGTGAGTACGCTCGGCTCTTAATTTTGGGTTTTGACGAGGGGACAAGGTCCGTTGCTCGGATACCTACTCGAGGGTGTAGTAAGCAGAACTCCCTCGAGTTGAGCCCACGCCTTATATTCGAGGGAACTCAAATATAAGACCTATAGGCCAATCCGAAACCGCGATTTCAACACCCTTTCCTTTTTTAGTTCAGTCTAGATTAGTACGATTTCGGTGCGACTCCGATCCGCAAGGGCTTGGACGATCTGTGGAAAGTTTCAGTTAGGCTGTCATCGCGCCTCCTTCCTAATCCCTTCTGTACTTCTCTATACCAATGTCAATTGAGTTTCTCTCACATCCCTATTTCTGACTATTCTGAGTCTTCCTTTTCTCATACGACAGTTTGCTGTTAGAGGTGTTCCCCCATCCCGCCCGCCCTTCTCACTAAGCTTTTTGCATATTGCAGGGTGCCGCTGATCAAGGTTGCGGCCCTCCCGCCCACCTCTTCTCTTGGACTCTGCTAACCAGGGTTTATGGCGCTCCCGGACAACTAAAAATTGGTCCGGGCTGTCATCCGTAAATTTCAAGCCAGCTCAACGCCCCAACTGAAAAAGTTCCTAGCGTAGTTGTTAGGACATAAGGGACTGTTCACAAATTGGTCCGGGCTGTCGTCCGTAAATTTCAAGCCAGCCCAACGCCCCAACCGAAAAAGTTCATAGCGTAGTTGTTAGGACATAAGGGACTGCTCACAAATAGGTCCGGGCTGCTAGCCCTTTTTGACGACTCTCACATTAGGACGGGGCTCTATCTCGTTGTGATGGATGGAAGGGCATCATGGACCGTGTCGATAGATCCACTAGGTTGGAGACATGAGAGGGTAGTTCATCATAGGTCCGGGCTGGATGAGTGATTCTAGTTAGTTTAACGTTCGTTAAGTGTGAAACACAGACTTGTAGTTTTGAGGATAGTTAGACGACCCTCCCCGGACTTATTCATTGGGTCCGGGCTCCAAAGGAGCGACTTACACCACGTATGGAGTCCGACACCATGGTAATTCATGTAGATACGGAAGAGTATCACCCGTCGCCAGACCGAGCTCTTCGCGAGCTCAAGGAGCGCATCCGACAGGACGCGCCTCTTAGATGCGGGCAACCAGATAATCAAAGAAGCTCGACCAAAGGACAGAAAGTTGACTACCTATAAGACTAGTCTTTACGAACTCTTCAAGTTAGAGGACATCAGATACTCGATCAAGGGTCTAAGGTCGATGACGCAGGGTGAGGACGAGAGCGTACAGACATTCGGTAAACGCTTCCAAAAGATATCGGATACCCTGATCGCAAAAGGGAAGCTGTCAGAAGTCGAGAGGTGCGCGATCTTCCTCGGACGCCTACCTAGAGGGAAACAAAAGGCGGTATTGAGAGAAACACCTCACGATAAGTTAGAGTTCACCACTTTACTCAAATTGGCGATGAAGGCTGAAACCGATGATTATAAGGATCTACTCTGGAGAGGAATGCAACGTCGGTACTTTTCCCTCTATCGGGAGTACTGAACCGATATGTGTCCAAACTTTAACGATTAGCCATGGGCAGAGCGACAATATTTGATGGACAGGGACAGACCGCAACGACTGAGGGACAGCGAGACGGTGATAGACGAGATGAGGGAGATGAGGGAGATGATCAAGGTTTTGGCTCGACAGGTTGCGAGGATAGAGGCGAAGACGGAGACTGTTGGTTATAAAACGAGGTAAAAATCGTTGAACTCGCTGAGGTGCGATCGAGTTAGAACTGGTTCAGCATACTCGCTAAGGTGGGATAATTGCAACTCGGGATCATGGAGAGACGCAGAGGACAGAAACCCCCTGATACTGGCTGATTATCGAGTGAGGGAGCAACGATATTATATACGTCGGGACGATTCCCCTAGGTACCAGGACGAGGACCGGGATCGACATGTTGCCTATCATAGAGACTATACGAGGGATAGGGACAACGAGTATCGACGACACGGTCTGGTGGAGACCTACCCTCACAGCCCGAGATATGATCCAGGTCGCGAAGACCTCCGGGATGCAGAGGGATATCCTAAGAGTTTAGATAGGTATGACCATGTGACGACGAGAGACCGACGCGACAATTCCCGCGAGCGGGACGAGAGGAGAGATGTTGATCGGGACTATCGCGATGATGCCATAGGAGATCTGACCCGCGTCCTGAGGACGCGCGGGTATCGGGCAGACATGAAGGATACAGACATGTAGAGGCTCAACCTTCTTCTCCTCGTAACACATGCATCTATTGTTGTTCGGAAGACCATATCGGGAGAGATTGTCCAGATCTTCTGAAGGCAATAGACTATGGCGTAGTGGGACTTAGGGACCGACAGTACGTCAAGAGAACCAACGATCTGAGGGATGCACCCGTATTTCCTTCGGAGCGGGACTTGGAGGTCATATGAACGCCGTTGGACGAGAATGCGGTAAAGGCGACGATAAAGAGTCGGAGTGTCAGGTTTTTCTTACCGCCAGGAAGCAAGACGCCTATAGTGCCCAACCACGTCGCCTCTACCAAATCATCGTGGGGTCTTTCCTCAAAGAAAAAGGTCGATCCAGTGGATCGAGAGAGAGAGAAAGAAGAGCGAAGAGTCTTACGACCATGGAAACGAGGTCTTGAGGAAGTTGCTGATACAGCAACAACATCGTTGAGGCTAGTGCTCAGTCAGTGTATGCGACGTTCCATACGAGAAGCGCCCAAGCGAACGCAAGATGAACCTACGGTACTTATCGATCCCAAACGAGGAAAACCGGAACCTTTGACTGATGAGATCTTCGATGATTCTAGGACGTTAGCGGACAAGCCCCTTACCGACGTCGTTCCAGTCGCACATCAGTCATGGCCTCGAGCGCTAGAGAGGACTGCACCAAGCCTGTTTTCTTTGATGCCAAAAAAAACGTGTCTCATGAAGTATTTTACGTTTCTGGGAATGGTATCATGGGGACTCTGCTTAGGGAACAGGTGGTTCCTCGCAGAGTAGTGGATAACGTCAGGGACTGTTGAACCTTGTAAGCACCGACATGAGAGTCGCCCAGGTGTGATCATTATAAATCTCATACGACTTGTCTGTCTGAATTGATGTGGGCTCGACGGGGGCGTCGAGAAGAGGTCTGGGTCTGTTTGTCGGTCGACCGAACCCCAGTCGGCCGCCCGAAAATTCGGCTAATTGGACTTGAGACTAAATGATTAAAGGGGAATTGGCGAGGACTTTCGTCTGACTCATCGGGAAAAATTAGGGGTCGGAAAGGGACCCCTAATTTTCGCCACCACGAGTGTTGAGACTGACCCTTGAAACGATTGAAACGGATGACCGCGCCTACCGCGCCTAGGACCTGCCGTTTTCGTCCGTTCCGAGGCAATTCCCGAAGCGGCCAACCGAGGGACGGCGGTATGGGACTAAGGCTCGGCGCGCCGCTTTTACACTCGTCATTTAACGATGAATTGCACCCTCTATTTTCAGTAATTTTAATAGCAAAAGTAAAACTGAGGAAAAGAATTAAAAATAATAATAAGGAGGAAAATAACGAAATACTTGCTATTTAATTAAATTTTATCGGAATTCACCTTTGAGGAAATTATCCATTATTTTTGTTATTTCCGATGATGGAGTTAAAAATGATAAAAATAATTAAAAATAATAAAAGAAAGAGAAACCAAATTATTATTTATTATTTGATTAAATTTTATTGGAACTACTCGCGATCGATTTTATTTATTATTTTATTAAACTTTATTAAAATTATTAAAATTATCCCCGATGGATTTTCGCCCGTAATTATTTATTTACCCAAGTTTTCCTCGCATGATTTATTTGGTTTGCCTGATTTACTTGATTGCTACCTTCGCCGTAATTTGGGTGTTATGCGTGAGTGAGACTGTATGGTCAGTGTGGCATTGCCGCTGGGACTGTTTGTGGTTTGTGCCGCCGACTTTATCACTTGTGGACACAGGGTCGACTCCAACATGGCACTTTGGTTCGAGGCAGGTGCGGCACAAACCTTAGTGGTACTCGCGTGGCACATTTTTGGCACCATTCTCTGGTCACGACGACATGATTGGGTTGCGACATGAGCTACTGTTACACTGGTATGGTTCATTCACGACACAGTACTATCAACGATTCTTGGATTGGTGTGGGGCATGGAATTGGTATTGTAGGGTACTACTGCGGGGTACCCGGCAATGCACTGGGTCAAGCTGCAGCTATCGAAAAATAATTACTTCAGGTTTAGTAATATATTATGGTCCCTATACAGTGGACCTGCAAGTTCGGACTGCACTTGGCCTGGTCCGGTGTGTTATTACTGTGGGCGGTACATATCTCACCCCCGCGGGTCCTGGAACGGGCCTGCTGGTTAAAACCTCGGACCAGTAAGGGAATTGCGGGTCTGCTTGGCGAGTTTGAAGGTCTGGTACCTTTGGTGCCTGTTTTTGGCTGTGCGTAAGGTTGGTGTCGCGACCCGAAACCAATATAGGAAGAGTGGCAGAGGGGCATGGGGACATTCGGGACGCAGGCGACCAGGGGGAACTGGACATTCGGCAGCGGGGGAGACCAGGGGGAACGGTGCGCAGGGGCAAGCGACCGCAGAGAACGCAGCAAAGGTACCTGTTCGACGGTAGCTATGGCGGCTGCTGGTGTGTGTGGGACATTCGGGCAGCAACAAAGACCAGAGGGAACTAGGCGCACTAGAGCAGGAGGACAGGATGAACGCGGCTGGCTGGTGCTACCATGGGTGATCAGACTTGGTGGCCATGGGCGTGTAACCATGGAAGAGAGATAAAGAAGAGGGGAGTGACCAGGGGAAAAGGACAGTGAACAGACTGCGACGACGGCTACCCAGGTGATGATCTGCAGCATCCCGTACTCGCGAGTAAGGTGGCGGTGATCAACGCACAATTATTATCAGCGCAGAGTAGTCATCAGTGCACTGTAATAAGCCATGATCCACCCAGAGGATTTCACCGCATGGTGATCATCTACACACGGTAATCAACGGTGATCAATGCGTTGTACTTCAGCGTACGGTAATCATCAATACACGATGATTACTGGTGATCAGTGCACAGTAAACATCGGTGCACGACAATCAGCAGTGTTCCATACACGTGGACGACGGTGCATGGTAATCAGTGGACTACTGTGAACAGCGAATGTTCAGATCACACACAGTGAACTAGCGACCTACACGGGAGGAAGTGGACTGCACTGGAAGGCATGGGTGCACACAAGCATGTGTTTCCCTCATAGCGTGGTGAACGTGTCTGTTGGTCCCCGTGCTCGTTCATGGGGCGCTGTTGCTAACACGGCAGTTACAGTGGGTGAGGATAATGTCAACAGTCTGGCGCGCAGGTAATCGAACATCAGCGGCTACACGTAAGTTGACAATAAGCATCTATTGTACTTGCTAATCCTACGTTCACATGGGAGCTGGCTTCGACTTCATTTGCCTGCTTGCATGGTCACCTGCCTCCCTAGCGGTTTGCGTTTCCGTCTGGCCACCTGTCTGCATGCTTGGCTGTCTCCATTTACTGTGTGTGTGTGTGCCGGAGAGAAAGAGACTGCACAACGGGAGAGAGGGACTGCAGGCAGAGAGAGAGGGTGGGGGACAGCGCTGAGAGTGAAGGACGACGCTAAGAGAGTAAGAGAGACAGTGAGAGAGAGGCTGCACAGGCAGAGAATGAGAGAGGGGGGGACTGTTCAGACAAGACAAGAGAGAGAGAGAGAGAGAGAGAGAGAGAGAGAGAGAGAGAGAGAGAGAGAGAGAGAGAGAGAGA
>BFEA01000672.1:401752-419096 GCA_003427395.1 Chara braunii | reverse complement strand
CCCGACGCCGTGATAATCATCAGATACATTCTATGATGTGCTACTGTGACTGTGCCCTCAGTGAGGGCGTCTATCACGGACAGCAAGTACGAAAAGAAAAAGAAAAAAAGCACCCCTTATGCTGTGATGATACAGACAGGATGCTAGACTACTTGTCTCGAACTAAATGAAGCGAGGCAGTTAGCTGCCTCGTGTTGAATCCGCCCTGCCTACACCTCTGGCAGGGCGCTACATGGGCCTCACAACAAAAAGCAAAAAACAAAAACAACATGCCTCATGGTCCTCACATAATGGCCAGATACATTCCTCAAAGCACTGATGTAACTTCCACCTACGTGAGGGTCTTCCTGTCGTCGGTGGATTCATAGTTCTTGGTTTCTTTCCTTCTTTTTCTTTCCTTTTTTTTTTTGGCCTCCATCCCTGCCCCCAGCACAATTCCTATTCATATATCCAGGAAACAGGCCTGGTGTCCCTTACATCATTTGCTGTGGTCAAACGGGCTAAGTAAGGCCCTCCCGGCCAAACCTATCCCCGCCACAGCCTCACAAGGTTACGAGAACCAACTATCCGAATCCCAACCCTAAAACAAAATTCACGTTCACTAATTTAACAAAAGTAAAATCCTAATCTACCCCCTCTCCAAACCACCATTATCAAACAACCCTAATCTCCACCAACCAAGGTTACGAAACCTATGATCCCAATCCTAACCCTAAAACAAAATTCATGTTCCCTAATTTAACAAGACTCAAATCCTAATCTACCCCTTTCTCCAAATCACCATTATGAAACAACCCCAATCTAGCGATAGATAACAGACCACCAACCAACACATAAACAAAATATGCAATGGTTCCATTCTACTTACCCACTACCAACTAAGAACACAAAAAATCAATAGTGTCTTACCCACGGATAAGCAATGATGTAATGGAATTACCCAACCCATAGGCAAAACCGACAGGGAACATAATCCAACGAAGTAACACTTCTAAAATCATCTTGAAAACACTAACAAAATGGACACCTAATTAGAATTATGAAAAACCTTGTCGAATTGGCAGTTCACAAAATACCAATCACAAATACTCACAAGACTTGTCCTAACGATTAGAATCTAGGAAAATACAATCATCTATACTCGCAACGCTTGGAATTTAGGGATACACAGTCAATAACTGTCAAAGCACCAGAAATCAGGAAATCTTCAGCAACACCCTGCCCGAAGAAGGAGTGAAGGCAACAGTGGACAACCCCGCTCACAGGTTGAAGTCCGTTGTCAGCGACGGTGGACGATACCGATCACAGCATGAAGTCCGTTCTCCGTATCTCCCGGAAGTCGACGTTTATCAATGTACTCACGTCTTTCATCTCGAGCTCTTCATCCAGATTAAAATGTATCCACTCCAACAACGCATTCGTTCTCCGTATCTATAATCAGCGGGCAAAGCCCCTAATCAGGTAGTAATACTGATATGTATACCCTTTGGAAATCAATTAAATTATGCCTGAGAGAAAGGTCTGGCCAGAGCGAGCAGACTACAGCGATCTATCTATCGCTGTAGTCCTCCAGAAGCCTGTTTATTTAAATAAATTGTGCCCCCATTTCTATTCTATTTCAATTAACGCACACCATACATAATAAGAAAGATGTTGTTCGCTGGCCCAGATCCTGCCCATTGACCAACCCCACATCTCTCTCCTTCCTTTTGCGCCCCATCTAGGATTACCAAGTTTTGTCGGCCAAGATTAGTAGGTTATGGCAGGTGCATGGTTGTGCCCCCTCAAAGCGCCCACACGCTCTATCACCTTTCCGCCTCCGCCATACCCAACAGCAAGTTCTGGCTAAGTGCAGCTTATCCACAGCTGCCCCCCTGCAATCCCCCACTGCCCGCGCATCGTAATAGGGATGCGCTAGCGCAGCGTTACCGCTGCGTCGTTTTCAATATTTTTGTTTGCTTGGGTGGTGTGCTTGTGGTTTGATACATCCCTCTTGAAATTGGATTAAACCACCAGTACTTGGCCCATACATCGGCCGCGGGCCCTTAGCGTTAATGCTTCGCATTTCCCGCGCCTCGGCAAAGGCTTGGCATGGCAATGGGGGAGGGAGCTGGTGGCCCCATGGAAACAGGGCAAAAGGACTGCACGATGTCCTGGTGGTCTGGAAACGCGCGGACAGTGGTAGCAAGGAGGCAAAAAAACAAAAAGGAAACGGACGAGGAAAAAATCAAGATAGATGGTTGCTTGTCCTGGTGGTCTGGAAACGCGCGGACAGTGGTAGCAAGGAGGCAAAAAAACAAAAAAGAAAACGGACGAGGAAAAAATCAAGATAGATGGTTGCTTTTCTTTCTTTTCATTTTTTTTTTTTTTTGGGGGGGGGGGGAAGAATGTATTTGGCTTCACTTCTGCACGGCGTTATATGAATCTTAGGGCAATCACGTTCAGATGCTGGTTTCCCATTTCCCCCGTCTCGTTTTTTTTGTTTTTTTTTGGGTAATCAGATCGTTGGCTGTTTCTGCACTTGCTCCCAGTGAGAGACGGGGATCATTCAATGCCTCAGGTCCCAGAGGCAGTGTGACGTTGCAACTTCGACGCATGTATCTGGCTTCACTGCTGCACGCGTTGTATGAATCTCAGGCCAATCAAGTTCAGATGCCTGTTTCCCGTTTCCCCCTTTTCCATTTTTTTTTTTTTTTTTTATAATAAGATAGTTGGCTGTTTCTGCACTTGCTCCCCGTGAGAGACGGGGAGCATTCATTGCCTCAGGTCCCAGAGGCAGTGTAACGTTGCAACTTCGACGCATGTATCTGGCTTCACTGCTGGACGGCGTTCACGTTTCTGTCTTTTTTTTTTTGGAAGAAGATGCTTCATGGGAGCATTGAATGCGTGAGTGGAAACAAGAAAACGACGGCCAAAACGACGGCCTGTTTACGTTCCATCTGCTGGCAGCAGGTCTAAAGGAAGGGGCGGTACCTGCTTGCAGCAGCAGATGTCCCGTATTTTTTCCCGCTCCCCGCAGGCTCGGCAAAAATTGGCGCGCAGGGCATATTCAGGCTCGGCTTCAATAGCTGGGCCAAGTACATTCCCCTCAGTGCCAGTGTGATCAGGGTTACAATCCTTTGAGGCTTGAGCAGATCACGAATTCCGCCCTGCCTTGTTGGCGGGGGACTCATAAGAATGAGACGAGAAAAAAAAACGAAAACAACAGCATTCAGAATCTGACCATTTTTTGCTGTAAGATTCATTATGTGGAGGACTACTGTGAGGACGACTCCAAGGCTACCCTACCCAACATCATTGCAGTCTGGGCTACCAGCCAGGCCGCCCGGGTCCCCTTGTTTGACATGGCACCCCGGCCGTGCAAGGACCACGCAAGGGCCCAGCAAAAAAAAAATAATCCGAAAGGTAAAACTATGTGACGCAGAAAAATGAACTGAGCTACCTTTGCCTCGGCGCGACATCGAAATTCTTTGGCAAACTTGATATTAAAATTGAAGTTTTAAAAAATATATATTTTTTGTTTTTGGCCTGGCCGGGCAAGTTGCCCCGGGGCCATGTCCCACTTACACCGTTGAGTTGAGCTAGCTCAACGGTGTGACACAGTTATTGCAAATTAAAAACTAAAAACGAGTGCAAAAAAAGAGAATCAATTCAATCAAATGTAAAAGGGAGAAAGAAAGTGAGGCAATCTGCTTTTGTCCATATTTTTTAGAAAATAAAAAGAGAAGACCAATCTCCTCGAGTGAAACCCTCCCAAGTATACGGGGCTCTCCGTGCACTGCGTGAAGTAGGAGACAGAACCTCACTACAGCGTGGAACGAACGTGGACGGTCTTCCTGGCTATGTGCATTGACGACCCAAATAAAACACTTGTTTGTCAGAGTGTCCTCCCACGAGGAGGGGATGACGTCCGTTGAGCTAACTACCCCGCTTCCAGAAAGGTAGCTAGCTCAACAGAAGCGGGCTAGGGTAGGGGGCGTTGTACTCGCGAGGATCTATTTTCGTTCGCTTATCCAACTAAAGAAAAGCAATCCAACTTTCGTTTTCTTTTTTCCTGAAAATCCGACCGCACGATGGACGGTGAGAGAACTCATCTCCTGGGTCGCCCCAGGTCACATGCGATAGAAAACTCAGCGTTGAACTTGAAGCTGCATGCAAGTGGGACATGGCCCCCGGGCCACTCTGGTAGCCTAGATTGCAGCAGAAAAAGCATCTTTTTTTTTTTCCCTTTTCTCTTTTTCCACGCGTGGCCACCTCACAATGAAGTGAAAAAAACACAAACAAACTCAACTTTCATTATTCTTGCCGAGCCTCTGAAACCTCCGAAATCTTCCGCGTCATATTGGAAAAACGGCCCGTTTTCCCTAATTTCCCAACACTGGCAGCGGTACTAGTGGTTGAAACTTGAAACCACCACTCCAGCAGCACCTGCACTGTTCATTTTTCTTGTCTACAACTTGAAGTACTGGGGCCAAATCTACAGTCTGGTAGAGGTTTGTTGGGGACGGGTACCACAATTATTTTTCCTCATAGCCCCACTGTCGACTGTAGGCTCGGGGAAATACAACTTTTGGTTTGTCAGACAGGTCTGGATGGAGTGGTGGTCCATCCACCACGCCCTTTGCCAGGCAAAAAGTCAGGAATCGAAAATGCATCATTCTGAAGCCTTGGGGTGAACAGTGCTTTCAGACCTTAAAAAACAAAACAAAGAAAAAACAGCGTGGCGGCTTATTCTTTTATGGCGCGCCGCGCGAATCACGTTGGCAAAAAGAGGCTCCAAGGTAGATGGTGGCCCCCCCCCCCCCCCCCCCCCCTCCTCAATAAATTTGGACAATTTCTCGATTTATGCGTGTCGTGCTTGCGCAGGGGCCATGCTCATCTTCTCTCTCTGTATCGTTCCAACTTTAGAGGATGATGGTATGGGTCCCTACCTTGGGCCCAGGTCCCTCGTACGCAGATGCCTCATTTTTTACTGTTCACCATCCTTTTTTTTTCCATAAAAAAGGCCGACAGTCTACTAGAGATACATCCATAGGTGACCGACTCCAGGTGATTCGAGATCATGACTATCAATAATATTGCACGCAATATGTCAAGCTTAGTACTTGCTTATGGCTTATTGAACTTCTTCTTCTTCGTTTTTTTATAGGAAAACTCAGTGCCCCTGCTAGGAGAGCTGATAAGACTATCCCCCCCTAGCGGGCGTCCTGGTTGCTCCGATGTATTGGTGGGGAGCCACACCTGCTGGAAACTGGTTCCAGCGTCCCATCATACATCAAGTATTCAGTGCCCATTGACAGCCTGCCAGCCTCAATTACCCTGATCCTCAGGGGACTAACTGAGCAGGTGATGAGTCTATGAGGGAGGCATGCAGGGGGGTCGGGAGAAAAGCGGCCACATCAGCCCTACTGCAGCTCACGATGAAGTTTTCTAGGATATAAAAATTGATAAAAGAAGACAGCGAAAGGCAGTGCGCGTGGTGAGGCGGGAGTTTTCTAGGATATAAAAATTGATAAAAAAAAGACAGCGAAAGGCAGTGCGCGTGGTGAGGCTGGGGGGCTTATCGAAACTTCTATTATGACTGGTAATCAGAGTTCGTGCCTTTTGAGCGGAACAGGCAACTCGAGGGTCTCAACCTGATAGGCATCGTAAAAGCAAGCCATGGATGTCAACTGACATACTACCGACAAGAAATCAACCACAGAGTTCTTTACTCACAGATTGCCCTGCCAGGTTTCGTACTCTCACATAGCTTCAGGTCACAGGGTGGCACGACTCACATCGACCGACCAGAGTGCCATTCTGGCCTCAGCCAACCTTCGGCCACTGAAAGTGTCAGCATCGGCGTCGGAACCCAGCACCTGCTCAGTGCCACTCAGGCATGAGACCTCCTGCGCTCGCCGCTCCGACTTTTATCTCCCGAGCCGGCCTCGGACCTACAGCGCTTGCCCACGGGACAACTGTTGATCTTCCTGACCGAAGAGTGAGGAATGAAGTATCCGGGTAAATGGTACCTTGCTCCTGGGGGAGGAGGGTACCGGCATAATCCTCCTCAGAGCCAGTTCTGCAATCTATTGTTTTTACGACAAGAAGAAGGGAATGCTGGGCCATTCAAAAGGTTAGATCTACCTGCCGTCTTCCCCCCAACACAACGCACCCTCGTTTTGGCTGCACCGAACCGGAAAGATATAGCTTGCGTAAATTCATTTTCAGGCTACGTTACGTAGTTCTCGGCTGTATGGTGCACACGTGTAACTGCTAACAAACAGGTCATGAGTTCGAATCTTGAAATCAGATGAACACAACAAGGTTAGGGGCTGCCGCAGCTTTTTCTAGCGAAAGTTGTTGGGAAACAAAGAAAACGACTATAAGCGAATACTGCAATCTCACATATGGTACAAAAGCGGCACTGGGTGGACCTAACCACTTATTTGCCTCAGCATGCCCTTCTTTCCGTAACTGGCCCCGAGGAGGACTACGCCCCTGCCGTCTCCCCAGGGGAAAGGTACCACTAATGCGGATTCTTAGCAGTTCAATATCGGATCCAAAAAAATGAATTGAAAAAAAAACTTGCTAAAAAACAATTGCTGAGAAAACTTAGAAAACATTACATGGGACATGCATGAAAGAAAAGCAAAGCAGCACGGAGCACCCCATGTGGCAAAATGGTACTCCCATAATGCATAGCATCGTGTTTGCGTTCGGAGGCGGACACAAACATGTTCGCCCGAACGCGGACAAGCGCTAAAAACACTCCGAATGCCAACATTAGAAAAGAAAAAAAAAAAAAACTAAGAATCTCAGAAAAATGATTGAAAAATCTGGAAAAAAAAAAGTCATTTAAAACAACAATACAAGCAACTTTTGCCTTGAGAGTGATGTTCTAATTCTTCGCCAAACGTGAGTTATATATATATATATATATATCGTCACAAATAGAACTGCCCGGTAAAGCGTAGGCAGAGAGAGAGAAGAGGACAACAAACGAGGGGCTGTGAAAAACTGTTTCGTCGGAGTTTCACCGACTCATCAGGAGGCTGATATACATACATATACAGAAACTGGAGAAATTAAAGGTCACTATTTAAATGCTACTGCAGGAACTTGTGAAAAAATGATTAAGAGAGCACAATGTGCAAGAGAATTAGGTATGCCTATTGTTATGCATGATTATCTTACAGGTGGATTTACAGCTAATACTACTCTAGCTCATTATTGTCGAGATAATGGTTTATTGCTTCATATTCACCGTGCTATGCATGCTGTACTTGATCGTCAAAAAAATCATGGTATGCATTTTCGTGTTTTAGCTAAAGCTCTTCGTCTTTCTGGTGGTGATCATGTGCATTCTGGTACTGTGGTAGGCAAATTGGAAGGCGAACGTGAAGTTACTTTAGGTTTTGTGGATTTACTTCATGATGATTATATTGAAAAAGATAGAAGTCGCGGTGTTTACTTTACCCAAGATTGGGTTTCTTTACCAGGTGTATTACCTGTAGCTTCAGGTGGAATTCATGTTATATATATATATGTAATCAGTGACGGGATTCTGCAGACTGTTGAGGGTTCAGCCTCCTGACGAGTCGGTGAAACTCCGACGAAACAGTTTGTCACAGCTCTTCTCTCTCTCTGCCTACCGGGCAGTTCTGTTTGTGACGATATATACTACGACTTCGCTAGCTTCCTGCTACGGTTTTTTCCGGTCAGGTCGAGCGGCAGTGGTCGGGGCCATTACTAGGCGGCCATGCTGTGCCTCTAGTGCCAGCGGCGTGTCTGGAGTGTATTTTTTGGCTGTGACAGACCTTTCTTTGTTTCGTGGATGTTTTGCTGGCTTGTGATGGGGTGTGAACCGACAGTCTGTAGAGTTTTCCATCTGGTGTGGGTGAGTGGTAGTCTACTTTGATTTTGGTTAAGGTAGATTATCATTTACAGTGTAATCAGTGAGGGGATTCTGCAGACTGTTGAGGGTTCAGCCTCCTGATGAGTCGGTGAAACTCCGACGAAACAGTTTGTCACAGCCCCTCGTTTGTTGTCCTCTTCTCTCTCTATATATCGTCACAAACAGAACTGCCCGGTAAAGCCGTAGGCAGAGAGAGAGAAGAGGACAACAAACGAGGGGCTGTGACATATATATATATATCAGCCTCCTGATGAGTCGGTGAAACTCCGACGAAACAGTTTGTCACAGCCCCTCATTTGTTGTCCTCTTCTCCCTCTCTGCCTACGGTTTACCGGGCAGTTCTATTTGACGATATATATATTCTTTAAGAAAAACAGGTAAGCTGGACGATGATACCTCAAGACGTTGCCCTTTTATTTTACTACGAAAGGCTGATGTCAACACACCCAGCCCTCACCCCACACAGTAAGGGTGTGCAGCTGAGTTTTCCAGTCTAGCCCCCCTTGGCTGTGGCCGAGTTGGGTCTAGCTTTGAACCCTCTCCAAAAATTTCCCTAGACTGTTGTCAGACCTGTTCCCACCACCGTCATATCCCTAAATAACCAGTTCAGCACACAGCCCTTTCTCTCTCTCTTTTTTTTTTTTTTTTTTTTTTTTTTTTTTTTTTTTCCGAACAACCCGAGGTAGTGGTAGGGGTGCTGGTAAGAGCAGACACCTCTATCACTCTCGGGGAGGCTCCATCTATCCATGGGGAGCTGCACCTGCTGGAAACCGGGTCCAGTGTCCCAGAGCAACATATTTCCTGTTTACACAGAGCAGCCTAACCCCTATTCAATTTCCTCCCAAGCCTTGGCGCTATTTTGGCGCCGGCTCGCGATTCAACATCGATTGGTGAGCCAGTTTGCCGAAGGCTAACACAGGTTTCACTCTGCAGGTATATGTACGCGCTGAGGTCGCTGCTCTGCCAAGTGGCAGTGCCACACTCATGATGAAAGACTGACGACCGCAATACGAGGTGAAATGAGATATCGCACACATGCAACCAAAGATCGAAGTAAGCTGACCGATGTGTTTGAAGTGCAGAATAGATCCAACGCAACTTTGTTACGAGACATTAGCATTGACCCAAGAGAACCACAGAAACAAGCTCGGGAATCACTTCTCGCCGCCCATTCTTCTCCCCCAACCGTTTCCGGGCAATCCCTGGTGGCATGCCATGATGAAATTGACAAACACTGCGAGCGAAAAACGATTCATACCTAGCTTATGCCCGCTACTACGTCCCCTCTAGGAACTCTGCCATGCAGTCCCACATTTCATCGCATGCCCGAGCGAAGTTACGGAGCGCAGTCCCAAAGAAAACATCCAGGTACCCCCTTGGCACATTACTCCTTCCTCGGGGTTACAACTTGCCGAAAAAAAAAGGGATACTTGTACGCACCGTTGTATTTCGGTCATTCGGTCATTTCTATTGAGACAACCAGTAGTGGAGTGTGACTTGACTAGGACCTATAGTCCTTGTTTTCTTTTTTTTTTTTCCCAGGTCCTGGACAACCTGTAGAGGTGGGATACTAGACAGATGGTGGTCACCGACAGTACATGGCTACAACCAGTAGTGGAGTGTGACTTGACCAGGACCTATAGTCCTTTTTTCTTTTTTCTTTTTTCTTTTTTTTCCGCAGGGTGCTGTAGAGGTGGGATACTAGACAGATGGCGGTCACCGACAGTACATGGCTACTCAGTTGTCCAGATGAACCCCTGTTAAGACCCCACCCACCCTTCCTCTCGTCTTTTTGCCCTGGCGCACACCCCCCCCCCCTGTCCCACCCTAGTGTTAACCACCCAGGACACCCACCCATCAATCACCATCTTGGCGGGGTTGCAGGCACCCGGGCTAAGCAGAGACCCCTACGCCCAGTCCTAAGAACATCAACCCCAGCGGCGACATATTCCCTTCATTCTTGGTGTGTTGTATGCCGCCCAACTATTGAAAACGCAGTTTGACTTCCATCCTCCAGTCCAGAAAGCCCCAGACCCCACTCTTTTCTTCCGTTCGGTTGGAGAGAGAGAGAGATTTCGGGTAGCATTCCTCAAATTTCTTTCGTATCCTGTTTGCCTTGCAGAGGGAATCTGCCTTACCTTTCTGGTATGCCCAAAACAAGGACACATCATCCATCAGCCTAACTCCATATAGACCAGCTTATGGTCTCTTCCCAATCGCTTAGCATCAGCACCTGCCGCTCAACACCCAGGGCGGTCCAGAGTAACAAATGAGAACTCAAATGATGCTACCTACCCTAAAAACAGAGGCACATCTGATCCTCCGCTCCTGAAAAGTCACTACGGTCTTCCCCAAAAAACAACAACCCCCTCACCATGGCTGTATCGGAACAGAAAGGGATTGTAGAGATCGAAGGTGCGTTGTGTTTGAGGACACCGGACATGATGCATTGGCTGATCATCGATGGCGGCGCAAACAAGGATTGTGCAATCGCAATCCACGAAAAGACCCGCTAGTGACCTCCACAAACATCCAGAACAGAAAAAGCTGACGGCCCTTGGAATATGACGTCGGCGGGATGGCGGTTCCCTTTTTTCTCCGGCCAGAGAGAAAACCACTTCTCCTGGCTGCTCTGCTCCGTTGACACATTTTTATTTAACTATTTACTTATTTAGTTAGTTTACCAGCAACTGTAGAAAGTGGGAAAGAGGTTGATTTGGCAAGGTAAGGCTCCCTGCGGTAAGGGAAAATATCATATCTGCCCCTGAAGTTCCTAGAAATAGCATGCATGCCCTAGCACAGTGTACGCGAATTTGGATACCTATGTATAGAACATGCACACTACCATCAGTACTATCCAGGTACGTTCCAATGAACACACCTGCAATAGTTATGAGCTTCAGGGGTGTTACAGCTGTTCTCCCTTCACTTTTGTTTTTGGGCAGATTTTTCAGTCCTATCAGGGTGGGAAAACAAAATGGAAGACAACATCGAGGAACAACACAATGTCCCCCTGGCCATACCGTTATTCGAATGAACGTCCACAGGGGGGGGCGGGGGGGGGTTTACATGCAG
Organism: Chara braunii; assembly: GCA_003427395.1. Lineage (NCBI taxonomy): Eukaryota > Viridiplantae > Streptophyta > Charophyceae > Charales > Characeae > Chara > Chara braunii. The sequence goes on along the minus strand of BFEA01000672.1, from coordinate 408,121 downwards.
AAGCGGTGGGGGGAACTGCGGCAGTGAGTGCAGCGAGGAGGGTGCAATCTGAAAATGATTGTTACTTGTGATCGCTGCCCCCCTCCTTCCCCACCCTGCTCCCCTGTGACGATGAACCTTCACAGGCAGAAGGACTGGTGCATGACACTAATCCTAGTAGTCAGACCGGGGCTAAAGTGGAATTTCATACTTTGACAGTGGGGGCACAAAACGACAGGCAAGAAAATGAAAATCGATGGGCGGGAGAACGAAAAAGGAAAAAAAGGGGGAAACGAAAAGAAGAAAAGGGAAAAGGGGGGAGAACGTAAAAGGGAAAAAGGGGGGAAACGAAAAGAAGAAAAGGCAAAAGGGGGGCCACAAAACGATGGCTGCTTGACATTTTATTGTGCAAGTTTCAAAACTACCCCCAGCAAGATTTGACATACCTGGCCCTTGCCCCCTGTGAGAACCTAATGCTGAGGCTCCCCCCAGCATGCTTGAGTCTCGCATTTTCGAGTGTTCACGCGACACACCCTCGTAAAACTCGGATGGACAAACAGTTTACAAGAAGAAGTTAAAATCCAGGACTCCAGAGGCAGTGCCCATTAACGAGTCTGCCGAAGGCGCACTTCAACTACGGAGTAGGCCAGAGGACCTGTGGACATCTCTGCACGGCGGGACTACTTTTCCCCAATGACCAAAGGCTCAGAAAGCCAAAGCGTCTGTGACTCTTTTCAGCCAATGGGACTTGAGAATTAAGACATGTTCGGAATAATGGCGTACCGCAAAAACAAACTACCTCCTCCATGAGGTTAGCTATCCAAGCAGAATTCGACAACCAGAAATGGTTAAAGAGGCAGATTGGAGAGGGATGCTGAACTCACCCGGATGGAAGGATGTTTCAGAGAGGGGCGGGGAGACGAGTGGTCCGGGAACAACCTGCTAAGTAAATCCTCTGAACTCAGAGCAATCAATGCTGGCAGGTGTTTTTTTCCCAGATACTCTCCCGTTTTTCCTCAGGTGCTTTCTGTCTATTTCCTGAATCATTGTACAAGGGACGCTGGGCCCATTTCCCAGCAGGTGATGCTCCCCACCAATAGATCACCAGCACCACTAGCAGTGGCGGGAGTTTGTTATTGAGTTTGTTATTAATTAAAAAAATAAAAATAAAAAAAATAATAATAATAAAAAAAATAAAAAAATAAAAAACCGAAAGAAAGAGGTCCCATTTACCCAGGCGTTCTCCTACATATTGCTTCCACCATTTGGAAAAGCACTGCACTGGCACTACTGGACAGAATTGCTCGCATGCGCAAATAGAACAACATCAGGTAGGACAGCACCATAACGAAGAGGAACAGCACACGGTAGCAGCGGATAGGGTAGCTTCAGGAGGAATTAGCAGCATAGCCAAGCAGAATCGCTTCAGGTGCAATCCAAGCACAGCCAACTAGAATAGCATCAGGTAAAATAGCCCCATTGCCGAGTTGAATACCTATCTCTGCCTTTTGGCTAGGAACAAGTTTAGTCTCCGTTCTGATCGGACAGAGGGGAGGGGGGGGAGGGAAACAGAGCACTATAGAATCATCATATGGTGAAAAGCAACAGTATGACAGATAGCATGATCGAGAATAGTACCATAGACAAGTCGAATAGCATCAGGTTATGGTGCTATTGTACGAGATCCTATTCAATCACCCCAAGTTGAATGGCAGCATGCAAGCACTGTGTGAAATAGCATCGGCATGGAAGCTCTGTGCGAAATATCGTACAATAGCACAATAACCAGAGCAAACCTGGACAGAGAAGGTAGCAGTCAGCACAGGGCAGCTAAGACGGGCACACTACCATCGAACACCGGGTCATAATACAGCGTCAATGACTGGGCAGTCTATTCCGGTGAAGATGCAAGGCGGAAAAAGGGAGACAGAATCCGCTCAGAAATACATGAGGTGGTAGTCACCACATGGAGTGGTTGGTCCTCTGGGTGAGTCCTTTGCAGCCAGGGTTGACCTGACCTCTGAATATGTGGAGAGGCTGGGTGGTTCAGGGCCGCTCAGCGGTAGCCAGAGACCAGAGCGGGCACCGGATGTTGTACTGTGGAGAGGGACGGGGAGGGACAGGGAGAAGAGAAAGTGACTGAGAGCGAAGATGGGTAGGGGCGAGGCGATGAGGGGCACAGGCTGACACCTATGGCTGCCGCCACAGCATCCACACAACCCCCCTCCCTTCTGAAATCCTTCCATTGCCATCCCTCCTTATCCTTGGCCACCCCCTCCACCGTCCTTCCATCCCACGACCTCTCGAGCCTCTCGCAAGCCCCATCCCTTGCCATGATCACTCCCCGTCCCTGCCTTTTCACCATCCATTTCCGGTGTGTTGCGGGCCGACATATTGGGCTGCGTGTTCGCTGGACATGTGTAGATAGCACATCACATATGTCCACACTGCTGCTACTCAACATGCCCTGCCGCCCTCCTTTCACTCCAGGCTAACAAAATCCGTCTTCCTGGGGCATGCCCCTATTGCTAAATTGCTAATCGGTCAGCAGGTCAACCTTGCACGTCACTGGGGGGAAAGGAGTATGTCAAACCACAAGTCTCTTGGACTGCCTCCTGCGGCACTCCGACAGTTTTTCGATCGTTCCCCTACTACTGGTAGACCCAGCACAGGCAGGCCAGTACATCCAAACTGCAGCCTCCCTGTTAAACGACCAGTACTTGGGCCATACATAGGCTTTTGAACCTTAACGTTACTTCGGCGCTTTAACCAAGCGTCGGGGATACCGGAACACAATGGATGGCTGTGCCAGCCAAAACTTCCCAAAAGGGTAAAAAAAAGTATCGCAGTCGGGGTTCGACGAAGCTCGGTCCACTGGGCGTTTGGAGTCCTGGAAGAAAGTGGGCCGGGCCGCTTACCAGGAAGTACTCGCACTTGAAATGGGGGTGTCCTCAAATAAGAAGCTGTTTAGGACTGATCACATGACTAACAACAATCGCTGCCTGAGACGTCTAGTAAACTCCTAGCCGGAGCGTTGCTCTATAGCTACCTAAAGCTCATTACAGCGCAACAAGAAAAGCATCCTGCATACGAACGGTTCTAGAGTCCACAATGACAGAGTGCCGAATTGGAAAGTTAAGTCTGCAGACAGGTGTGACGGGCAATCTGGACCGCGGCTCGCATTCCCATCCGTCTACCTACAGAACAAATGGCAGGCACGATGCCCACGCAGATACGTGCGACCAAAAACAATATTTGTATCGACACTTCACCACATATGGGTATGTGTGATCAGACATTTCAAATTGCGTGTTCCAGTTCTTCTGAATTTTGAATGCACGACTGATCCCACCTTTCCTGAACACTTTTTGTACCCTGCAAAACTGGTAGGCCCCAAAAAAATGCTACACCCTTCCTACGGGCTAGTCTGGCATATACAAGCTACAAATATGGCATTGAATATATATATACATATATATATCGTCAAATAGAATATATATATCGTCATATATATCGTCAAATAGAACTGGCCGGTAAACCGTAGGCAGAGAGGGAGAAGAGGACAACAAACGAGGGGCTGTGACAAACTGTTTCGTCGGAGTTTCACCGACTCATCAGGAGGCTGATATATATATCGTCATATATCGTCATATATATATATATATCGTCAAATAGAATATCTATATATATATATATCGTCATATATATATATATATATATTGTCACAGAACTATTGACTAAGAGCGTAAGCTCGTGAAGTAGAAGAAGAAATAAGATGAGCGAAGAAAAGAAAAATGAAAGGACAGACGGGCAAAGAGACAGACAAACCAAACTGACACAAAACAGTGTCCTCTTATTCTTTGTCTCACTGTATTCTTATTTGAAGTTACTTCTTTCAGTGTTTTACAAAAAAAAAATTTACACTGAACATATATCCTCAAATACATATATATATAATATTATATATCGTATATATATATTTGTCCTCTTCTTCCTCTCTGCCTACGGTTTACCGGGCAGCTCTGTTTGACTACATGTATATCATCAAACAGAGCTGCACGGTGTCCTCTTCTCTCTCTCTGCCTACGGTTTACCGGGCAGTTCTGTTTGTGACGATATGTAGTCAAACAGATATATATATATATATACCAGGCAGCTCTATAGGGTTGCCCGCGTTCGGGTTCGGCCGAACTCCCCAATCCGAACCTGCCAATCGTTCGGCCCCCCCTTGGGGATGCATTCGGCCGTTAGGGCCGAACGCGATCTAAGAAAAATAAAAATAAATAAAACAAATCCAAAAATTCCAAAAATCTGAAAAAATATATGTTATGCAGAAAAATAAAACGAACAAAATTTGCCTCAGCGCCACACCCGAATTCCTTACCAAATTTGAAATAAGAATAAAGTACGAAAACCAAATAATAAGAAGAAAAATAAGAAAAAATGAAAACAGAATTAAAATTAGTGAGTGGGCGAGCACGTTTTCGACACCTCCATCTTTGGCCATTTTTCATTTTTTCTAGGGATAGCCAAGTGCCCTGAAAATTTTCAGATGTGTATTTCACATAATATAAAGCTTATAAAAAAAGTTTCAAAAAATAATAAAACATTTGAGGCACCAAAATAAAATCAAAACAAAAAGTGAAAAGTGACAAAAAAAAACAAAAACTGAGTGGCCGAGCAGGTTTTGACACCGCCATTTTGGCAATTTCTCATTTTTTTTTGGCTTGGTAAAATGCCTTGAAAATTATATGCATGTAGCGCATGTCATAAAGCACTCCCTAATTTTAATTCTCTTTTCATTGTTTTCTAATGTTCTTATTATTATTTGTTTTTCGTATTTTATTTGTATTTAAAATTTGGTACGGAATTCGGGTGTGACGCTGAGGCAAATGTTGTTCGTTTTATTTTTCTGCATAACATATATATATTTTTCATATTTTTTGGAATTTTTGGATTTGTTTTATTTATTTTTATTTTTCTTAGATCACGTTCGGCCCGAACAGCCGAACGCATCCCCAACGGGGGCCGAACGTTCGGCAGGTTCGGGTTCAGGAGTTCGGCTGAACCCAAACGCCGGTCAGCAGACCTGCCCAGTAAACCGTAGGCAGCGAGAGAAAAGAGCACAACACACAACGGGCTGTGACAAACTGTTTCAGTCGGAGTTTCACTGATATATACCGTCAAACAGAGCTGTGTATATCGTCAAACAGAGCTCCCTGGTAAACCGTAGGCAGAGAGGAATATATATTGTACATATATAGCATTTCATATATATCGTCACAAACAGAACTGCCCGGTAAACCGTAGGCAGAGAGAGAGAAGAGGACAACAAACGAGGGGCTGTGACAAACTGTTTCGTCTATATCAAATGCTATAGATTCCGCAGTCTTTTCACTGTTTTCAGGATATAAAAGTTACTAAAAACAAGGTCCTTGTAATTTTCCTTTCAAACGTCCATAGTTTCGCAGTTCTGGAAGATGAGCTGCCATGATTTCCAGGCATTTGCACATGACCCTGTCATGATGTATGCCAACAAATGCCATGTCATCTATGGGCCCAACCTTTTCCCCGCAGTCACAGCGGGGCAAGAAAACAATTTTCAGGATGTCCCAATACGTTAGGTGCATAAAAAACCAAAATGTACAAAAATATTGCAAAGGCTATCCAACCTACTCAATCTATATACAGTTCGAAAGGGAAAAGAGCCAGAAAAAGGATTGTTCTGGAGGCTGCATTCTTCAAGAAAGCACACACACTACAGGCTACCTCTGAAACTATAAATTGAAGCACTTGCACTACTTCCACTGGCACGCGAGATTGCAGCCCCCAAATAGCCCACCTATTCACTAAGCTGGCCCCATTTCTAGCCTGTACCTGGTCCTGATGCGTTTCATGGACATGGTGCACTATTGATCAGCGGATCAATAGAGCAAATCTTGACGCATCAATATTCAGGCGGAATCAGGCCTACGTTGACTGCCTTCTTACCCCAAATAGCATGTTAGGCCATTATGTCTGTTGTGAGGACGATTTTCGGGCCAGAGCAAGTTTCTGGTGACCCTGTCTTCCATTCTTGGGAAGACGGTAGGCCGCAGCCTACCAAGACTACTACAATCCAAACAGTGCGAACCTTCTGCTACGAGGGGTTGTATCTTCCATGATGCAGGGTCCATCATAGCTGCGGTTCATGCACGTGGACTTCAGTGTAAAGCGCAATTATTGCCCACAGAAATCCATCTAGAGTTTATGTCCGCCAACGCACCTGAGCTGGCTGGAGACACTGCCAAAGTGCACTGCCCGTGAGTGAGTGTGTCTCTGTGTGTGTGTGTGTGTGTGTGTGTGTGTGTGTGTGTGTGTGTGTGTGTGTGTGTGTGTGTGTGTGTGTGT
>BFEA01000672.1:359763-394707 GCA_003427395.1 Chara braunii | reverse complement strand
GCACTTAGAGAGATAGAAAGAGAAAGAGTGACAGGGGGAGGGGGAGGGGGGGGAAGAGGAAAGGAATTCTACCCTCATCTGATGACAGAATGGACACTTCATGACATGAATGAGAGGTGTCAGGGACTCTGCCGTAAGTTATTCTTCTCCTTTGATTGATTGAAATTAAGTTGGTGTTGTTTGTTGACGATGCACGCACATGTATATGCATAAGCGTGGCAAGCCTTGAAGGAAGCTCAAAGGTCAGTTGCGGACATCTTGACCAGGATCACATTATCGCGTCTCACTCACCTGCACGTGCCATATTGTCTACTGGCCGTACCACCCGTATTGGCTGTGGTGGAGATTTCACACATGCTCCCTCAGGGATTTCCTCTGTATGTGACACACACACACAAACACACACTAATAAGTCCCTCCCCCAAACATGCCTAAAGCTGAACAAAGCTAGCCTACAGTTCACTGGCAAACCCAGGACTGATGTTCTGTCTACCTCTTACAGGATCATGCTTTTTTATTTTTGGGATGGCATACCCAGGACTAACTACCTTTGAGATTAAAGGATTCGTGGTGCATGCATGTATCTGGTAAGTGACATTTGCCGCCACCTGGCTACCAGATAGAAGAGACTGAATACATTTAGTCAGATGATTTAAAAAAAAAAACAAAAAAAACAAGCTTCTTATCGCAACCACACGGCTGGCTTCAACTTCTGAAAATTTGTAGTGCATACACGTACTATCTGGATGATGTACAGGGTGAGAAACAGGCACGGCCAACTGACCATTACACTACCTTGGCAGTCCAAGCTGCTCTCTGTTCTGACGTGCTGGCTGAAGTTTCCTTTTTAGGCAGTCACGGCTGGTGCGGCCGTTGTTCTTTTCATGTCGGCGTTCCTCAAATCTCGATGACACCAAGCTCTTCAGCAGAACACAGTGCACCAATGCACTCTGTTCACAAAACAACAGGAGGGAAATAATAAAAAGGAACAAAAGACCAACGCAAAAGAAAAGAAACAACCAGCAACGTAGTACCGGTTGCCCGCACTGGAGTACTGGTCACCCACCGTTATCTTGAATACTCGCCCACTGCAATGACATAGAACAAAGAGGCCCCACAGATTGCCAAAAAAGAGGCTTGGGAAGGCCGCTGCATAGGTACTGGTGGTTTAACGCTGAAACTGGCCCAGGGAAAGACTCTAGGATCCCCTTGCTAATATGGTGCCAGGTCCCCTGGCTAATATGGTACCAGGACCTTAGAGTGACGCAAACAGTACTGGTCACCCACCGTATCTTGAATACTCATCCACTGCAATGACATAGGACAAAGAGGGAAAAAGAGGCTTGGGAAGGCTGCTGCAGAGGCACTGGTGTTTTAATGCCGAAACTGGCCCAGGGAAGGACTCTAGGGTCCCCTGGCTAATATGGTGCCGCGTCCCCTGGCTAAAAGGGTACCAGGACTTTGAAGTGACGCAAACTTGGCAAGGAGTGGCCTATGCTATTGCTCCACCACATGGTAACTACCGTCTTCACCCGAATAGAGCGCCCGGACATTATTATCGCTGCATCTGGACCAAAAGTTGTGGCAAATACAGCTATAATGACCGGGCGTTCTATTCGGGTGAAGACGGTAGTTTCAACTCCAGGTAATGTAGAGTTCCACAAACTTCCCCCCCCTGGCTAATATGGTACTGGGTTCCCTGGCTAATATGGTACCAGGACTCTCGAGTGGTGCAAACTCCGTAACGAGTGGCCTATGTTGTGCTCCACAACATGGTAATTACTTTCTCAATATCAGGCAGTATAGTGTTTGCTGTAACTTGTGTGCCAAGAATTGAGCCGCTGCGCTCTGATTGCGCCCTCAGACAAGCACGAACGGGCAGGCCCTGAAAACAAGGTCAAACAGGCCCTAGGAAGAGGCCCAGACCGACAGCTGACCGAAATGTCAACAGTCATCTCGTGGACCCAGGCCCAGATCCAACAAGTCAAAGTCAACACATACTGGCCGCCGATCGGGAATGATCTAACAGTGGTCTGCAGGTTCCGGAAGATTCAGGCCTCAGGGAGTCCAGACCGAAACTGGGACAAATTGCATCTGAGCCGTCGACATTCGGACGATCCGGGGCCTCACATGGACAGAAGCTGACCCCGGACAACGCCAGTCAACACTATATAGAGTTGACCTCGCCACTGCTTGGACATTCAGTCTTGCGAGTTGCTTGCGGCTTTGACGCTACGCGTGAGACTTGAGAGGAGGACGCTGGGGCCAGGCTGTTTCGTGGGCGCCAGCCAGACGCTGTAGTAGGAGAGGAGAGAGAGGTAAGGCAGCCATTGCTGTGACCATAGGCGACGGCGAGGTAGTGAGGAGAGATAGAGAGTGTGGGCGAGATGTGATGTCGTGTGTACGTACCTGGTCTCACCTGATGTGATGCTGCTGCTGATTCTGCTCGCTGCTGAAGGGGCTGCGTTTACATCATCCACATCTCATGCTGTGTACAGATTGCAGACATGGTGGAAACGTAAAGGACTATTTCTCCTCCCCATGTCTGCTCAACCGGACATCTCAAATCAAATCCAACATGGTAGAAAAGTCCACCCTTGGGATAGGACACGAGAGGATGTCAAAGCGAGAGAGAAGTGAACGACAAATCGTACATGTGAACATGCAAAAAAAAGCTTTGGAGAGTTGACGAGGTTGATAATAAAGGTGTCATGCCAGCGTACCGAATTTGATGTTTCCAATTCCTGCAGTCTGCAATGTCACAAAGACCCCACAGATAAAAGACACGAAAAACGAAAAAGGAGAAAACAGGTGCATTAGATGCAAATAACAAGAGTGCTCAAGTATAACAACCATTAATTTATTAACAGTGCAGCTGATTGTTATTCAATTATTGGTTCCAGAAGGAAGAAGAAACTCATCTTAGCAGTACCTATCAGATATACATACAAGAACAAAAGCGATACGAGATTGAGAATGACAAGTAGAGAGATCCAGCAAAGAGAGGGGGACCAGGAAAAACAGAGGGGAAAGTTTCAAAGTAGACCCAAAAAATAGATCAAACAGGGGAAAATAAGGGAAAAAGGAGAATACCAGGAAAATTAACACGGAGAAAGGCGAGTAGGGAAGGACAGGTGGACTGGAGAGTAGGGGACAAGGACCACAGAAGGAGTAAGGGAGGCGGAAATGTCAAAAACTTGAAAAAAGGGAGAAAAGTGAAGGAAGATGGGAGAAAATGCAGGGCAAAAGAGTGAGAATGGGATAAAATTTCAGGAAAATGAAAATGAGAGACTAAAAGAACAAAAGAAACTTGCTGGAGGAAAAATTGCACCATTTCACAAGTCTGCGCAGGGGCCTCAGCACTGACAGCGGTGGTTTGCAGAGGACAGCATATGAGGGAACTTGTCTGAACGTCCAAACTTACCCATGGCTTAAGGTCGCGGCAAAACTGCAGGGATACGGCCGAGGCTTTTGCCGCATAGATGTCCTGTTTCCGAGACTGCACGCAAAAACGAACATCATGGTATTAGTGCCATGGTACGAAATAAAGTGTTGGTGTCTTTGCCGCCTTTAATGCTGTTGGGGCTTTTTTAAGGTTTCCCCACATGTCACTTCCTCTTTAGAACCGCCATCAGTTCACAATTCACATTATTCCACAAAAGTTTCTGTAGGGATAGCAACAGTTCACACAACTTTTGCATATGCTCTCTCTCTCTCTCTCTCTCTCTCTCTCTCTCTCTCTCTCTCTCTCTCTCTCTCTCTCTCTCTCTCTCTCTCTCNTCTCTCTCTCTCTCTCTCTCTCTCTCTCTCTCTCTCTCTCTGTGTGTGTGTGTGTGTGTGTGTGTGTGTGTGTATGTGTGTGTGTGTGTGTCTGTCTCTGTGGCCTTGCCTCTATACCTCTTGCGGCACATGGCTTCTCCCTCTCTCGGGCTGTGCAGTGCTCAAGGTCAGTTCATGATACCCACTCAGACGTTTCCATCCGTTACGAGTGAAGAAACCCCATGACACTGATGACAGCATAAATTGCTCCATTTGAAGGAGGACTCGCAGCCAATTCCATCATTGAACGAGCCCCTTTTATTCCAAATGACGTCCCCTGAGAACTCAACCCACCCCTTCCCGAGTTCCTCTCACTCCACGTTCCGCAGAACTGCCAGGTTGGCCTGAAACCAAGAGTCCTTCACTAGCAAGAGCTGAGTTTCATTCCCCACGATCCTCTATTTGTCTTCACTACATATCTGCTGAGCCTGATTGCTCATTTCCCGAATCAGTGAGGTGTCAGGTGTCAGGTGTCAGGTGTCAGGTGTGGACACAGAGATAGAAAGGATGTCCTGTCCTCTGCCATAATTTTCAACTGAACTGGAGGTGCTGATAAAGGAAGCCACTTTACCACTTACTTTACCACTCACCAGCCAGGTTTGATGAATTCTCCCCTTCAAGTTTGTGTTACTTTTCTGGGTTCGTCTAACTCGGGTCAGATCAAGGCCGTCAACCAATACTAGACACCAACTCACCGATTTCCCAGCATTCTTTTCAAAAGCACAGCCTTTTATAGTTGCCTTCCCAGTGCGGCCGATGTAAGCTGCACCTCCATGGCCCTGCAATTACAGTTTTGATGATCACAATAATTTCATTCACGTTAGGCCAGTTGCTGCTTTTCCAAAAATACCCTCCCTCAGTGCTCTCCGTATTCACAAAAGAAGGAAGCCAATTCCAGCCAGATACACACTGCAGAGTTGGAGACAAAGGGATCAGATCATCAACCAGATATGCACAACCATTATTGACTGATACTAAGTAAACCTAAGCGTTCATGTGGTGAGGTTCCCTTCCGGATCATTTTTTAGAATACCCCAAGTTTCTTCTGGTTATCACAATCTGCTTCGGCGTTTAGGTTTAACCACCACTCCCCCTACCGTTTTCCCCGGAATAGAATGCACAGTCATTGTAGCTACATTGGGAGCAACTTTCAGTCCAAACAAAAATACAGCAATAACGACCATATGTTTTATTCAGTGGAAGACGGTAGCATGGCTAGAGGCCCCCGCTGGATATCCATGTGGTCACAGATGCTGTCACCGGAAGACTGGGGAAAAGGGTTGCAGGGAGTGTGTGGTTTTGAAACCTCCCCTGCTTTGGATCATCCCTAGATGGAAGAGAAGCAAATAGGAAAAGAAAAAGAGCGCAAGAAGAGGATCGGGAAAGGGAGAAAAAAAGGACAAACAGAAACAGGGACTTGGCCATTCTGCCCCACGCTCAAGCAACACGACAACAGCCACCGTGCCCGGGGAGTCAGAAAAGAACAAGCGCAAGCTGAAGAGGCTTGTGGAAAGCCCTAACAGTTTGTTCATGGCTGTCAAATGCAAGGGCTGCTTTAATACCACCGCTGTCTTCAGTCACTCTCAGACTGTTCTGCTCTGTGGGAGCTGCTCTGCGGTCCTTTGCCAGCCGACTCGAGGGAGCGCTCCATTGATGGAGGGATGCTCCATCCGCAGAAAGGGGGACGAGAGTAGGAGACATTTGCGGAAGGTTGAAGGAGCCACTGCAGGAAGTTGACATTGGGGGGGGGGGGGGGGGGGGGGGGGGGGGGAGGTGTCGTTCGTGGGAGGGCTCACCAAGTTCTTGATGGATATCCTCGAGGGGCCTAAGAGGTGATTACTCGAGTGCCGTCAATGGTGTTTTGAGTGCTTTCGCAACCTTACAGGTAATTAGTCCAAGGATGTCCATGCGTTTTAGGAAATACAAATGTTCAAGAACCGGAGGACTCTTTTCGACTGTCAAAAAAAAAAGAGGAGTTGGACGTTCTCACAGCCTCCTACCCTGCCTCTGACATCTGAGGAGGCACCATAACCTTGACAGGACAAAGAAAAGGACATGAAAAAAACAGAGAGTGATGATGTACCTGGCTGCAGCAATGTGCAGATACATCATTGGAAGATCTGTCAAATGCAAACTGTTACGTCGGAGTTTCACCGGCTCATCAGGAGACTGAACCCCCAACAGTCTGCAGAATCCCCTCACTGATTACACTGTAAGTGATAATCCACCTTAACCCCGGTTGTGGTTAAGCAAGCATCAGCGACGACTGCCCGACAACTCTGATACCCTGAGGTGGTGGGGACCACCAACCACTGCCCTCAAGGTACCTGTGACAAAAATCAAAGCAGACTATCACACACCCCCACCAGATGGAAAACTTTACAGACTCCCGGTTCACACCCCATCACAAGCCTGCAAAACACCCACAAAACAAAGAAAGTTCTGTTGCAGCATATATACATATATAGCTGCCCAGTAAACCATAGTCAGAGAGGGAGAAGAGGACAGCAAACGAGGGTCTGCGACAAACTGTTTCATCGGAGTTTCACCGACTCATCAGGAGGCTGAACCCTCGACAGTCTGAAGAATCACCTAACTGATTACCCTGTGAGTGATAATCCATATTAACCCCAGCTGTGGTTACATCGATATATAGGGTTCAGCCTCCTGATGAGTCGGTGAAACTCTGACAAAATATATATATATCGTCATAAACAGAACTGCCCGGTAAACCATAGGCAGAGAGAGAGAAGAGGACAACAAACGAGGGGCTGTGACAAACTGTTTCGTCGGAGTTTCACCGACTCATCAGGAGGCTGAATATATATATAGTCAAGCAGAGCTGCCGGGTAAAGCATAGGCAGAGAGGGAGAAGACGACAACAAACGATGGACTGTGACAAACTGTTTCGTTGGAGTTTCACCGACTCTATACATTGTCACATAACTATGAACTAAAAGAGCACACTTTGCGAAAAAAAAGATAAAAAACAAAAAACGAGGGCACATTGAAACCATTCAATTTCTCATTCTTCTTTTAACTCCCCCTACACTGTGCCTCTCACGTACAAGGCTCGCCTTGAGCGCGAGCTGCCCCCATCCCCGTGTGCCATAACGGCCCACTTGTATGATGTGAGAAAGAGGCAGAGTGAAGGGGGAGGGGATAAACACAGGGAAGAGAGATGGAGAGAAGACCAACAAAGAATGATGAAGGGAAAGTAAAGGAAAGTACTGAGTGTGGAATGAAGATGAAGGCAAAAGAGGATAAGAAAAGGCTGAAGAATGAGTCTGTCCTTGACGACAGAGAGGACATACATTGTAAGGATGAGGTGGATGAACACAKGGAAGACCTAGCTGAGCATTCTCAGTAAAACAATTGCCACAACGGCGGGCATTTAGCATGCCCGCCATACACTCCCAACAAATGGCATGTTGATTGCAGGCCAAAATAAAGGAAGAACGCTCACCACAAAAGACCATGCATTCAGTATAGTGCCTATGACTGCAAAATGGACAGTGTGTGTCCGGATGCGGAGGGTGCCTGCAGTCAGGAATCGAGGGATGGTCCTCTACACACATGGATCCAAAGACCATGTCATTGTCGTGATTGTGACAGAGACGATGGCGGCTACGGCCGAGTGTAGCAGTGCCTGTAGCTGTGCAAAGGTCGAAGAGTGTTGGTACATTGTCATGCTGCAGCACGGGGCCATAGGAATGATCTTCGACATAAAAGAGATTGCGGACAGTTTGGTGTGGCAAGAAAACAATATCATTGTGTAAGAAATCAGTAACATCACTCATGCCATGGACTCCCATGAACTATGGCGGGCAGTTAAGTCCCGCATAAGTGAGCGGGGTATACTACCGATGGGGGTCATGTGCTACTTGGAGCGAAGTGTGCAGTGATTGCCAGCGTTCGTGTGGTGTTGTGCGTGGTGTGTGGTGTGTGTTGAGTGTGGACACTACAGCCTTGCAGGGGTGGGGCGGATATCACTGCCAGTGTGGTTCCGCTTTTGAACACCGTGTCCTGGCTGTAGTGGTTACGATACTTGCTCTTGAGGCCAAGGTTGCCGGTTCAAGTCCATGCTTGCACGGAGGAGGGCTGAGGCCCAGAGGTATGCATCCCATGACATGGACCATAAAGCCATTGTTCCACAACTCCCAGTGGTCAGAGATATGTACAATGGCCATGTAATGGCCAGGTCCGTGCACAATGCAGGCAGAGATGTGGGATGGAGGATTAAACCACTCACCTGCTCGAGCATTGCATAATTCAAGTTGGTGGTCCCTCATTGCTACTTCTAGGACAGCAATGGCAAAGCCTCTTTCCGTGGTATAATTACAATCCTCTGGCTGTGGGGGGGGGAAGATCAGCATCAAGTTGAAGGGCGATTGCAAGGAAATCTGATGGTGTATAAAACGGAAGGTGGAGAATGTAAAGACAGATATTAGTTGCAGTCAGACCGCAGAGATTGGTTAGGATCTCAGGCTGGTGTGTCGGATGCTGCCCAACAATTTGCAGATCACCCAGATGGTGCTACAGGCCCTTGCTACCGTGGAGGAGATGGGGGTGGCAAAGAGGAATGCAGTCGTCTGCAGCCAAGCACAGAAAGAGATGAAAGGGGGGTGGACAGCGTAAGATTTTGAAACCAAGGACTTGAGTGTCAAAGAGACTGTTCTGGAGATGCAGCAGAGGAAGCTGTAGCAGCAAAAAGTATAGTGCGGGAAATTCCAGGTATTGAAATCGCTTGACTGAAGACTGAGTGGAGGAAGCTGTAGTAGCAACTGCAGCAGTGGAAATTGCAGTAGCAGGAACTGCCGGAGGAAAAAACGGAGTTGTAGAAACTGTAGTAATGGAAACTGCAGCAGTGGAAGCCGCAGCAATGGAAACCACAGTGGCGGAAACGGCCGCAGCAGAAATTACTGCAACGGTGGAAACTGCAGTAGCAGAAGCTGCCAAGTGAAAACCAGAGTTGTAGAAAAATTACAGTGGTGAAAACTGCAGCAATGGAAACCACACCAGTAGAGACAGCAGCAGTGGAAACTGCAGTAGCAGCAGATGAGCAAGCAGGAGCACAACAAGAGTGACGTGGAGACAGAAGACAGTGGATGATGCAGGGACCATTGCAACATGCGTCGAAACCACTGAGAGAGATACGTCACATGTGTAGGATAGCGACATTGACGGGAGCCCATGTAGCAGGTCCACCCCTTAGCGAAGGTTGATGGGGAATACCGACGAGAAAGCATGCAAACGAGTAAGTTTCGTTGCTGCAGTTCGAAAGTCATACCAAATGATTTGTTCAAATCTGGTCAATCGTCCAGTGAACACCCCCGGCGGTTCATGGGAAGGGATGTTGGAGGTCGCACTTGAATAATGAATGACAGGGAAATCCCAAGCAGCCGCTTTATCAAACACGCTCATGCGAAGCGAGCCATCAGAACGGACTTGTAGATGCATACCTAAAAAGGTACATGAGCCAAATGACGCTGTAGTTTCCCTCCACTCAAGCCCATGGTGCTCTGGAGGAGGAGGTGAATGCCCCCATGAAAGAATTTTGCCAAGTTATTCAGAATGCAGTCATGAAGAAGGTTGGTGTACATAGTAGTAAAATCAACAGTGCGAGGACAGAGGCCACAAAAAGACTATGCATTGTTTTTCAGGTCAATCGCCACTTCATCAGCACTCTAAACGATCCAGCGCCGTCGAACACCAACCTGTTGATAGAGCTCAGTATCTTTCTCACAAAGAGTAGAGATCACTCTTTGCAAAGCAGCGCTGAGATATGACAAAGTAGTCTTTGTGCTAGCCAATGGTTGTCACAAACCATTAGCTACCGTCTTCACCCGAAAATAACGCCCGAGCGTTATATTCAACTTACCCTAATAACGCCCGAGTGTTATACTTAGAAGGTTGTTGCTCTATCCAGCTGAGCTAAGAATGCAACTCACCCAAAAGAGTCAACGCAGCCGCCACAACAAAACAAGCAGCTTATTTTATTTATGTATGCGCTATGCAACTTACCCTAAAAAGATGAGATTTTCGTTTTTACTCACTTTTTTTCAATTAGAACGCCCCTTTGAATAGAACACCCAGGCGTTGTATTTGAATAGAACGCCCGGGCGTTATATTTGAATGTTCCATGGGCAGAGTGCCTTGAAGAGGTAGTATACAAGGGTTTTAAAGGGCGGGGAAGGGGGTATACATGGGTTTTGAAGAGGGTTGAATGGGGTTTTGACTTCCAAGGGGTACATTTTGGCTTTAGTTTTCGGTTTGTTTTTTTTTTTTCCGATTTTATAAGGAATTCTGAAGTGACCCTCAGCCAAAAGTTGGTCGCATTCCAATCCTGGACAACATTTTTTTTTTCAGAATTTTTTGATTTTTTTTTTTTGAATTTTGTGGCCTCACAGAAGTTACCACAAATTTACTGAATATAACGCCCGGGGGTTATAAACGAATATAAAGCCCGGTGGGAGTTATATTCGTACACAACGCCTGGGCGTTATTTTTGGGTGAAGAGGGTAGCACAACCACTACTTCGTCATATCTCAGCTCTGCTTTGCAAGGAGTGATCTCTACTCTTCGCACACAAACCATTCTCCGACTTTGCTAGCTCTCTGCTCCTGCAGATGATGCGGCTAGAGCCGGGCCTGTACTAGCAGGCTCGTGCTCTTCCTCTTGGCAGATTTTACCTTCCCTCTTTTATTTTTTCATTTTTATTTTTTATCTTTTGTTGGCCATTTCTCCCTGATGTGGAATGGCATCTGTATATTGCAGGCCCTCTATTGTGGTTCCGTTTCTTTTACTCTTGATTATATTTGGAATGTTACTCTGTTGGTTGGTAGTGTCGAAAGTTTCATCTGTCCTACTGACTCCTACAAGTGAGGTTTGGTTTCCTCCTTTTCTTTACCTCTTTGCCTTTTGACTGTCTGCAAGTGGGTCCTTGTGACACACGGGGATGGTGGCAGCCGGTGCTCAACCATCTTCCATGTGGCCGACCTTGTACGTAAGAGGTGATGAACAGGTGGAGATTTCCTTCCTTCTTTCCTTTTTCTGTTTTGTTTTTTTCGCCTTTGCGCTCCGATACACTGTGTGACGATATATTATCCGATGTTGCTAGCTCTCCGCTCCTGCAGATGATGCGGCTAGAGTCGGGCCTGTACTAGCAGGTGCATGCTCTTCCTGTTGGCAGATTTTGCCTTCCCTCTTTTATTTTTTTGAATTAAAAAAATATATATGTATATTTTTTCTTTGTTCTTTTTTCTTTTGTCGGCCATTTCTCCCTGATGTGGAATGGCATCTGTATTTTGCGGGCCCTCTGTTGTGGTTCCGTTTCTTTTACTCTTGATTATCTTTGGATTGTTACTCCGTACCTGTTGGTTGGTAGTGTCGAAAGCTTTATCTGTCCTGCTGACTCCTACAATTGAGGTTTGTTTTTTTACTCGTACAAGTGAGGTTTGGTTTCCTCCTTTCCTTTACCTCTTTGCCTTTTGGCTGTATGCAAGTGGGCCGTTGTGACATGTGACACACGGGGATCGGGGCAGCTGGTGCTCAATCATCATCCACGTGGCCGGCCTTGTACATAAGAGGTGATGAACAGGTGGAGCTTTCCTTCCTTACTTCTTTCCTTTTTCTGTTTTGTTTTTTTCGCCTTTGCACTCCGATACACTGTGTGACGATATATGTATATCAATATATATATGTATAGTATATATATCGTATAAACAGAGCTGCCTGGTAAACCGTAGGCAGAGAGGGAGAAGACGACAACAAACGATATCATGCGCACGCGGAAGCACTGGTGGTTGTGATGTGGATGGTTAACGACATGAGGTTCATACGAACGCCATTGGGAAAACCTTTGAATGGCAGTGTAGAGGAAAGGTTTCCAGATACAAGCATGGGCTTTGCTTCACAGAGCTAGGACTGCAAACCCTCTGCACCTTAACATTACTGTGCTAGGATTCCAAATCACTGTGCTAGGATTGCAAATCACTGTGCCACAATTGCAAACCCACTGCATCATCACAGCCTTTGATCTGAAGAATCTATGATCACAAGCTGTTCGTAATCTGTGTGGTTTATGCAGTGGAACGATCCCCTAACTCTGCAAAAAGAAATTGAGAAATGGTGAGTGGGTAGTGAAACTGAATCCACGACGTAAGGAGAGGAAAGTGAGATGAAGACAAACTGCAAAAAGGAAGCAGAAAAAGAAAAGAAATTAAAAAAGATACATAAAGGAGGGAAAGTACTGCGAGGGGAGAAACAAAGAGAGAGAGAGAGAGAGAGAGAGAGAGAGAGAGAGAGAGGAAGAGTGAGAGAGAGGGAGAGGGAGAGGGGAGAGGAAGAAGCTGCAAGATGAACAGGGGAAAAGAGAAAAGCAGGGAACACCAAAAACGAGCGGTAGGAAGGAAGCCAGGGAGGAGAAGAGCTACTCACACGTATCGCAGAATTAGCAATGAACAGGCAGCGAGTGAAATCTGCTGTTGCACCTCGGGCAACATACACAGCCCCACCACTTCCATCCTGCACAACCACCAATCCGAGACCAATCAGCATCGCTCCCACTGTCTCACTCAAAGACATTTTCTACATCTATTTAACGAAGGAAAAAAAACGGATGTCAGCAGTACTCCAATCGTTCTCTGTAACAATCTTGTTTCTTTTTCTTAGTCAAAAAGAAAAAGGTGTAGCCTCTTACTTTTTGGTATCCAACAGGATTCAAACTCTTGATCTGTTTACCAACAGTAATGTGTTTGCACCATTCAGTCACCTGAAAGAAAACACATTCCATATCCCCCTTGAGCAATGAAATGTGCTCCACACATCCGCGCAGCAATTCCATTGCCAAACTAACAGCTTATTCTACAAGCCTGTAAATAGAAGCAGCATTCAGATTCTTAGTCACCCGACTCAGATCCTTAGGGGAAGAGAAAGCCAAGACTGTATGAACCAACAGCGAAAGCAAAGTGCGCGTGTTCACTGGAACGAAAACAAGCAACGCTTCTACTATAATCATCTTGGCCAGATTTCCCTCACTGTGGTATTTCTAGTTCCTTTTCAACCATGAGGGAATGTCCCATCATCCTCCTTTTCGGGATCCGACAGATCAACAACCGAAGCAGCAACACAACTCCAATGGAGAAGCACCACAGCATGCAATTTATCATTTTTGGCCCCTTTGCCATTGCCGCACCGTGCCTAACGTACATGCTGTTGTCAGAAAAGTGAAGGATACGACATCCAAGCCACATAAGGTGGGGGGAAAGGAAAGGTAGGAGGAACAAGGTAGGTAGGTAATCGATAGGAAGGGAGGCATGGACGGACAATGACGCGCAAGCAACAAACCAGCCTCCCAACTGGATCACCAGCAACTACAACTCTTGAAGGGGTGTGGGTAGAGACAAGGACGAGTGAAATAGTGTGCACACTTGTTACTAACTCAGCACAGAAAGAGAGTGGAACGAAACTCACCCAAACTGAATTCCGACTAAACGCTACTTCTGTCGCATTCAGTTTGCCACCTGCCTCCAGAAAGACAGCGCCCCCATTCTGCAACATCAGAAAACAAAGAAGCAGATCAAAACATGTTACCAAAAAACCCAAAATTGAAATATGAACCAACAGAACGTCCAGCACCCAGAGAGACAAAGTGCATGAGCTTTGCGGGGTTCAAGCAACTTGGGTGCTGGACTCACCTGACGACGTGGTGGTGCCCGAAGTTTCACAGGTGGCTAGCAGCAGGAGGCCGTGAGAGGGTGACTACCATCGCCAGGTGAGTTGAGGGTGGTTTGGTGGAGGAGAGTGGTTGGACGAAGTTTATTGGGCACTGCGTGGAGGAACATGAGAGGCGCCATCCTGCGATGCTGAGCTTTTGGTTGAAGAGGGCGTGTGAGACGGGTACGGGGTGTGGAAGGGAGCAAGTGTTTTTACCAAGAGGAGGCGTGGTGGTCGGATCGGGGTTGTAAGGGTGGGAGGTAGGTTTGTGACGAGAGGGCGCAATTGCAAACGACAATACCCCCTTCAGCTCTTTGGACTACCTGTGAGGGGCGGCTGGCAGGCTCATCAGCTAGCCTCACGACGTGGTTTGGGCTGCTGTGATTGTGGTTCAAGCAACGGTCTGTTTGTCTTCATCGTCCGGCTTTTTTGAGGTGGCAGATTAGTATAGTCGACCACAGGTAGCCAGGTGCTTAATAGCCGATGAAGGACAAGGAGGTGAGGTTTGGAGGGCGGAGGGGGAGGTCATTGTTTTGTTTAGGGTAAGGTTCCTCTTCTTTGTACCCATCTAAAATTGCTGAGTTTCCACTAAAAGTCCTACTATAGTCCCAATGACCCTTAAAGCTTGACTTGGACGGGTTTCCAACGTTTTGCATGAGGTCAAAGCTAGTGCTATCTCGTCCTTTGGCTCCCTGTTCAATATCTCAATAAGATTCCGGATCCTTCACCTCATTTCGTTTTCTGATCTTGAATTGTTGTTTTGGTCCTTACCGTATTCTTTTCTTCCTAGTTTAGTTGCCTAATTGGTTGAGTCTATTTTCAATCTATCTGCGAGAACTTTGAGAATTAAAAATCAGATATAGTAAATATACTAAATTCGGATAAATCACCTTAAACCACTAGTACCTCCGAGCCTGTTTTTCCCAACCCTGAATTTCACTGCGCACTGAAAGTTGCCGAGCCTGGGTCCCATTGTGTTGTCTTTTATGCTTCTCTTCGGAAATGGGGAAAAAAAAACGAACAACAAAAAAAAAAATTAAAAAATCAACTACGCTAGGGACGTGAAAGCAGCCGGATGCAGATTCTGGGGTACATGTGAGAGTATGCACCTTCAACGGGCGTTATAGCTCTGCTGAAATCACGGCAGCAGGAACAAACAAAATAAAAAGATCAAAAATTCAGCAACAACTCTTTGGACTTGAAAGCAGCTAGATACAGAATCTGGAGTACCTGTGACAGTATGCCCTCCCAACGGGCATTGCAGCCCTGCTGTAATCACGACAGCAGAAAAAAAAATGAAAACAAAAAGAAACAAAAAAGCAACAACACTTTGGACGTGAAAGCAGCTGGATACAGAATCTGGAGTACGAGTGAGAATGCGCCCCCCAGTTGCATAGTGTCAGCTGCCCGTGGAATGCGCCTTGCCTCACGTTGGCAGGGCACTAAACGGGGATCGCCAAAAAAAGAAAGCAAAACACATACAAAAAACGAAACTGGCTATGTTTCTGGGTAGATGCGTTCCTTTGAGTTCTGATGTGAGCACATCTCCTTCACAGCCTTCCCCGACGTCCTTCCTTTCTTTCCTTTCTTCTCTTTTTTCTTTTTTTTGGTAATGGGAAATACAACTGATGCCGAGCCTGTGGTACCTCCGAACTCTTCGGGGAAAATGGGAAAATGTCCACTTTTCCCTAATTTCCCAACACTGCCAGAGGTACTAGTGGTTTAAACTTAAAAAATCAAAATTCACTTTGTGGATGATCTTCCTGTCCCGAAGTTCGAAAGTCCGATTTAAATTCTGAGGTCTAAATACTTGTTCTAATGTCCACTCGTCTGCTTGGAATTTTCTGATCTCTCCCGATGTTAATTCCCTAATCCCTTCTGGGGGAATATTGCTGAAGAAAATTTTCAATGGTATTCTCGAATTATCTTGGATTTAGTCGTAGTTTGGCTGTTGAGGGTGATTGAGTTTTGAACATGGGTCCATGGGATGGCCAAGTGGAGCATCTTGCAGAGTTTTGGAGGACTTGTTTTTAAGCAAGGGGCAAGGGGCATGAAATGATTCTTCGCAAGGATGGAGAGGGGGATGGAATAGGGCTGCTCGACGGGTACTGGCTAGGGGGGTCCCTTATCAGATGCGATTGGCGTTGGGTAGTGCTACCTCCTTGAGGACGGAGACTGGAATTCTTGTGGGGGCAAGGAATTTCAGGGTGATGATGGTGCTCAACCCCTGCTGAGATGAGGTTCTCTAGAGTTCTTTACGAGGACGGAGTTTGGGAGGACAGATGAGATTTGGATGGAGGAAGTTGCTGGTGGATGCGATTGTCACTGAGCATCTCGGTGGGTACCCGCCACTGGCCACTAACTCCACCTAGATCAGCTCGAGGTTCTTCCTTTCGATGATGGAAGCAGGATTGTTATGCTCGTCTGTTTCAGGGGCTCCATGTTTTTCCAAATTTGACCCATCCTGGTTTTTGCTGACATAGCATAGTCCTTTTCATTTTCATTACCATCAAAGGACGTTCCCTGCTCAGTTAATCCCCTGGATTCCAGGGAATGCTGGCAGGGGGAGGTCCTCTCAACTTTTCTCAAAAACGACCCTTGTTGAAGCTGTAAATGTCCTTATGGGATGCTGGACCCGGTTTCCAGCACGTGATGCTCCCCACGAATAGATTGGAGCATTTGCTTAAAAAAAAAAAAAAAAAAAAAAAATTATAGGCTCATGTGACACCTTATCCCTCCACAGGATCACGGATGATCGGGTAGCTGCTGTTTCAAAAATAAATCTGATGTTCTGCATGAGACTCTGTAAAGAAAAGATAAGTAAAAGAATGATACCGATGACGTCTACCACAATCTCCACCTTTCTACTAGGGCTCTGAGATCCCATAAGCCAGCAAACATATTCCTCACAGCATGCTCACACTAGGACTTTGTTGCTTATTTATGGACGTAATGGCAGTCCGGTGCATCCAGGTAGTTTGAGTACGCCCTCACTCTTCTCTGAAATTTGGAAAATTAAAAGGGGCTGAAAAAAAAATAAAAAAACAAGAACGTTTGCGAACATTCTTGGTTCCTATCCCATTTCCTTCTGCAGGAAGGTCGTTTTGCAATGGTTTCTACCGGTAAGGCTTTCTTTTCTCTCGGCTTAAAAAAAAAAAGGCTTTCTTTTCTCTGCCTTTAATCTCGACGGGAAAGCTGAAAAACTGAAGAGGAATACCAACGTCGTGTGGAAGAATCGGAGACTGGGGGAGAATCAGCTGTGTTTGCGCCATCCCCGATGTTCCTTTACGCCTCTTTCACAAAATCAAACCAAGCCCCGCACCGAACGCCCATGCGAGAGCACCCTCCCCGATGTTACTTTACCCCTCTTCCACCAAATCAAAGCAACGTCCTCGCCCAACCGCGCGATACCGCAGCCTGCCCATCCTCCCGTGCACCCCGCACCAATCAACGTCTTCCTCCCTCAAAAACCCTCCCTCCCCTTACCCGCCGACCTCCCACTTCCTGGCTCAGTTGCCCTCCCCTCCCCCTCTCCCCACCAGCACTCCTCCCGTCCTCCTCCCCATATACCCGCCCCCCAAATAGGCCAAGCAAAGAGCTCCTCCCTCCAATCCTGTATCATTTGGGCAACTCCACTTCAAGACACCATTCTGCAGACCAGCAAAGAGGTGCGACAGTGCAGACAGACGAAGAAAGCAAGCCTATCCCTTGCAGATCTGCGAATGAATGTTACAAATGGGAGAGACAACTGTGGGGTGGTTGTTCCAGAGAGGGTCAGGGCTAAACATCCATCCGAAAAAGACCAAGAGGCACAGTAACTATAGCAGAAAGACTACAGAAACCAAACCAGAGGGAGGATGAGGAGGAGGAATTCTATGGGAAGCTGGATCCGGTTCCAGCAGGAAAGAGGAGGAACGGGAGGAACGAGAGGAAGGGGAAGACGGGGAGGAGGGGGAGGAAGAGGAAAAGTGGGCGGCGAGAGGAGAGAAGAGGACAAGAAGTATCAGCCATAAGTTTCAAAAAGCAGCAGCAAAGGAAGAAGGAAAAAGAAGGAGAGTGATATCTAATGGTCGAATTCCACACGCATCAACGACGATGATGGAAAAAAAAAAAAAAAAAAAAAAAAAAACGACGAAGATGTCTTCGATGGCACAATCCGTCACACAGATCAAATCAGAAGAGGATGACAACGAGAACGGGCCACAAATCAAACAAGACGAGCAGCAGGAGAGGAAACGGAGGAGGAAATAAATCAGACATTCGTTGAATTCAGGTAGACAGGTACCGGACTGACCCAGAGCCGACAAAGAGCCAGGACCATAAAGACCCGTTTTCAAAAAAGGGAAAAGGGAAAAAAGGGGGAGGAGGAATAGCAGAAGGCCGAAGAACAATGATAAGAACAGAGCATACCAAATGGCTGAATCCTCTGGTAACCACAAGGTTAATGAGCGTCAAACTTCCGCCCTCATAGACGTGAAACACACGCGTAACAGCATTAGCACTAATGCTGCATGCTCGGTTCGGGCACAGCTTCGGGTCCCCTCTGATTGTTAGCTTATCAGCAACCTTGAACTCTTCCAGCACCTGCATATTACTGGTAATCACTATCTCCCTGCCAACGCTATCTTCTTTCCCAGCTTCGGCATCACCACTTCGCCCGTCTTTCCGCTTTCCTCCTCCTTCTCCTCCTGGTGCTGCTGTTCTTGCAGCTGTTGGTGTTTCACCTGTAGCATTAGGTTCGACTGCCACGGCGGCCGCCTTCACGGTGCTTGCACTAACTGTCGGCCCTTCATTGAAGGAGTCGTATCGCGTTCCTCCTCGAGTAAAACCCGCTCCAGGCGGATTAGATCCTGCCCATGCCCCATGCCACGTGTCGCGCATACCGCTAACTGCCCATACATATCATTTCTCTCACACACGCACACACACACACACACACACACACACACACACACACACACACACACGCACACACACACACACACGCACACACACACACGCACACACGCACACACACGTGCAACCTCCCAATAAGTTCAGGCACAATCTCTCACAACCAGCTTTTCAGTCGAGTTCTGTGGAAAACACTAACAAAATGTTGAAAAATCTACCCAACCCGGCCACGTGTTATCTCCTTCTTAATGGATTCCCTCTCCCCTCTCCCCCCCCCCCCCCCCCACACACAACGCAAGCAAAAACCAAGCAATAAAAAAGGGGTAAATTCTCGACGTCGTTATCTTATGCATCGGCGTGTTAAGGTGTCCAGCACGGCGCTCACAGCACAACAGGTTTTGTTCTGTTGCATCACAAACAATCGTGTTGTATCGCCTTGTAAGCGCCATGCGGTGAGCTCACTCAAAAGCACGGCGGCGCCTACAACACAATCACAATTGCTCTGTTCTTCAGCGAAGCCCGTCAGCGTTTTGTCCACCCGGACAGTCACATGGGAGATTAATCAATGGTCTTCTCCCCTCGGTCTGCCATGTGGATGCTCTATCGCTAAGTTTGCCTGGGCTGTCTCACGAAAGCTGTGCGCAGTGTGCAAGAGGCTGCCACGTCGGAGTGTTAACTGCCGGGTGGATGTGCAGTCGGTGTCGACGTTGACTGTCACAAGAAAGCAGTACGCGGTGTGACAGTGCAAGTCCAGTTTTGCTCTGCCACGTGGGAACTCAAAGTCTGGATCTGGCACGTGCGAGCTCAGTGGTTGGTTTCGTGTGTTTCGACTGTCGCGCGGACGCTCAATCGCTGAGCTTGTACATGTATACCCGGAGTGTACGAGACTGGTACATGGAATGGAAATACAATATTGCTCTGCCTCGTGGTTCTGTCTGCTCGGAGTTTCACGTACAAGATCAATAACTGAGTTTGTACCCTTCGACAATCAAATGAGAGTTGTGCGCAGAGTCTGTCAAGCGCACTGTCACGTAGAAGTTTAATTTTGCTCTGTTCTTGTCTCCTCGAACTGTCACCTGGACGCTCAAGTCTTGGATGTGTCCACTTGAACTGTCCCACGAATAATATGCACAGAGTGCGTAACGGACTACCACGTGGAGGTCCGATCTTGCTCTGCAACGTGGGATCTCAGTCGCTGCTGACGTCTGCTCGGAGTGCCACGTGGACGCTCGATCGCTGAGTTTGTCAACTTGCACCGGCAGATGAACGCCGTGCACAGAACGCGCAAGACACTGCCACGTCTCCTGCAGATCCATTTTGATTCTGTCACGTTCGAGCTCGATCGCTTGTCTTGTCTGCTCTGACTGCCACGCGGATGACCAACCGCTGAGTTTGTCCACTTCGACTGTCACATGTAAGTTGTGCGCAGGTAGTGTACGAGACTGTCACGCTGAACACCAGTTTTTCTCCACTACGAGGGAGCGTAGCTCAAGCGTTGATGTTGTCCGCTCGGACTGTCACGTAGATGCGCAAGCGCTCACTTTGTCCACCTGGACTGTTTGTTACATGAAAGCTGTGCCCACAGTTTGTCCACTTCGACTGTCACATGGAAGTTGTGCGCAGGTAGCGTACGAGACTGTCACGCTGAACACCAGTTTTTCTCCACTACGAGGGAGCGGAGCTCAAGCGTAGCGTTGATGTTGTCCGCTCGGATTGTCACGTAGATGCGCAATCGCTCACTTTGTCCACCCGGACTGTAACATGAAAGCTGTGCGTAGAGTTTGTCCACTTCGACTGTCACATGTAAGTTGTGCGCAGGTTGCGTAAGGCGCTGTCACGCGCAACACCACGTTTTCTCAGCTACTACCTAGGGAGCGTAGCTCAAGCGTTGATGTTGTCCGCTCGGACTGTGACGTAGATGCGCAATCGCTCACTTTGTCCACCTGGACTGTTTGTTACATGAAAGCTGTGCGCAGAGTTTGTCCACTTCGACTGTCACATGTAAGTTGTGCCAAGGTTGGGTAAGGCACTGTCACGCGGAAGAGCACTTTTCCTCTACTTCTACGGTAGGGAGCGGAGCTCAAGCGTTAAGAAACAAACAAATGCGAAGGCAAGGCCTTCGTTCGGCAGAACATAAATTTTACGTCAGCAGATGATTTTTTGTTCTATTGCTTCATGTTATCCGCGCCTGGACTGTTACATGAAAGCTGTACGGAGAGTTGTGCGGGGCGGGCAGCCAGTTATCGACACGACAACCTCCTCTTTCGCCACCGCCGTTGGAATTTTATTTTTTTTCCTTACCTGTGGTTGAGAATGTATCATTCTGTTTTAGAATTTATTTTTTTTCCATACATGTGGTTGAGAATGTATCATTCTGTTTGTAAATTTTATTTTTTTCCCTTACATGTGGTTGAGAATGTATCATTCTGCTTTAGCGTGTTTGGAAGCAATTTGGCCATTGCTTGACGATACCGTGCCTGATGTCACTACTGTGTCCGTTGTTGTTCTTTTTCTTTCTGCTTGCTTCTCCAGTGCTACCGTCTTCGCCCTAGAACGCCCTTGCCGGCATACTAAGCGCGTCATTTCGATGCAACGCCTGGAAGGAATCTGGATCAACGAAACGGTTTTTAGAAACGCCGTGAGAACCAACACCAAAAAGATCATTGCTAGACTTGTTTCCGCGCTCCAAAGCAACTGCCCACCTTTGATCTGCTTCTCTGGATCTCTGCTTGAAACCCATCCAGATTCTTTAACCCGATCCTCTTTGCTAGCGGGACCTTGCTGAACAGTAGGCAGAAAAGGCAAAAGATACCCGGCAAGGGCGGCGGGCGGAAAGCAAGAAAGCACAAAAAGCGAGGCCTTGTGACAGACCGGTGCATCGTTGTTTGGCAGCCCTGCGACTAATATAGGGTTCAGTAGACAAGGTTCAACTGCGACTAATATAGGGTTCAGTAGACAAGGTTCGAGGTTCAAGAGACAACTGCCTGGTGAAGCGTAGGAAGAAGATACGGCAAAAGGACAATACAGCGCCTTTTACGGATACCATAAAATCGTGGCGCGTTAACGGGCACGACTCTAGGTAAGTACTCACTGGTAGTTTAAGGTGGACTATCACTTATGGTGTCTTTCGTTGGGGGAGTCGGCAGACCGTAGAGGATTCAGCCTCTTGATGAGTCGGCGAAACTCCGACGAAACAGTCTGTCACAGGCCCTCGTTTGTTGTCCTCTTCTCCCTCTCGGCCGACAGTTCGCCGGGCAATTCTCCATGAAGATAATAACTTAATAAGTATGTACATATAAACACATACAGTAATAAAACACGTATATACACTATATACATCGTCATAAATATATGCATACGCATATAACTACATTATGAGCCTACATATATACGTATTACTGTATATATATATATAGAGAGAGAGAGAGAGTGAGGCGGATGCACCCGACAGCGTACCGGTCGGATACGTCTATATATCGTCACACCGTGTGTTGGAGCGCAAAGGCGAAAAAGAACAAAAAACAAAAAAGGAAAGAAGGAAAGCTCACCTGTTCATCACCTCTCTTAATGTATATAGAAAGAAAGAAAGGACAAGGGAAGAGGAAGGCCTATCAGTCAAACACAGCAAATGACACACCCCATCGTTTTTTCTTTTCTTCGGCTATATATACATATACTTATACACATATAGTAAATGCCTACAATGAATCAATTAATACGTTGTGGTAGAGAATCAAAACGACGTACGCATACGTACGCGAGCTTTGAATCAATGTCCTCAAAAGCGTCAAAATTTGTGAACTTACGTTTCATCACTTTTATTTGTTTGTTTGTTTTTTACTTCATTTGTTATTTTCATTCGTTAATCTATATGGCCGCAAGGCGGCACCCGACAGCAGTTGGCGGCGGATCGCTGCAACGGCTACAGATGCGTACATCTGGAAAGTGACCGGGGTTCTCGCTCCCAGACCGCCTCGCTAGCACCACGCACCTACACGGGCACACACTCTCTCACAAGGAATAAAAGTCGCTGACTTCTGGGCGTACCTGCACATGGGCCAAGGAAAAAGACACAGAGATATATCGGGATGAGCAGCAGAGCAATACGCCGGCTCGTTCGACAGAATTTCGCAGCAGTCCACGTGTTCGTCCCATAACCACAGTGGGAAAAGTTGTGCCCACCGAGAGCATTCAGATTGGTGGCCGAAACGCCTTCAGCTCGCCGATTCCTTTTCCGCGTAACGCCTGAACGCGAACCCCCACCCTCTGCCATATCCTCCTTCCTTCCTTCCTTCCTCTGTCCCCTCCGCTTGCCCCCTCCTCCTCCTCCTCCTCCCCTGTACCCTCTCCCTGCTCCGCTTCTCGAAATACGCTGATATGGTAGGTCGGCACGACTTGCCTGCACGTCCCTTCTTCACCGAGCGAGAGAACTGTCTCGCTGTCCCTTTTCCCTCAGGCAAAGGGGCTGTTTTCTCTCGCTCTGTTTATTACTATCGTTTCTATGTACCCTCCTCCTTCCCTTCTGAAATATGCTTTCAAGAGCGATGTTCTTCGTTTTTCTCTCCTCTTCTTCGTCCTTCTTTCCCGCTTCTTCGTCCTCCTCCGTTCTTCTTCGTTCAGCGACGCCAAGAACGCGCACGCTCCAGTTGCTTACCCGCTTCCGCTCATCAAACAGATTAACTCAAGCCTTTCTTTTCCGCGGCGAGGCCTTCGCCTACAACCTTCGTTGCTTGTCGGAGGAGATCTTCGGCGAACTTACGTCTCCACCTTGACCTTGATGGACCTCAGAGAACATTGATTGACAAACGAGACGATTACAAAGCAGCGGTGCGCCTATCTTCTTCTTCTACCTCCCAGAGTTCGCCCGCACGATGGTACTTTGCTCTGTATAGCCTCCAACGTATTACCGGTGGGCAGCGGAAGATGGCGATGGCCGGCCGAACGATCTGCGTCAGAAGTCAACGAGATCGACCCGCCCTTAAATTCGGTCCTCTCCGAACGCTGCCGACCACGTTCCCTCGGCCAATGAACACCAACACGCGAACCGATCGATCAAATCGAATCCTACATCCGACGGTGGACGGCCGTTTCTGGAAACGAAATAGCCCGACCAGACTTGCCGGAGCGCGGACTCTACGTAGGCGAACTCTACCGTCTACACAGCGACGGTGATGAGACTTGCCGCCCGAGCGCGGACTGAGAGGGTTCTGCCGAATGTATGGAGCGCGGACTCAAAGGCGTTCTCACGAAATGAATCCCAGCGGAAAGTCGGCTCTCAAAAAAAAGAGCGCGGACTCAAAGACGCTCTCACGAAAAAAAAAGAAAAAAAATGTTCCCCTGCGAAAAATCGACTCTCAAAAGTGAGGGCACGGAATACATAAAAGCGCGGGCTCGTAGCCGTTCTCACGAAATGTTTCCCCGCAGAATCGGCTATCAAAAAAAGAGCGAGCAAGTGTGGCAAACGGTGGTGGTCCACCAGGCAGGCGCGATATCGCCGCGCCACGTGACGGCATTATAAAAGTACATATGTGCCTCCCTCCACTACACCACACTCTTTTTTTCTTTTTTTTTTTCAATTACCTGTCAAATCTGGACAGGACGGCCTTTCAGGCCTTTTTTTATTGTCATTATAGTATTACGGGGAACCCCGTAGCAGCCACATCCGTGCTCAAGCCTCCAACGAGGGAACATGCGGGAGCTGCACCCACCAGCAGGTACGATACCTTCTACAGCAGGTGGGCGATACCGGCCACGGGTCAGCCGGTAGCATCAGGACCGAGCTTCTTCGATGGGCCAGTAACTGTGCCTCCCCTCCGGTCCCGTCCCCCTATGAACATCAGCAGTCTCTGCTCAATGCCACCCGGGGGGACCCACGGCATATCTCTGGTGGCGGGCGCCAAGCCTGCCCAGGAAGGTGCATGAGGCCAATGGGGATTGAACCCAAGACCTCCTGAATGCCACTTGCGTGCGTTACCAACTGAGCTAGGCCGCTGGATTCACCACACTTTTTTTTTTTTTTTTTTTTTTTTTAAAAATTCCCCCTCTTTTTTTTTTTTTTTTTTTTTTTTTACAAAAAGCAGGATCTTCTACATCTATCTGGAGCTCATGATCGTCTAATTAAATAAATACAATTCGAAACGTTGGACTCCAACCCGATGCGCCTGGTCCAGAATGTATCCCAATGCATGTGGAAGTTTAGTATCGTACCGAGAAACCATGGCGTCAGTCTAAGTTGGTGCTGTTGGGGGAACAGGGGAGGAACAGTGAGTCCAGTGCGGCCTGTCCTCACATCCCTTTGGCGACCGTTTCTGGGCAAGGACGTGGCCATGATGGGGCCTGCCCCTCAGCTCGGCGATCGAACCCCGCACTTGCGAGGAAAGAGCCCGTCGCGTTGCCCAAATTGGCTGAACGTTGCATTCCGACGGGTGAACGTTGGTGACTTGGATGATTGGTGGTCTCCACACGTGGCTCACGGTTCTCTTGTCTTCTGGAAGTGCACAGTACGGGCGTGCTTTAACGGCTTCTTTTTTTTTTTTTTTTTTTTCGGAGTTGCCCTCGAACAATCCGAACGCTATCCGGGGGCTAGGTCCCACTTGCACGAATTAAGAGATAGAGACCGTAGATAGCCGAGATCAACGGCCACAAGTGGGACCTTGCCCCGGTTTCCAGATAAAGCGGATAGCGACCCAGAAGCACGTTTTGTTTCGAAGGTGGCCTGGGATTCAATCTGTCTTCCCAGGGCAGAAGGTGGCCTGTCGCTGATTGATCCAGCTTTGCAAAATGCAGCCTTGCTGGCGAAATGGGTGGTAAGGGTGGCAACTGGGGAACAGGAAGCGCATTGGTTGCTCTTAGCAGAAGCATTACTAAACTCACGAGACCCCGAGACGTTTGGGTAGCCATTATGTCAGATACATTTGCGCGCAAGCGGCCACGGTCGAGATTCTGGCGAGATGTGCTCCAGGCCTGGAAGAACGTTAAGCCAGATGTAATGGGCCTCGCCACATCTATCCCAAAAACCGGAAAACCGGAAAATGTTCGAGAGCACTCTCGAACTCCGGAAATAGTGAAAAAAGGTTGGAGAGGCCTCATCGCCGCACTACGCTCTCGAAGGGGGCGCTCTCCACTGTGTCGGAAAAGAGCTGCGTTTTTCGAGAGTGCAGTGTGGCGGTGCAAGGGCCTTGCTCCACTACTCACCAAATGTGCAAAATGAGAATGAATCTTCTGCTGGACCATGGAAAGATACACCACCAGATTTTTTGTCTTTTGTGCATGTGGTGAGTAGTGGACCGAGGCCTCGGTTCGAGAGTCTCTCGAACCAAACACGACAAAATGCTGGGCGCAGACGGTTGTCCGTCGCGGCACACTCTCGAAATTTGGGCCAAGACCGGAGGTGCCTTCGACCACTCTCCAAAGTGTCAACTTTGCATGCAGGGCAACGGGAGCACTCCTGAAACCCGCGTTCTGGCCACTCTCGAAAATTTTTCTGACACCGATTTTCGAGAGCAAGTATGGCAATGCGTTTCCTCTCCAAATCTGTGTTTTCGAGATAGGTGTGGCGAGGCCCAATCTGTCTGCCTAAATCCAAAGAGGAGGTGAGAAATCAACCCCTTATCGAGAATCAGTGGATTCGAGATGAACAGGGTAATTGGTTCTCCTTAGAGAGGAAGCCAGGTGCTTTTGCTCTAAGCTGGCTGCAGAAAGGAGTTTCAACGGTTGGAGATCTGTGGGATGATAACACCAATAAATGGAAATCTCCACAGCAGTTGAAACAGGTGTTGGGCCAACTTCCGTCCCAGGAAGTACGGGGGGGACAGCTAAGAAAGGCAATTCCTACTGATTGGAAACTGTTATTGGGACCGACAGGACTGGACTGTGACGAACCGTTTCTCGACCCCGTGCTATCTTCCGTACCCCCTTGACCCAATACCCCTTTGTGTATCATACCGACCCCACAGAACCCTCGTCGCTTTTCTTGATTTCAGGCGCTTTGTTTGGGCCCCCATTTTTCGGAAGTTCTATTGATTC
Source organism: Chara braunii (assembly GCA_003427395.1). Classification (NCBI taxonomy): domain Eukaryota; kingdom Viridiplantae; phylum Streptophyta; class Charophyceae; order Charales; family Characeae; genus Chara; species Chara braunii. Next base: position 368,253 of record BFEA01000672.1, on the reverse strand, counting down.
TTGGAATTCTGCATTTTGTAATTCGGGAAATGCACGCGAAATTTTGCGTGCCTTAGCGTGCGCAATGGGAATCGGGCTCGACAATTAGGAATTACGGAATAAGCGGAGCCCGACGTATCTTTTTCCTTGCATGAATGTTCTTGGTCACGTCGGAGAAAACTCTAGGAATGTTGTGAGAATACAGATAGGCATAGCACTTTCTTTTCCCGCGTCGACTTTCGTGCGCGGATATGGTGATTTCAATTTTTGAATTGGTGTAGGATATAGGCAAGCTGTAACTGTTTCGGTGCCTTTTTCTCTTGCTGTCGGCACCGCGCATGCAAGCACCCTCCTCCTTATTTTCCGCGCCATCCTTCCCCCGCACTCTCTCTTCTCCCTTTCCCCTCTTCTCCTTCTCCCATCACAACTGTTTTTCCCTCTCTGCTTTTTTTTGCGCGCCTTCTTCCCTTTCTTGATCGTCTGAATCTTGGACTCGTCTCGCACTGCTTTTCGCGCTTCGTCTCTTCTCGCTCATCAACCTTGGCTCACGAAGCCCGGATAATCCTCCGATCACCCCGGCTCACCAATCAGACACGTTGAGTGAGAGGATCTTCCTATTGCGCGACGAATTTGATTGGCCGACCACTGGGTTCTGAAGGATCAACATGGCTTCCCCTGAGCACCCTTCGCTGAACCTTCTCTCCTTATACCCTGATCTCCCCTCTGACTCTTCCCCCATCTATCTCCTTTCTCGCAACTATAAATTCCGCAAACGCGCCCGCAAAGCTCTCTTACGTTTTCCACTTGCAAGCCAGCTTTCGGGAAGCAGTGGCTAGGTGATGCGTTTGGTGCGAGTCGGAAAGTCCAGTCGGGTTGACTGTAGTCTGGCCGGTTGCGCGCTTGATCGCCACGACGGACTGTGGGATCAGGGCGAGTTGAGTCGAGTCTGCGTCAGCGGGGTGACGATCGTAGTGGCGGAGGTTAGCACGTGACGGCCAAGATCGTCGGTGCGGGTATGAGGATTTGTGATTGGAGTTGAGTGGATGAGTGGTCTGGGGCCATATTGGAATTTTACGGCGAAAGCGCCTTTATTGCGGATCATTTTCTGGTGTGAGTTCATGGCTGTGAAGCCGAATGTTCTCTTGTCGAAATTCTGATGTTTTCTGTCTCGATTTTTCTCGTTCATCCCTCCCATCTCCCCCTCTCCCTCTCTGACTTGAATGACGATGTGTTTTGGGTTTGTCTCTCTCTTGTGAACTGAAGCGAGCCCCCGAGAGTTCTCGCGAGGAAGAACTTCTTCCGGAACTCTTCCATTAGTTTCCTAGTTAATCCCCAGATGTCGAGGACTCAGTTCTCTTGTCTTGTGAACGGTGGATGCGTGTGTACAGTCCCTCGTTTGATTTCTGATCTGTGCACCCCTTACATCTTCGCACCTTTCACAGTGGATGTATGTATAGAGATGCTTGCCTTGTTGAGTTGATTAGGCTCAACGCCCGACGAGATTTTGTTCGAGAATGCAAGAGTGTTTAAATTTGTGGTTCTGAATGCACTGCGCATGCCATCTGCCTTATGCTGCACGACATCAACAGATAGTCGGTGAGGCAGCCTCGAAAAAGCAACACGCCTCGTGTTTTTGTTGATCGGGTCCGCTAAAACTGAGTCGCGGGTTGATCCCTCGGAACTCCAAACCCGATTAATACATGACTGTACAGGTTTCACAAGTTGTTTCTCTCGCGACCTAAGGTAGGAAGGCACTAATTAGTTCTTTGTGTCCTTTTTGATGACGTAAGCTCTGTTTGACCGATTGATATGTGGGCTAACGGTCGTTCCTCGATCGGGCGCCAACCTTCCGTATCTCCCTCGTCGACGCGCCCCTTCCCCTACAACGAGGAACGGACACGTGTATGCGAAGGGGACGTACGGGAAGTTGTTGCACGCATCGGCGGACAATACTATTTCCCTCCTGAAAATCATTGCCCCGGGTTTGTGGATGCGGGCTTTGTCATTATCGATACATACTTTCCACCCTACTCAGTATTGTTGCCATTTAATGATTTGATCTTCATTCCGTGGACGGCAGTGGCGCCCCATTGGCCTCGAACCCTGTGCACTAAGTGCCAGCATTTCGATCGCTACGAATCGAAGGGCTTCCACTACCACATACGGAGTGAAGACGAGCACAAGGAAAGAGCCACGCGGCTGAGACCCTCCACGTCGGACTCGGAACTGACCAACGAGCGACGTCGGGACTTGATACGAAAACGGGATACGCGGAGTGTGCCGAAACCCCTCCGCTCTAAAAGAAGATCCGTAGCGCGGTGGGAAACTCGACAATACTTTTTGGATTGAATTTGGATTTTTCTCTTTTCGCGTCGTGCCCGCGCGCGCATTCCGCGATGCTCGAATGCAACCGACTTACTTCATCGGGCCAACACGGGGGATTTCAGTTCTGTCTGTGTCCTCACACTCAATTTTCCAAAAATCCTTGGCACATCCCATCTTGCTGTTTTTCTGGGGCCTCATTCCGCACCTTCAACACTCCGAACGAAAGACAGCACAGGGCATGAGGTTGGTATCGAAGCCGACACGTGTCGGTTCTGATGATAGTAAGTCGAGCTGGCAAGAGGTAGAAAAAGTCTTCAACCTGCTCGTCGAGATCGCCCAGTGACCCGATCTAGAGCTGGTGCTGCTATACCAGTTATGCCAATGGGAGACGGTAATGTAGCACCCCCCAGGGTAATCGTTAGTATTCCCGCCCCTTTTCCTTTCTTTCCTAATCACACCCACCTCGAAGTTTGGTTGGAAGCCGTGGAAGCTCAAGGGTATTGCGCGGGAGATCTCCCCCGCGTCCTCACCCTGCTGCTTCGCAACACAGCGCATGATTGGTTTAGAAAACACATGTGGATAGACTGAAACACCTTTAAGCAAGCCTTCCTGGCTAGATTTGACACAGTTAGTGAAGACGCCGCCTGGTATGTACTCAAGACTCGACCGCAAGGACCGGGGGAATTATTGTCCGACTTCGTGGATCGATTTCAAACTACGTTAGACAAATCAGGGCGAGATGAAAAGTCCGTCCGAGATTTGTTCATCTATCATCTGCGAAGTCCGACGTTAAAAGGTAAGTTGCAGAAAAAGGTTCCCCCTAACACGCACCAGCTCTCCGCTATCATCTCTAAGGCACTTGAGTTAGACCTGGTGGATACCAAGAAATATATAAGTCAGGGAGACGAAGACATTACGGATACGATCCAAGATGTAGCGGCGAAAAGAAGATCGTGGTTACGAGCGGTGGAACGTTTCTACCCTCGGCCTGATCATGACCTTCCCATAGGGGCTGCCTCTGATATTCCGTCAGTCCCTTCTCCCCCTCCTCTGTCCCTCTCAATGAATCAACAGGTAGCTACGGTTAAACCCAGAAGCTCCCAAGATTCTTCCCGTATGGCCATAACAAACATGCATCTAGCGCAGATGATCCGTACGGCTACTACCAAGCAATCTGAATGGATGAGCAATCTGGTCCAAATGCAGGCGGCTTACATGGATCGAATGGAACAGGTAATGAGCAGACTAATTAAGCCCAACCCGGCTCTTGCTCGATCTGCCCCTGCATCATTCCCACTTTTTCCTGCTCCACCTGCACTAGGACACGTGCCGCCGTTCCCTCACCCCGCTAACCCGACAGGGAAAATCGAGTGTTACAATTGCAAACAACCCGGGCATTTCGCCAGGGACTGCCCGCACCCGAAACAAAATCAACCCCCACCTGCCGCAGCCCCCGTAACTCTGAATCAAGGATGAGTGGCCACACTAATGGATACGGCCCGGAGTGAGGAAATCATTGCGTACGCTCCTGAGCTCCCTTCCCCCTCAATGACAAGTGCATCGACCTCGGGGATTTCTCCTTCCGACGCTGCTGACGTGGTCGATCCGCTCGAATACCTTCATCTCGCCGGAATGATCGGAGCAATCCGACCAGCTCATGACGATCTTGAATAGGTCGAACGCGAATCTAACCCCGGACCACAGTTTCGGACAGGCGAAATCGACGTCCTAAGAACGCTTAAGCAACTGGGCATTCGTGTTTCAGTCTCCGTGGGGCATCTGCTCACCATATCCGAAGCAGCGAATGACAAGCTACTGCAACAATGTCAGAAGAATCAAAAGTTTTTTACGTACCAGCGCATACAACGGATGCTGAAAAAGAAAAAGGAAGAAGGAGTAGAGGAAGTTGCATCGCCCGAACCCGAAGAAGGTGAACCCGAAGCAGCGCGAGTAGCTGCAATTTCTTTAGCAGAGAAAGATCACTTCGTAAGAGCTCGACCAGTGCTGTGGAAAAGTGCTGAATGTGATTGCGAGGTATGGGGCAAACCTTTTAATGCCCTCATCGATACTGGTTCCTCTGCGGTCGCTATATCATTAGACACGGTAAAAAGAACGGGCCGACTCAACTCAATCCTCCCTTAATCGGGCAAGGACCAATACTTCACTTCCGACGAGGAAACAATGAATATTGTAGGAGTCATCGAGAATGTGGCCGTGAAAGTCGGACGAGTACACGTCCTCATTAACGCTTTAGTCATAGATGTGTACTCATATTCGGTATTGTTGGGATTGCCTTGGACAATGACGGTAGGTGCCCGCCTGCATTTCGATTCCAAACAGTTGGTGCTCATGCAAACAGGAGGAAAGCCTCAGACGGTTCTGTTGCGGATCTCAACCCGAGTAGTAAAAAGGAATCCTAACCCTGCTCGGATAGGGATGATTTAACGTCCCGATCACGAGTGCGATTCGGATGACAGCAGCGGATTCGGAGAACAGGAGTGCGAGGAAGAGATGCCTAGCAAGAGTGAATGGAAACACTTGGTCGAACTGTTCGAGCATGAAACCCCCGAGGAGTTTCGGGTGATCCCCAGAACCGCCCGAACCTTCCACCTGGAAGGAAGCGCGCTCGCGCCCATGAAAACCCAGGTCAGTCCTTCGATCTTACTCGGAGAACCCCTCCTGCAAATATCTGACCTGGCAGACGATTTGGAACCCCCTCGCACCTTGTACGAGGGAACACTTTCCCTACGAACACGCTATCAACAGGCAAAACAATACCTGGATGTTTCTGTTTCCCCTCCAAGATCACTGCTTACGACATGAGCGACCATCGCTTTGATTAAACAAGATGTCGAAGCTCTTGTCAACGATGTGCCCGATCTAATGCAAGAAATGGTGGATCTAACCGGACTAACAGTAGAAAGAACCTCGGATGATTCGAAAACTGACGCCGAAGCTAAAGAGACCGAGATGATTAGCCCTGCTGAATCCCAAATGATCGCGATTGTATTTTTTGTTCGTACCAATAGCTCTATCTTCTCTAACGTCCATGACCGACGGGATCGGCCTGCTGATTGGATCGATATGCCTCTTGGAATACCTGATTGACCAACCGTCACCCTGCCTTCTCACGTCCCCTTAGAATTTTGAAAATCGATAATTAATGTCTTAAATGAGTATGTAGAGGTCTTAAGTGTGCGCGATAACGATATCGGACAGACCAACGTGATTGAGCATGCCATCCTTACAGGAGATCACCCGCCCATTAGTTGCGCCCCCTATCGATACTCGCCAGCCCAACGGGCGGCCGCGTTTCAACGAATCAAGGAATTTGAGGCTAATGGATGGATTGAACCTGCCATAGGACCTTGGTCGTTTCCGGTAGTAATCGTGCCCAAAAAGGCCGGTGGGATTCGCATATGCATCGATTATCGAAAGCTGAATGATATCACGATCAAAGATGTGTATCCCCTTCCCCGGATTGGATAAGAAAAGTGTCCACGTCAACATGCACGAGGGGGTCGAAACTAGTCTTCGGGCGATTTTTTCTTCATCCAACAAACAGGGGTTCCCTGTCGTCGATGTTGAAACTACGAGGAGGAGGTTGTTGATCGCTTTCGAGCAGTCGTGGTCGTGGCCAAAAACTTTCTTGAGGTTGTGAGGACAACCCGTTGGCGATGATCTCATCGCCATGTTTGATAACCTCCTTCCAGTAACACAAAGCTCTTTCTCTCCTACTCACCTCATGGTCATTGTAAGTGCACCACGTCGACCACCTACTCTCCAGCAACTCGCAGAATCGAACAACACCACTTTTGCCATTCAAATAGTCATTTCGAGGAAGGGGTTGCACATGAGGCGGGTCAAACGGCCGCGAAGGACCTGCATAGCTCTCATCGAGGTTTTGATTGAACCAATAAATCGGACCGTTCTCGGGCAACCATTGGTCGTCATCGCAAAACTCTTTGTACAACATGCCCGGATTATCTCCAACCGTCAAAAATTTAAGCAAGTGCGGTTTCGAAATACCGGTAATGTCTGACGGAACGCACGGGTCTACTATACTAATCCAATCTTCCATCGTATCGAAGAAAATACATTTGGGAGGCTTTTTGTGTGATTGCTCTATGAGCTCGAAGAACTCGTCCATAGTATAAGCGTCTATGTTTTTCAATTTCTTCGAGAAAACACTGAAAGTAGCGTCAACGTCTGTATGTGTGTGTCCCACCAGCATGGAACCTATTTCTACCTCTTCGAAAACTTTGAACTTAACCAACAGCGCAGCCATTGCACATATGTACTTGTTCTTGTTTTCCCGCCAACAGTTATCCGCTTGAATGCGTAAACATCTTGGCAGTGGCGTCCCGCTCCCTTAAATCTTGACAAGGGTTCTCATAACACAAGTAGCGACCGTGTTCGAATCGTGTTTGAAATACAGAAACCACGTGTATATATATATACTAGGGTCTCTACCGTGTGCAATGACGCCTGTCAAATTCGTCTTCATCATTATCTCGTGCCTAAGTGCTTTTGAGTAGTTAGCCTGACCAATATGGGGGATAGTTGTTTTCTTCTGATCCATGCCGTTAATGATGAGACACAAACACTCGTTCGGACGGACCATCGAATCAGTTTTCGCTCGACCATAGTCCAATATGTGTTCAACTTGACTCCTTTGGTGAACTTTCATATCGTCTCGAGCTTGTTCTCGATCTCGAGGAAGAGCAGCATACTGTATACGTTCCTTCAGCTCATGAGAGACGGCGCACTTCGTGAACGTGTTAGAGTGCGCGAGGGAAACGTGGAAAAAGTGTTTCCGCCACAATTTATAGAAGTTGGACTCAGACACGACAGCGAGGCCAGCGGCCAGAAAGTCTGATTTGATGGACTCATAAATTGATCACTTCGTGAAAGCAGTGGGGAGTCGAAGCTTCGGTCTGGAAACCCCACCTTCTTTAGCCACCTCATTCGGCATGCTATCCGCATGACACTCGATGAACGCTGTCATGCTGCCAAGCATGGCGGCCGTTTTACTGGTTGGCCAACATTTTTTCGTCAGGCCAAGCTCGGAACGCACGTAACCATTGTCGAAACGCTTTTTGTAGCTGTAAAATGTATTACGCGAGACACCGAGTACATTGCAGTACGCCTTGACGCACATCGAACGTTCCAACTCCACAGGGCGGACACGTCTCTGTCCACCCTCATTCACTGTGAAATCCTTTATACTTTTCATCCACCACTCAGCTCGCTCCACCGGACTCTTACTGTAAAGTCCTTGTCTAACCTTTCGCACTTCCTCAGGCGACACGTCGTAACAACATCGAGCCTTGCAACATGCCATGCCGCGCACCATGAGCATTMTTTTTTCGGACAACATRTTTCTCGCTCTTTTGTACTGTTCTCTCCTCCTAGCGTTCCTATTAGCCATGCTATACGTTCGTCTTTCGCCTGGCAGAGGTGCGGGCAAAATCTGCAGAATCGCCCTTCTCTCTGCATCACCCCTGTCAGATGCTTCCGACACAGACTGACTCTGAATTGGAATCGCATCATCATTTCGCACTTGCGTTGGACTCGCCCGTGCTGTGGAATGTTCCTCCGAAGAATAGTCGGTGGCAACCAACTCCGTACTACCGGAGGTAGCGCGAAGCAAAGGTCCAGTGGTAGAGGACTGTTGTGTAGATGAGTAATCAGTGGCCACCAACTTCTCACTCTCGTCATCAGATGTTGCGTAAGAAGCACCCATTGGCACGCAACTGCTGTGCGCCGAAGTGGTGGGGTTCACCTCGCCAGGAAAGTGGAACTCAATCCAGGAGGCAAATGGTTTTTCACCCGCGGACGTTGTCGCCAAATCCGTAGGCAGTTGGATGCAACCTCCAAAGCTCTCACGAAAAGCTAGACTTCTTTTTCTGGGGAAAGCTGCAGTAGAGTGTTGGAACGACGAACTGTCCGAAGAGCTCGTCGGGGCCAATTCCAGGTGTTGTAGCTGGCAATGCAAGTCGATGGCTTCTTCAGTTTCCATATCCCGTTTCATGCGGCCGTTCGCCGAGCCGTCTTTGGCGCCGTCATGTAACTGCCGGTGCAACGGTTGTGATTCCCGTCAGCGAAATCGATTAAACTATCCAGTGCGGATTGAMCGGTTCATTCGAATTCGTCTCCACACCCTGCAAAACAGCAGAGCAAACT
>BFEA01000672.1:328377-351076 GCA_003427395.1 Chara braunii | reverse complement strand
GATCAATCATACTTTGGGCAGGTCGAGGGCTACGACATTCAAACATCAAACAGGAACAATGGAGTGTGGTCAGTGGTCAGGATGTGATGAACTGATGAATGCCGATAGCTCCGATTGAACGCGCTGTGGCCAGTCACGAAACATAAATACCCCGCGCTCGATCGGATGTTTGTCCATTCATCATTTTCATACACAACAAGAGCACACAAGATCCACGCGTTTGTGTGTGGATCTCATGTGATCTTGTTGTGTATAAAACTAATGAATGGAGAAACATCCGATCGAGAGCGGGGTGATTATGTTTCGTGACCGGCCACAGCCCGTTCGATCGGAGCTATCGACATTTGTCAGTTCATCACATCCTGACCACTGACCACATTCCATTGTTCCTGTTTGCTGTCCCAACGCAGTAGCCGTCGATCTTCCCAAAGGATGATTAATCGAAACACGCGGCGACAGAGATATAATGGATGGGTAGATAGACAACATTCCTTGATTTGATAGTATTCATTATTGATTATAGACAATCCAGAGCACAAGGTAGATACTATTCCTTGATTATATGCAGTCCAGATCGATGGAGCACGATCAGATCACTCTCGACATTGTCACCGCGTGTTTTGATCGGTCGTTCATCGGGCAGTTCTCATGAGCTGAGTAACTGACGCATGATGAAAGCTTCGATCGAGCGCGAGGCGACCGGTCACGAAACATAATAACCGCGCGGCAGATCGGATCCTTCTCCACTCGTCAGATCAATCATCCACACGTGAGTGGTGACATCGGCCATACCGCACGTGAGTGATAAACAGGACCATCACGATTGCTCACGATACCGCCGCTGATCTGCCGAATGGATGATCAATCAAAGCAGGAGGTGACATTGTCGGGAGAGCAGACACACCTAGTCGACCAATCGTCGAACAGGAACAGAGAGTCCGCGATCGGTCGATTGATCGCGTGTGATGTCTCAACGTTGTCACCTCGTGTGTGTTTTTCGCCAGTATCAAATGTAATAACAAAACACATGTGGCACCGTGCGCGAACGACCAACCTGGCGGCGAGCGACCGATCCATCACACTCGTTGATGTACCCCAAGCGAACAGTAGACCGGTCAATAGATCCACCACTACCAACATCACTGAACGACTGTTCGGACTGCGGTCGGACGACCGGTTGATCCAACAGTCCACCAACCATACAGCCGAACGTGTGTTTGCGTTGCAACCGTGGCATCACGCTCTGCGCGATCGCCCAACCGGCAGGCATATGGCCGATCCACCAAACTGGTTGAAAGGAGAGCGATGGACGAGGAGGCAGGTCGAATGCAGTGCAATCGGGGCGAGAAAAGTGAACCGCTCGGCTGGCATGTCGGTGCCCTGGTCGGCGACCGACCGATCAATCAGCTAATTGGCTAACCGTAAACCGAAAAGTCGATCAATCAACTAATCAGTTACTTGTGCCAACTGGTTGACAGGAGAGCGTTGACACAAGTAATTGATTAGTTGATTGATCGACTTTTCGGTTTGTGGTTGGCCAATTAGCTGATTGATCGGCCGGTCGCCGACCAGGGCACCGACATGCCAGCCGAGCGGTTCACTTTTCTCGCCCCGATTGCACTGCATTCGACCTGCCTCCTCGTCCATTGGTCGTACGCAGCACGCAGGGCAATTGGTCCACCACACGGTAGAAACCCGTGAAAAAGGTCGATCCTTGTTCGGGAATGGACAAAAGACAGTTCGTGACGACGTTGTTGCACATCGAATCGAACCTTGTCGGTCATCGAACCTTGTTTGGCATCGAACCTGGTGCCCCATCAAACCTCGGCGGGCATCAAAATGTTGGCGGACATCGAACGCCACTGGACGGCAAACCTCGTCGGTCATCGAACCTTGTCAGTCATCCAACGACGAACGTTTTGCAGCCACCATACGACAACGGTGGACCTGTGAAAATGTGAAGTCCGCCGGGATCCGAACTTCAAGAAAGCACGGGAAGGCGAGTTTGATAGACATTTGTGTCTTCCCACGTAATCTCGCCAAGCTCGGATCCCGGTGGACCTCCGGTTCACGCCTTCCGCAAGACCCAACACGCGGTGCAACCCCAGCGAGCAACCACAGCGGTGGACCTGTGAAAATGTGAAGTCCGCTGGAATCCGAACTTCAAGAAAGAGGGGAAGGCGAGTTTGATAGACAGCTGTTTCTCTCCCACCGCATTTCGCCAAGTACGGATCCCGACGAACTTCAGGTTCTTGCCTTTCGTAAAACCCAACTCGAGTTGCCACCCCAGTGCACAACCACAGCAGTGGACCTGTGAAAATGTGAAGTCCGCTGGAATCCGAACTTCAAGAAAGAATAGAAAGGCGAGTTTGACAGACAACTGTTTTTTTCCCATGGCATTTCGCCAAGTATGGATCCCGGCGAACTTCAGGTTCTTGCCTTTCGTAAAACCATACTTGAGTTGCAACCCCAGTGCACAACAACAGCAGTGGACCTGTCAAAATGTGAAGTACGCCGGGATCCGAACTTCAAGAAAGAATGGAAAGGCGAGTTTGACAGACAACTGTTTCTCTCCCACGACATTTYGCSAAGTACGGATCCCRGCGAACTTCAGGYTCTTGCCTTTCGTAAAACCCAACTCGAGTTGCAACCCCAGTTCACAACCACAGCAATGGACCTGTGAAAATGTGAAGTCCGCCGGAATCCGAACTTCAAGAAAGAATGGAAAGGCGAGTTTGATAGACAACTGTGTCTCTCCCACGGCATTCCGCCAAGTTCGGATCCCAGCGAACTTCAGGTTCTTGCCTTTCGTAAGACCCAACTCGCGTTCCAACCCCAGTGCACAACCACAGCGAGGGACCTATGTCGTTTGATTGCTCGCCAACTATGTTTACGAGTGTCAGCGTCCCCGTGTGTGTCGTTTGGTATGTGCGCGTGGTGTGTAGGGCGCGTAATGGATGGGACCTTCTCGACACCACGAATCTTTGAGTCRATCTTCTCGACACCACAAACCATGAGTCCCGAAACGCACATTCGCTTGGCAGAACCGTTTCCTCCTTGCGTGAGATCAGTGCGGCATTTCAACGGTGTGACTACGATCCACGGAGCGACCGCAGAGGACTTCGACGAGGACCCCTGGATGACTGTCGTCCCATGCAGGGACGCGCATATTGACGATTGGTGCGATGGGAATTGGGCCACGATGGAGAGTCGATGCCCTTGGGCAAGCCAGTACAAATTCGCCAACATGTTGGAGTTCGGGAACCTCATCCCGTTGTCTGACGCTGTCCTCGGACACAAGTTCCTGAACCACATGCGCAGAGCACTGGGCTGCATTAGCCATTTCAGCCGCCTCAAATGCCACTATGTCAGCTCGTCGCCATGAACTTGGGGAGGCTCGCGGAAACAAGAGTTGCTGGACTGCGCTCGTCACTGCTCGTTCCTGGGCCAGTACCCGCTCCGGTGCCCCGGGAATTCCCCACAAGTTGTGTCATACTGTTGTGTGCGATTGACTGTGTCCGGTCTGATTTCGCCAGAGTTCTATGTGTCACTGTGTCGAACAAGAGCAGGAAACTCGTCGATGCAGTTGTGCTTGTATCACGCAACGAGGTGGTAATTGAGGGGTCCTAATTCGTGCCGACGCCCGGGCCTGAACGTGTAGATGGGTGGTGAGATTTGGTTATAGTAGGGCCGGTCCAAAACTTTTTGTTGCTTAGGGAGGTCGAGGAAAAAGTGTCCGCTATATGGGACTGTATAGGGAACTCCTTAGCACGACTGGGAGTGTTTGTTAGGATGAAATACATGTCCGTCTTTTCGCAAACTGCAACGGTCGACGATCCGCTGGTCCGCGTTTACGGATCGTCAATGAATGCTTTGTATGGCTACGGTTCGCGACCTCGTCCCCGAGGAACCGCGATTGTCACAAGATTTTGACGTGTGGTTGGACATACTGCTTAAGCGAAAAGAAGGGAGACGAGTGAGAGGCTTGTGTGCTGCCGAACATAGCAAAGTTTTAGTAGTGGAGAAAGGTGCGGGAGGCAGCAGTTGCTAGTGCACGCCGTCTCTTTCCGTGTCGCGCCCTCTTGAAGTTCAGATCCCGGCGAACTTCGCGGTTTGGCCTGTGCGTCCTACCGGCCTCCGAGCTTCGAGTGCTGAGCGGAGTCGGAAACGGTCTTGCTACCAATTACGCCGGGACTCGATGACTGTTGCCATCGAAACCTGCGGTCGGCTGCGGAACCCCGGGGTTTTTCGTCGTGCGCCTTGGTCGAACAGCGTCTTGCGTTTGGACTCGGAGTTGCTCCAATGTTTCTCTCTGTCTCTCTTTCTCGCGTCCTCCTGAAGTTCGGATCCCGGCGAACTTCAGAAGTTGCCTGTCTATTGCCACAGACGGTGGTCTTCCGGATCCCTCGTGGATTCCGGCAACAGCCAAAGTCCGCCCTAATTCGAACTACTCCAATTTCCGATCTCGCGTTATGCACAGCTTGGCACTGGATGGATCCAAGCTCGAAAGCGACAGCCGTGTCAACATTTCGTAGGTCCTTGGACTCCTCCATTTCAACCAGCCTTTCATTCCGGTGTGGCCTTCCTGGGTCGGGTTTGAGTTTAACAACCTTAGACTTGCGGATCCGAGACGCCGTTTCTGCCTGTCGCATCGTTCTGAAGTTCGGATCCCGGCGAACTTCACGTTTCGGGAGGTGCGTTGCTTTGTCGTGAGTCTTCGTGGTTCTGGGTGGGTTGCACAACCCGCCCGACAACGGTTCCGGAGTGTGTTTGGTCGAGCACGGTTCTGGGACGCTGGCTGCATGGCTGCCTCTCTGTTCTAGTTTGACTCTCGGCGAGCTTCGACTGTTGGACTGTCGGGAACACTACCCCGTCGAGCGCGAGCTTCGAACATGACCGCCAGTTGATTCCTGCGAAAAATTCCCGAAATCTGCTTCCGCCGTCTCTATCTCACGCACCGTCCTTTTGTTCGGATCCCGGCGGACTTCGCGATTTTCACTGTGCGTTTGTCTGTCTTTGTTCTTTGGGGTGCCCCGTGTGCCGCATAAACAGCGCGTGATCCATGCGCACTGCGAGTTTTCACTTGCTTCTCTCTCTCTGTCTGCCTCTCGGTCTCTTGCCTGCTTGAAGTTCGGATCCCGACGGACTACCCCTTCTCACCGTTCCGGATTTGGGTGCCCAGGTGTCTTCGTGTGCGGCTTTCGCTGCGCTGCAGCCTGCGTTGACGTGCGGCAGCGAGTGCTCTGTTTCTCCTGTGTTTTGACAGACGTTGACTTCATGGTGTGCTGTTCGATTTGCGTTGTCGTTCGCAGACAGTATGACTTCTTCCAAGGGCGAGGTGGAACCAACAGGGACCTCCGGGAAGGAATCACGAAAAGATTCCACGAGGCGGTCGTCTACTGCCACGCAGGGGTGGTCGAACCATTCGAGGTCGAAATGGTTCATCGACTGGTGCTGTGGAGACGCTTCCAACCCCACTGCGCAGCCATGTGGTCCTGTCATCTTCATCGATGAAAGCAGAAGGCGTAGAGTGCTTGGTGCCGTCCTGCGGTGGGAGGACGCAAAGGGGGGCCGGTGGCATTTCTATATGCAGAAAGTTTATGGCGCCAAGGGCAACGTCGTTGCCAATTCGAAAGGGACGTTGTTGGACCTCGAATTGTGTGAGGGGTTCGGAGCGGGTGCTGTGAACACCCCGTTCTACAGAGAACTCATTCTCAGGGGCGGTTTTGTTTTGGCGCGTGAATTTTTCGACATGTTGGAGGACAAAAACATCGCTCTAGATGTCCCCTGCGACGTCAACCCATCCCTGGAGTTGTCGTTGCCGTTGAAGCTGTGCAGCGGTTGCGAGTCAAGCGGGGCAGGGGCGGAGGGCGGTGATCTGGGTTCTGGTCCCGCCACTCAGCTGCATCGTGGCGAGAGTCGAGGTCAGTTCAATGACAGCGAGGATGAGGGGACTGCTCCGCCGTTGAGTGACACGCGGCGGTCTGTGTTGTCTATTCCTGGGGTTCAGACTGATGCTCCAGTTCAGCGGAAGAGTACGGGGCCTGCAATACAGGTGGCGGCCTATTCGGAGGTCGACTTGGAGGCGAGCGAGGGACAGGGTGTGGAGGAGGTGGACGCGGGAGGCCTGGGCTCGCAAGGAGCTCCGCAAAAGAGGAGGGGGGATCGTCCAGACGAGTTCGCCGGTCCTACGAAGAAGTTAAAGAGCAAGCCCCCCAGGACTGCGGGGGAGAAACGCAAGGGGACCGAGGGGGAGCAGGGCCGGCAGGTTGCCAAACGACCGTCTTCGAGACAGAAGCAGCCTGAGTCTGGACCGTCTTCTCCACTGACAACAGGGACTCCCATCGACGTCGACGCCGGGTACTTCCCCGAGTACAAAGACGGCGTTCGGACAAAGCGGGAGTTCGACATTAGCCCTGCGCAGGTCGTCGACCTCGGGGACTGGGAGGACCTGTACAACCAGCGGTCCCTGGATCCCGTGCTCGTGGAAGGGATCAAAGAAGCGATGCGGTTGGCGTTCGAAAACAAAGCGCAGTCTTACGATTTACCAATCCTGAAACTGGCACCGCTAGGGCTTGATAAACCGACTCCGGGGACCAAAGCAGAACGTCTGAGACCGGAGGATTGGAGGGATGAGCTGGCGGGACAATACTACTACTACGCGGTGTGTGGGCAGCACAACGCGGCTGCAGCGAGGTCGCTGCTCGGCAGCGAGGTGGCCAGGAAATACAATTTCGAGCGGTGGCCTGCACGAATGGTCTACTTTTCGAATGACGACTTCGAAGGGTACTTCCTTGTCAGTTCCCAGGACAACAAGAAGGACCTGAAGGCGCCCCCACGACAACTGAAGCTGTCAATGAGGGACATTAGATGGCAGTGGAAGCGCGCCGGTTGCCCACGTGCTGTTATGGGGAACCCCATCGGAAAACAGGATCAGGTCTGGAAGTGGCGTGAATTCTGTAATGTCGCACTCAACATGACACCGCACAACAACTTGTGGATTCTCGCAGATCAGCAGGGCGAGGAGACCATCAGGAAACAAGGTGCTACCCTGCGTTCCTATTTACCGCTGGCGATGGCGGAGGAAAACGTCTGGAAACTGGTCGTCGAGTTTTTCGAGAAATGGGAGACAGGCAGATTGCTCGGACACGACGGCGCAAAGTGGATCATGCGGAAGAAGAAAGTCAAAAACGTGAAGCCTGGGGTTGCATACATCCATAATGACAAGTTGGGAAGGAAGGAGGTCGTGTACAACGTCCCTGTGGACCCGCCGTCGAAGAAAGGCAAAAAGGAGAAAGAGGAGGGCGAGTGGTTCGTGCAAGTGCCAGAGCCGGACGCGCATTTGTTGGAAAACGATGGAGTCGCTGACAGACAACGAGAAGTGCTGCGTCCTGAAGAAGGTGCTCGCTTGCGAGGTGGTTTGGGTACAGGCTGGCTCCCGAGCGTTGGCGAAGCTCGGAAAGCTGAGCGTCCAGGAGGTGGTGAATTTGGTGAAGTGCGACCGGGTGCTGGTGTGTCTGTGGAACTACTACCAGTTCAAGCACGACAAAAGGCCGGACGCGGATTGGAGCCAGAGGTTCCCGTTCCTGAAATCAAGGTCTGCAATTTTCAGACAGTTTGAGAGTCGTGGTTTGGATGCTGAGTTGTGGGACGGGAGCACGAAATACGTCACTGACTCCTCGCTGTTCAAGGACTGCCTGCCCTACATGGACTGCGACGACGACATATCGATAGAGGCGATGGAGAAGCTGGCCGGTCACAAGAAGCTGTCCGTCGACTGGAGGAATAAGGTCTTGTCCGTGTTGACTGGCAGTAGACTGAAGAGTCGAGAGATCGCGCTCGTCGAAGGCATTGTGCACATAAAATGGAATGACACGGGCGACGTGACATCCATCGTGCCATTCGGCAACGACCCCTTGGAGGCAGACATACGGAGTGCAGAGGTGAAGGAGGCAGTGGTTGCCACAAAGAGTCACACGTTCGTCCTCGATCTGTGCGAACCGGTGGACCTGAAGCTTTGGAAACCGCAAGCGTTCGACACTCTGAATTCCCAACTCCAGACGTGGTGTCCGTCACATTGGACGCTCGTTGTTTTTGTCCCGCGGTAGCAAAACCTCTCCTTTCTGGCCAGCATGAACCATCTTTCTTTCGTCAAGCTGCTGGAAGGGAAGTGGGCGAGGAGGAGTCAACAGAAGAAAAGTTTCCCCATCGGGAACAATTTGTACACGGAAGACGACCGGATGTACATACTCTTCAAAGGCGACGATTTGCGGGCCAACACGTCCGTCGTCTACGAGGGGAAACTGTCGGCAAGCGCCGCTGCTGCAGTGCGGGTACCACAGAAGGTTACGCAAACGGATGTGTCCGACATCCCATTCCACGCTTGCGACTGGTCGCATACCTCGCCTGCACGTCGGGCCATTATGTACGGGGACATGAAACGCAACCCCACCCAATTCGTTCAGCTTCTCGAATCCATCACCAAGAAGGGGGAGGGTGTCGTCTTCCTCGGGAAGCCACACGCGCGGTGAGTCTGGGAAGTACTGAAGGCAGGACGGCACGTCATCGCGATGGAAGGGAACTCCGAGCTCTTGCAATTTACAATTGATCTCGTCAAAAGCGAGGTCAATTCGGGTGCCCACAATTGCGAGTTCATGGTCGTCACCGAGACTCGGGCTCGCGCGTGGAACAACAAGATGGACATGTGGTTCAAGTTGAGTGTGAGGAAGCGGAACAAGATATACGACTTCTTGTTCCTGCAAACGCGGCCGAAGAGAGACACCGACGCTGAGTACGTGTGCCGCAAGGACCACATGTTCACGTTGCTCGACAACTACCACGGCGCCTCCCGCATGAACGCGAAGACCTTAATCGAGAGGCTGCAGTCCCTTTACTTCGTGGAGTCAGAGGAGGAGCTGACGTTCGGCAGTTACTCCTCCTTGATCTCCACGGAAGACGAGGAGACCCGGCATCGAGTTCGACGCGACCGCGGACGAGGAGGGCAGCGACACCGAAAGCCTCGACCTGCAGTACGACCAACATTCCGCGCAGCACGGTACAGGGTCGTCCTTGGCAGGTCCGTCGACAAGCCTGGCATCCCTCGTGTCACCGATGGCGAAACCGGCGCCTGGCACTACCCCGATGAAGTTGCTGCAGAGAATGCAAGCTCTGACCTCCGACCATCGCTCATTGCGTCCTGGGTCTGACATCCCGCCCGATCATCTGTCTTGGACTAATGCCAACATTCACTTCCTGCCTGAGCCTCAAAGTCATTCCACGGAGGCGGACTGGGGCCATGACATGATTTGGCATCCAGGAGTCATTCAGCCGGCGATCCAAAAGGGTGAGTGAATCGTGGCGGTCGCTGTCCCGGACGGAGGATGGATGCCACTCCCTCGCGGGTCGAAGTCTGACTTCCTCGACGTTGCTAGAATTGCGGTCCTCCAGAAAGTGAGGGCCGAGAATGGCTCTTTCRMACCCGAAGACGTGTCYGTCATTTCCACAGYCGGGCGATTGTTCGYCGAACTTCAGGACAAGTGCTGGTTGGAGYTGACGGAGGACTACTACGACCTYGACACGAGCYCCTCGAAAGGAAGGGTGGACTGGAAAATCCCCCCTCCCAGTGGGACGCATGTAAGAACAGGGTCCCGGGGACCGGAAGGTGGGGAGAACGAGGGCGACGAGGCTGGGGGCGGCAAACGAGTCCCGGGGCGACAACAAGACGGCGACGAGGCTGAGGGCGGGTCTCAGGGCGACACCACGACAGCCAAAGGCAGCGGCGGGGTGGCGGGGGAGGCCCTCGGGCGTCAGCAGTCTACCGGTCCCGGTCCGGAATGCTTGGCATAGTCGGAGGACGTGCCCAGTTCATCCGCCTGCTCGGTGATGGCGGCCTTGGTTGCTCTTCGTGCCGGCTCGATCGAAACGTTCAAGTCCGCCGGGATCTGAACTTCAATACTTGCAGAGCAGACAGAGAGGACGGACGCGTAGAGCTGGTCAGGACCGGGGGGGCGAGTCGTCATCCCAAAATAGACAGCGGTGCGGTGAGGGACGGGACTTCGCCGCCTGCGGGGGATCGCCAACCGCTTCGGTCGGAGCGTGAGGGTGCGTGTGGAGGGCCCGGTGAAAGGGAGACGGTGAAGTTCGCCGGGATCCGAACTTCTCCAGGCAAGGAGTGTGGAGGGCCCGGCGACAGGGAGACGGCGATGTTCGCCGGGATCCGAACTTCTTCAGGCAAGGCGTGTGGAGGGCCCATCGACAGGGAGTCGGCGAAGTTCGCCGGGATCCGAACATCTTCAGGCAAGGGGGGCCAACCAGGGATATTGGTGCAGGCAGGAGGGGCTGCGTGTCGTGGGCGGGAAGCGCATTCATCGGGAATCGACATGGGTTCAGGCGAAGTGGCTGCATTGCATGCAAGGGAAGAAGGCAGGGTGATGGACAAAGAGAAGGAAGTGGAGGAAGGAGACACAGGGGAGGAATTGGAGGAAGGAAGGGATGAAGGGAAGGAAGAAGAGGATGAAGGAGAGGAAGGGGAAGAAACGGAATTGGCTGGGTTGCTAGGAGGGCAGGAGGGGGGAAAAGGTGAACTCGATACACGAGACGACGAATGGACTTTCGGCGACGACGATGACAGATCTGGGGAGTCTTCTGACGGATTCGGGCAGCTGTACGGAGAACACCGCGAGGAAGACGAGGACGACGATGACACGGCACTGGGTATGGAGACACAAGTGGTCACAAGCCTTTCGGCAGAACGTGATGACTATGAGGTCCAAGCAATGACGTCTGCCGTCGATCTCCAACATCGGTTCAACGAAGCTCGTGTAGCAGTCAGCCTGACTAAACCGAGTGTGCGTATTGACATCGAAGAAGTTATCGATGGCATCCTGGGCGACCACCAAATATCCGCGCAGCCATCCTCGACGCCTGGTGTCGACGACCCTCTCGACGTCAAACCTTCCGGGGGATCTGTCGTCGATTTCTCGCCGACAAGCTCTCCGATGCTGCGGCCGACCATCGCCAGCGGAGGAGAACGTGGGATCGGGGGACGACAAGAAGTCACATCCCCGAAAAAAACTGTCGCCGGCACTCGAGCTCTCGACGTGCTGGCCTTGCCCGCGCCAACTTCCCCAATTAAGGAGCGAAGAGACAAACCAGCTGGTAAGCAGTGACAAACGCCACTCTGTCTGCGCGCCAGTGACCGCAGTGTCTGTCAATGCGCACGAGACAAAAACATGTGTGTTTTTGTTGAAGCGTTCCCTCACATAATGGAAGGATGGTGTTTCTCTTTCGGAATGAGTGGTGGTTTTAGTCCGCCGGGATCCGCACTGCCAAGGCCGCTGCGTAACGAGGTTACTCTTTTGGTGCCTCGATTGGGAAAAGTCCACCGGGATCTTGACTTCACAAATGTTTGGCCTCCGGGTTTGTGACTTGTTGAGGTTTTCCCTTCTGAAGGGCGGGGGTGTCGAGGTCGAACGCACTGCTCCTTTTGTTTTCCTGCGGGGCCTGCGCGGAAGTATTCTCTATCTCTCTCATGGCTAAACGGGGCTTTGTAAATAGATAGGTCCTGCGTCCTCTACATTTCGTGGTTCTTGAGTTGTCGTTTTCGTCGGGTTCGTCTTGTATTACGTTAGTTCATTTTCCGTTTTCTCTTCCTTCAGTTGCACAGGGGTTGGGTCATCTCCCTGGGTTGGAAAAGTCCGCCGGGATCCGGACTTCAGAGATGTTTGCCTTCTGCTTCTGTGACTTGATGTGCTTTTTCCTTCTGAAGGGCGGGGGTGTCGAGCTCGAGTGCACTGCTCGTTTTGTTTTGCAACGTGGCTTGTGCGGAAGTTCTCTCTCTCGCACTCTCATGGCATGACGGGGTTCTGTAATTGCATGGGTCCTGCGTCTTTTAGATTTCGTGGTCCATCAATTGTCGTTTCGTCGGGTTCTTCTTAGGAAACGTGTATTCACTTTCCGTTTTGTCTTTCTTCTGTTGTACAGGGGTAGGGTCGTCTCGAACACGGAGACCCTCTAAATATCCGGAACACATACTGCATACAGTCCCGGGGTTGACGACAAAACACAAGAACATGTTAAAGGCATTAGGGATTGATGTCGAAATCGGGAAGGAGCATGCCATTGCCATTGAGGAGTGTCTTTCCCTTCTGCGTCCAGAGAAAGGGATATATCCACGATCTGTGACTAGGGGTCAGGCCATGTATGAGAAATACTTAGCTTCTCGTCGTGCGATGAAGGAGAATCCTTAGTGTTCCGTTTCTCACTTCCCCCCTTGTCCTTCGCTCGATGTTGTGCAGTGCGGGCCACGACACCTGGAACAGCAGTGACTGCGATTGGAAGCTTGCGGGTTTTGGACGACATTGAATGAGGCTTGGTGCCACCTGACACTGTACTCTCGACCCTCCACGATGGTCAATTGCGAATTGCAGCGAAGGATATTCTCACCCTCTCACTTACCGACGGCAGGGTGAATGATGAGGTGGTCAACTTCTACATGGCGCTATTAGGAACGACCGCATATGGGACAAGTGACATCCYGCCAGGCCTTCGAGTCTTCACCTTTAATTCTTTCTTCTTCAGTAAACTGCAACTTCAAGGGCACGGCGGGGTGGAAAGATGGGCTAAAAACGTGGATCTGCTTGAATATGATATTATCTTTGTTCTAGTCCTCAAAGATAATGATCATTGGATCATCCTTTCCATGAGCTTGAGAGATAATGGTTTTGAGATTTTCGATTCTTTTCCTTGCGTTGTAGCCGATTCTAGTTTTTACCTTAGTGTTTTCGAGTTGATCGTACACTATTTGGAATGTGAAACATCACATAGGCGCTCGTGCAGGCGCTGGAAGTCGGTGGCAACAAATGTTGTTATAGAGGGAGTTCCAAGACAAGTGGATGGAGTTAGTTGCGGGGTGTTTATGTTAATGTTTGCGACACTGTTGCAACGTGGCGATCGACCGCCTTTCCGGTTCTCTTGTAAAAATATTCCGTATATTAGACGACAATTGGCATCATGTGTCTTGGAATGCCGTTGTCTTTGATGGATTCGATTGATTTGCAAACTTCTGTTTAAGAATATTTCATATTTTAACTGTCGCTTTCACAACGACATTACTTTCTTTCAGTGTTGCGGGTTTGAGTTGTCTTTGGTATGTTGACTGTCAGTTTGGTGTCGCGTATTGCCTTCGGAATCTCTGTAAGGTCCGGCTTGTCTGTCGTGTCATTACATTCATCGCATTGCAGTCCTCGTTGCAAATTGTGTCCAGGTCATCCAAGGTTGTGCATATAATTCACCTCGAAATGATATTCGTGTGTGTGGTGCGACATGACGAATTGGAGTGTGGATGCAAGACAAATCTCGGCGAGTGTGTGGGTGTGAGGTTCGTTATGCAAAGAGTGAAAGACCAGTGACATCACGTCTCTTGTGTGAATAGACAATCATGTACTTGTGACCGCCTGAATTACATGTGACCGACAATTTTGTGTTCTTGACCGGGAAAAATAAATTGTATGTCAAAAATAACAGTTACTGTTTGTACTTCTAAAGAAGTCTGAATCTCTACAACATCCAGACAACCGCCTCGGACGAGACGATAGCCATGCATGTACAACTCACGCATAAAAGAAATAAATAGTATTATCCAACGAGGATTCAATCATGACAACTTGCTCATCACATTCACAAACTTGAAGTTTGACAAGTGTGGCTCCCGACACACTATCGCACAGGCATCCCGAATGGGCGTGCCTATCGCTACTCTACGTCTTCTAATATAATTATCCAACGAGGATGCAATCATGACATATTGCTCGTCACAATTATGGAATTGAAGTTTAACAAGTACGGATCCCAGCACACTGCCGCACAGGGTTCCCTGATGCGTGTGTCTGTCGTTATTCGTTTATGAAGTTTAACAAGTGCGGATCCCGACACACTTCGGCACAAGATTCACAACACATTTTTGAAGTTCAACAAGTAAGGCTCCCAGCACACTTCCGCACAGGGTTCCCTGATGGGCGTGCCTGTCGTTATTCGTTTATGAAGTTTAACAAGTACGGATCCCAGCACACTTCCGCACAGGATTCCCAGCAGTGCCATGTTTTTGAAGTTCAGCAAGTAAGAAAAATTGCACACTTCCAAGGTTCCCGTGCGGCGTGCCTAACATGTACGGGTTTGAACACGCTTCCTCATTTGGGATATCATTTATAAAGTTTCACAAGTACGGATCTCAGCACACTCTGCATGTACTTAAGCCGTGGATGAGCGTGCCTACGTTGCTTGGAATGCAGCCAAAAATGAATTCGTTAGAAAGAGGACACAGTATAATGTCCTATTTTAACGAATAACATATTTTAGCGAAAGTGCAATGTACAGAAACATTCCTCTAACCTCAAGAATGCTCTCTATACCTGGACACTCTTCATGAATCATAACGAGGTTCATGTCTCCGTAATCCCGTGATGGATTCGGAGACGCAAAATCATATCGCATAATATGTTGACCTGACTCAATCAAGAAAATAACGGTCTGCGGTGGTTTCCTCACGCTCCTGTCCCAGAATCGTGGCACATCCCGTTCCAGGAAAACTTCAAGTGGGTTGTATACCAGCCTTCCTTTCCGTATCATGCCGGCGCGGGATCGTGTCGGCACCGCTAACCAATCGGCCGCCGCCTCACGTGTGCTGAACAATCGGAGGATCACCGCCCCCTCAAGCATCTGAACGACGAAGCAGTAACTTTGTCAAAATAAATTTAGATATATCAATTTTCATGTCCAATTTTCATTCTCCTTTTCGGGTCGTGATTCTTGTGTCACAGTCCGACCATGAAAGTACTGTCTACTTGCACTTTTTTTTCTAACACTAGTCGAAGCACGGGCTGGGCCTATTGTGGCGCCAGCCCTCCCACGCATTGGTGGCTCCTAAAATGGCCACCGAGCAGGGTACTAGACTCGGCCCCCCTTTTTCCTGAGAGCACGGGGAGGCGACTGCTCTTAGCTTCAAAACGCCCTACCCTCTAGGAAGTGGTCTGGAATACCTCTCCCCCTCGCCCGAACGCATTGTTCAGGACTCAAAAGTTGGGTTGGCTCCACCACAACAGCATGGTATCCCCCCGCATAAGCGGTCCGCTCCGAGTCGATAACAGGGCCGGCCCCTAAGGCAACGAACCCCTGCCTCAGATGCCTCCTAGAGAGAAGAAACCCTGAGCTTTAGGTGCGGGCGACTGCTCAATGCCTCCAAGCTAAGGGTTGATTTAAACGAATCAAGAAAACAAAGAAGTAAGATACTGTTAGACGGGCATAAAAAGAAAGTGGTCGTTCGGGATAGAATGGAAAAATCCTTGGGAAGATACTAAGGTATTCCCTTGTCTTCTTTTTTTTTAATTTTTCCACGACTTTCGTTCTTTCGGCAACCGTCTGTTTGCACTTCCATTATTATTATTATTGTTTCTCCCTTTTTTTGTCACATGCATTCAGGTTGAGTGGAACAAAGGTAAGCATCCCCATTATTCTTTCGAGCAAACAATGTTGATTCCTTCCCGTATGTACCCTCCAATCCACCTGCACAATCAAGAAAAGATACAATCCAAGGATTCATCGATCCCCCAACCAAAGTCAGCCCCTTTTTCCACATGCATGACATCCCACACTTGCTCTACCTTTTCCCCTGAATTCAAAGCAAGGTCATGCAAGGTGTGGGTTCACGCGGGTGTGCAAAGGAAACTGAGTCACAACTGGCCTTGAGTGAATTTAATGAAGGCTCACTCAAGAAAGCCGAATATTTTCTCAAGAAAAGTTCGGCCGCACAACTCTCGTTGTGGCCGCTCACAAGGATGAACCACACCCTCCTTCAAGTGCCACCACTGACCCAGACGCCGCTCACCAAAACAGAAGCGAGCTCGCCGTTTGAGGAGGGTGCCCCCACTCTTAGGTCCCACACAGTCTCACTACAGTCTCAGCGGCACTTTTCTCACAAACAACAACGCCACCTCAACCTTTAATCCAAACCCCACCAAATACCAGGTGAGATCACCATACGCGTGCCACCGCACTTATTCCCAACCTTACTCTCCATTCACTTGGTCCCAGAGTGGTCCCTGATGGTTCCACACTACCGCCACAATATGTGGTGGTCTCAAACTCAATCCTCGTTTACTCAACGCGCTACAAAAAAATAACCACGGCCTTGACAAAATCGCGCAGGTGAAGTATGTCAAAACGCCCTCAAGCGAGAAGATCATCACACAAAGTCAATCACAAGGTGATCCACACCATTCCCTCGTGACAGTCGCCAACCATGTTACTTGCGTCCATTGTCACCAAGCTACAGCAGCGTCACGTTTCCAATGCTCCAAAACACGCCACTACCTTAACAACACTCCTCCTGCACTGATGTCCAGCCACCGTATATGTATTCAATGCCAATAACATTGTCGCTTCCACCTGTGAAACCCCGGCAGCCGATGCATTACCGTCAAGCTCCCAATGCCACCGCTGCAAGATTTTGGCAGTGCTTCCGCACTATTGCCGTAACCCAGCGCTGCTGCTGAAAAATTTTCGGCAGCGCTTCCGCTGGACCGCCAAGAAGACTAGTGCCGCTGCCGAAAAACTTTGGCAGCGCTTCCACCGTACCGCCAAAAAGACTAGTGCTGCTGCGAAAAAATTCGGAAGTGCTTCCGCCGTACTGCCAAGAAGACCAGTGTTGCTGCCAAAAAAAATTGGCAGCTCTTCCGCCGTACCGTGGCTTAACCCGGTGCTGTCGCTGCAAAAATTCGGCAGCACCTCCTTTCAAAAGTACAGCGGCGCAACCTCCTTCTCAAAGAAAACCTTTGCCGCGTGTCGACTTTCGGGCAGCACCTTCCCGTCGGAACCCTTTGCCGCACGGTCCAATCCAGCTACAGCCTCACGGCCACGGCTCCCCCACAGCCTGCAGCATAGCAGAAAAGGTGGGGCAAGAAGCTCCCAGCCTCTAGCTATGGCTGCCTCCTCCTTCCTCCAAGTGCTTCTGCAGACCACCAGCACTTCACCTCATTACACCAGCAGCCAGCCAGCCAGCATCTACTCAAGTAGAATGCCCCAGCAGCATTGCCACAAGTGTGAGGCTGCTGGGTAGCAGGCTGGCTTTTATAGCTGGCTGAAGGCTGAGGGCAGCTGCTTTGCCCCCAGCCAAATCTCGGAACAGGGCCTGACCCTTGATCCAAATCGCAATAAAGGGCCATGAAACTTGATGTTCCCCCTAGGGGAACCAAGTCCTAAGCCCTGGCAATGCATCTGGCCGTCACTCGTGGCCAGACGCAGTCTTCAAATGGTTGTACCAAGCCATTTGCACCAGATTATTGAAACCAATAGTCTGTTGTCTCATCAGAGCCCAGATGCCTCTAACCTTGCATCTGGGCCTGCGTCGCGATCACGTTTCCTACCTTTCCCTTCTCTTTCTTCTTCTTCTTCTTCTTCTTCATGTATCCAATCTACCCCTGCAGCCACATTCGTGGCCGTTACTCTTCTCTCCCTGTCTAACTCAGGGGTAGCTCGCCGTTTGAAAACCAACGAGCTCCCCTCCTGCCTCCTCTGAGCAGTCCCACTGTCCAGTCCAAAAGGGTTTCCTTTTCTTTATGCCCCGCGCCCGCATTTGGCACAAAATAAGTGCCTGATACAGGCGCGCAACTCAGGAGGGCTGCCCATTCCAAAATGAACGGGCGCTGCCTGTCCTGCTGCCACCTTCTCTCTCTCTCTTTCTCCTCTCTCTCTCTCTCTCTCCTCTCTCTCTCTCTGAAGAGCCCCCATCAACAATCCCGCATATAGCCGCATTCCTGCGGGTGATTCAGTTGCCTGCCCAACTGTCGGGGCCCAGCCTCCTAATGAGTCGGTGGAAATCCGACGAAACAGTTGGGCACAATCATGTCTGCCCGTTCGTTTGAAACGAACGGGTACTAAAAAGAAAGAAGAAGACATAAAAAAAAAATCTAACCAAATAAAAAAACGAAATGTAAAAAAAAAATATAAGCAAAATCTATCAAAACCCAAAAAGAAAAGAAGAAACCCCTCCTAAACGTGGCTGCCCGTTTCCAACGGGCGCCTGCAACACTACTGGGAATTTATGAGTTCCTAGTCACTTCATCGCGCGCCAGCGTGCGCGCTAGATTCTAACTTTTTAGTTTTTTTTTCTTATATTGTGGTTTTTTTTTGTCTTGCCGTTGGCTTATGCCAACGGTCTTGTCGCTTCGCCTTAGTGGCACAAGCAGACGAGAAGCAACCCACACAAACAAGAAATAATAATAATAAAAGAGATAAGAAAGAAAAAAAAAAGACAGGACTTACCTCACGACGTTGCCCTGGTGTCCTTGCTGAAGCTCGTACCTAGGCGCTCAGGCGTTCAGATACGGGCAAGGTAAGTTTTCTCTTTTTTTCTAGGTTACCAGTCGTCCGATGGCCGGACGTCTCCCACAACCGTCCGGTAGGGGGGTTGTCCGGGATCCCGGACAACCACTTTTTGGCATTAAAAAAAAAAAAAAAAAAAAATTATGAAAGTTTTGCGTATGCCATAGAGACCCCCCAAAAAAAAATTCAGAATTTTCTGAGCATTTGCTGATAGGGTGCTATTTGGGGGGGGAGGGGGGGGTACGAGGGGTTTTGGTGGGGATAGGAGGGGTATAGGTGGGGATTAGAAACTTTGAAGATTTTTATCTTTTTTTCTACTGGCTTAAATGAGCCAAAATTTTGGTGGCATACACCTTATGCAAGGTAGAAGCCACATGATGTTTTTCAAAACAACAATTTTTTTTTTTTTTTTTTTTTTTTTTTTTTTTTTTTTTTGCGCTAGGTCGGACAACCCTTGTCCGGTCTGAGACCGTCCGACGTCCGACCCGACGTCCGACCAGACGTCCGGTCGGACAACCCAAGGGTCTCGGACGTCCGGTAAAACAACCTAGCTTTTTTTTTTTAGAAAATGAAAAAATTCGGACCATTTCTCGGCCTATGCGTGTCATCTTCACACAGGGGCCATGCTATCTCGGTGCGGCTGATTTCAGCCGCGCGTTCTCAAAGATCGCACAACCGAAAATCGGCCGCGCCCATCCTCACACTTTGGGTTGCTCCAAAAGGAGCTAGCCCGGTAGTGCAGTTTGTGAGGTTCGATCCCCATGTGTGTGGGGTGGTAATCTAGCGATGGTACCTACTAGGCTAGCTCCTTTTTACATCAGGAAAGGAGCGACCCTTCTATATGAAGGGCTTTCAACGCCCAGCAGGCCCCGTATCAGCGCCTAGCAGGCCGTGCCTGCTAGCCTGCTCACCACTGTGGCTGGCAGGCAGGATCGACAACTGACAGGCTTAATGACTGCCCTACCTAGCCGACCCCGACGACTTCGCCCCTGGTCCTCGGCGCAAAAGCCCTATGGATCCTAGACCATTCCTTCACGTCGCGGTCCAACCTTACCGCCGCGACCCATTTTTAGCCCACTTTAGGGTCTGAATCGCGCGGCTTAACAACCGCTCGACCTTATTACAGGTAAACTAGGTTTTAACTTTAGTTTTCCCATGACCGCACACTACTGCGGCCTCGTCGAAAACCGCGGATGACAGTGCCGACTCCCGCTATCCCGCACGTACGTCGATGTCGTCCTGCGTCGACGACGTCAGGTTCAAAAATTTAGGTCTCTCAGTCATAGCGCCGGTCTGAATAGACTTTGGCAACGTCAATCTCATCAAGTCCTCCAGTTTAGTGAAAAAGTCAGACAGCGTCCGACGTTGAAAAACACGGGCAGATACCCTTGTCAGGGTTTCTGCCCCGACAACAATTACACCTGTAATCAAGGTCAGACCTCCGATGCAGACACTCACAGACCTGTGACCCTCAACCTTAACTATATCAATTAACCCTGACACAACTGAATTTTATCAATTAACCTGTGACCCTCAACCTGAACTATATCAATTAACCTGTGACCCTGAACCTGAACTATATCCAAGGCTAAATATCCGTAGGCTAACTATATCAATTGACCTGTGACCCTCAACCTGTGACCCTCATAGAGTTAACCTGTGACCCTCAACCTGAACTATATCNCTAAATATCCGTAGGCTAACTATATCAATTGACCTGTGACCCTCAACCTGTGACCCTCATAGAGTTAACCTGTGACCCTCAACCTGAACTATATCCAAGGCTAAATATCCGTAGGCTAACTATATCAATTAACCTGTGACCCTCATAGACCTGTGACCCTCAACCTGTGACCCTCAACTTGCGAGGTGATCCTTAACCTGAACTATGTCCAAGGCTAAATATCCGATGCAGACACTCATAGACCTGTGACCCTCAACCCGAACTATATCAATTAACCGAAACTATATCAATTAACCCTGACACAGACCTTTAGACCAGCAAATCTATATAGGTTAGTTGACTGAAAGCATCACGACCACACCTGTAATCAAGTCATGGCCAGCTGGCCTGTGACCAACACTCTGACTCAGACCTGTGACACATAGCTTTAAGGACTAAACTATAACCCGTAGCCCAAAATAGATAGTCCACCAAACATCAGCGAGCAAACCACTGACCATGAAGCCTCACAAAAACATGTACCCACACCCTTCAGTGACTGGCAATAAGGACCGCCTAAGGATCGATGTACACTTGGGTATTAGAGAGATGAACATACAGATATCCACAGAGAATAGAGAGAGAACCACTGAGAATAGAGAAAAATTCATAGACAAACTGTCATAATATTATTTTAGTTGTGTTCTTTTTTGCATATCTCCTTCCAGAGATTTAATGAACTATATTCATTCCAATATTATTGATGCACAAAATGTCTTTCTTAACATTTTCAATATGAATAACAGAGAGAGATGAATACAAAATCAATTAACAATTTTATTTTCATAGAGAGTTCATTTACTATTCAGCATGTGTTTAATCAATCAGCAACGCGGACTTTCCGCCTTCACAATATAAATTTTCAAATTAAACAATAAAATAAACTGACATAAACTCCTCAAGCATAAATCGTGTCTGCAGCGAACTCCTCAAACCCCCAGGGCGACGATTCTGTATAGCTATTCACCCCAGTAAAGCAACATCCATGTTTGTAAACTCTCTTTACCCCGTCTGCAGTTCTGTACAGTTATTCATCCCTGTAAAGCAATTTGTCACATCTATGGAGTTTGCCCGCGTAAATTATGTAGCGCAGTCTTTGTTTGTAGCTATTAACCACAGTAGATTCGTGTATTTGCATTGTTATGTTGCTCCGCTTAAATTGCAAAACCATAGTCTTTCGCTTGTCAAACAATAGAACGCGAGACGTAAATAAAAACGATCACCTTAGTGATAAAAATTTAAAAATTTATACGTAAAAAGATGCGAAGTGAAAAAATATAAACAAGACAAATTCATATAAAAACTGGTTGGTTTTACTAAAGACGCATATCAAAAAAAATATCATTCATGTGATTTTCGAACAACAAAACACATGAAAAACAGGTGTGTCAAACAATGATATTCACAACTCGAGAATACAAGTCAAATACTTGCAACTAAAATAACTATTTTATAACTACCGAACTTTTCTCAGAATATGTCATTTGATCGGATATACTTTTCTATACGCTACACTTGTAAGCCAAGCAGACCGTGTGATTAACAATTTCATACTGTTTTTTTACATTTTACAAAAAAAAAAACAAAACAATTTTCTCATGAAGTTAAATTATACAATCTATCATCATTACCCGCCACAACTGATCGCTACCCAAATAAAACAAACGAAATATTATTTATCCTCATTTGGCCTTCGGTTGCTATCTCCTTCGGCAATTCGCATTGCTCTAAATGACATTTGCAATTGCTTATCGTCTCCACTCACTCCTCTTTGAAGAGATAACACTAGGCCAAGAGGGTGTGTATGCGACAAAGGGTTTTCTGAAACACTTTTTCCTTTACAATTAGAAAATCATCGTAATCTGGAACGTAACATATCATTTTCTACGGCCAAATTGTCCTGCTGTTTTTTCAAAACGACGACCTGTTCACGAAGCTCAACAATCTCTTCTACCATTACAAATATTTCTAAGTGTAATTTCTCTTCCTTCTCCACTCTTGCCGCCAGCGTGTCATTGCCGCTGGTGCAAACCGTCGCATTTACCCCACCGCCGTTATTTGAAAACTCCTTCCTTGAACAATCAAATATTTTATATCTGAGTTGTGCAAGCTTATTTGCTGTCTCCAACATTTGATGATGAATGTCGACGAATTCTTCCTCCACCTTCCTCAATTCCTCATTTTTCTGCATTCTTTCCCTCGCCCAGCGTTGTCGAGCCCTGGCCCCGGGGCCCGGGGATCCACACCTCCGGCCCCGGCCAAAAATATATATATATATATATATATATATATCGTCAAATAGAACTGCCCGGTAAACCGTAGGCAGAGAGGGAGAAGAGGACAACAAACGAGGGGTGCCTACGGTTTACCGGGCAGTTCTATTTGAAGATATATATATATATATATATATATATATATATATATACAGGGGGGTGCGCACCGTCGCCACCAAGCCCCTGACACTTTCTGTTTTTTCCAGAAAATGGGGTGTTTTGGCCACCCCCCCGAGGGCGGTTGTCACCCCTGGCGGGGCTGGGGCCATGGCCGACCGAGGGCGGTGGTGGTTCGGCGGGTGGCGGGGGCGGGTTTCCCCGGGGGTGC
>BFEA01000672.1:298242-308980 GCA_003427395.1 Chara braunii | reverse complement strand
TCTCATGGAGCAAGCAAAGACTTCGTTCCGTAGCAAGGCTCTATACAAAGAGAGAAACTAAAAAGTGAAAAACAACAAGCAAAGACTTTCATCGATGAGCAGTCAGATACATTATGAAATTGAACAGCATAAGATACCCTAAGGAGCAAGCTATGAGTATCTGTTGTGGCAACCAGCTCTAGAATGAGGAAACATGCCATTGTCCAACATGAATTCCACTAACTGCCTAAAGAGTTGAGCCCGAGAGAGAGAGATCATTCTCAAAATCAATAAGTCATTATCAGAATGTTTCGAACCATGGTTGACTAAACATTGTAAAGCAGTCTATTTGTTTTCACTCCAGTATTCATACGAACTTTCTTCGTAGGTCGAGTACCGTCCATTCCAACTGGGCAGTTGTCACAAAAAAATTGAGTGGTACACAGGGGGAGATGGATTGCTGGTTTAAGTACATGCGCAATTTGTTTGCGGGATCTTACTGGTTCGTTGAGTGGTGCATAAGGAGACCACGTTCCGAATATCAAAACAAAATATTTGTAAAGCATTCAATAAAGAATGACATTCGGAATGTGGTGTCCTTATGCATCACTCAACAAACCGGTAAGACCCCGCAAACAAATTGCGCATGTACTTAAACCAGCAATCTATCTCCCCCTCTGTATTACTCAAATTTTTCGATGACAACCGCCCGGTTGGCTGATTGAATTGTCGGTATGAACCATTATCAATAAATAGTCAAAACAAAATATTTGTAAAGCATTTAATAAAGAATGACATTCGTAATGTGGTGTTCTTATGCACTACTCGACGAACCGGTAAGACCCCGCAAACAAATTGCGCATGTACTTAAACCAGCAATCCATCTCGCCCTCTGTGTTACTGAATTTTTTTTGTGACAACTGCCCGGTTGGAATGGACAGTACTCGACCTACGAAGAAAGTTGGTATGAATACTGGAGCGAAAACAAATAGACTGCTTCACAATGTTTAGTCAACCATGGTTCGGAATATTCTGATAATGACTTACTGATTTTGAGAATGATCTCTCTCTCTCTCTCTCTCTCTCTCTCTTTGTGTCTCTACTTAGGTTGAGAAGAAAGTTCGTGAGGAGGACTTAGAAAACAATAATGGACCGAAAAAAAAAAAGTTGTCAATGAGAGTAGTTTATCAATTAACACCTTTCGTAACAATGCTCTATACAAGGGGGGAAAAAGAAACGATAAACAACAAGCAAAGACTATTCTTCCTGGAATAATCGGGTAGATTCTGAATATGGTCTCATGAAGCAAGCAAAGACTTCGTTCCGTAGCAAGACTCTATACAAAAAGAGAAACTAAGAAGCGAAAAACAACAAGCAAAGACTTTCATCGAGGAGCAGTGAGATACATTCTGAAATAGGACATCGCTAGATACCCTGAGGAGCAAGCTATGCGTATCTGTTGTGCCAACCAGCTCTAGAATGAGAAAACATGCCACTGTCCAACATAAATTTCATTAATTGCCTAAGGAGTTGAGCCCGTATCCCATCAGGAGTGCACTTATCGACCGGACGATGAAAACGGTCATAATACATGAACGGGGTGTGATATGTACGATACACATATTGCTTTTGGTAATTCATCCTATAATACGGACATTGTGTTGAACGACAGTAAAAACATTCTTCCTATACCACATGCCCATGCCTTTCCCCCTGCAACTGCACATATCCTCGCAGCTGCTCTGGCCTTTCTGCCATCCCCTCCTGTCTTTGCTCTTCCTCCATACTTCCCTCATGCCTTTCAACCAGTTGCCGCTCTCTTTCTTCTGTCTCCTTTCCCTCCTGTCTTTCCTCACCCTCCACATAATTTCTTCCCCCCCCATGTCCTTGCTCCATCTGCTGTGTTTCGTCTTTCTCCTTTAATTTGTCCTTCATCCTTTCTTCTTAAAAATCGTTTTGTTGCACCGGTTCTTCCTCATCTATTTTTTTCTTTCCCTTGCCTCTATTTTTTAATTATTCTAATTCCCTTCTCAACAATGCCATTTGCTTTCCCGTCTCTCCCAGCTCTGCTTTTATTTCGTTCAACTCTTTTTTTTTACTATCCAGTAGCATTTTCATCCCCATCATTCCACTATGCTTGGGTGGTTGACAATCCAAAACTCCATTTCCCTCCTTCACCTCTATAACCTTTTTTCATATCTCTTTCCTCCTTTTCTCCAGCTCCTTCCCCGTCTTCTTATTTTCCTCCCCTTTCTTCTCCTCCTTCCCTTTCTTCTCCAATTCTCCCCCCTCTTTCTCTTGCCCCCCTCTGCTCTTTTCCTCTGTTCCATCTGCACTAAACCTCTGACATTTTTTTTCATTATTATAGAACTGTCTTGATCTTCCTCATTCCTTCCCTTGTATGTAACGGCCCTGGTCTCCCCGACCAACAACTCCACCATCTGCAGCCGATTCAATACCTTCTTCAACTCATCCTCAAACTTCTTCATATTTATTTTCACTTCTGATTTGTGATCATTGATGTTTGTCAGAAGTGGTGTCAAACATGTGTGAAATATTTTCGGCATAACTTGATTTGAACCCGTCAATGTACTCCCTTCAACCATCGCTACTGAGCGTACACGGACGTTAAGACAAACCAAGCAAACAAACAAATGTATTTAAAAGACCAGAAGCCAAAGAAGAGCAAACGAGGCTCACAAGACCTGACACAAACTCGTTCACACCCAATTTTTTTTGTTTTAATATCCCTCGTTGAACCCTCACGTTGACACAAACCCTTGATCCAAAGTTTGAGGCAATAACCTAGATTACCTTAAGCATCAACCACATCTCTACATCTAACCCTGTTTCAGACTTGTGACACTAACCTTAACATGCTGATATAAAGCATGACCAACAGATCTCTAATGCACACCTTGATACGAACCTTTGACTAAGGGGCTCAGAATAGACTAACTTAATCCATACTGTTACGACCACAATAACCCTGTTTCAGACTTGTGAAACTAGCCTTCACATGCTGATATAAAGCATGACCAGTACATCTTTAATGCACACCTTGATATAAACCTTTGACGAAGGGCCCCAGAATAGAGTAACTTAATCCATACCGTTACGACCACAATAACCCTATTTCAGACTTGTGACACCGACCTTCACATGCTGATATAAAGCATGACCAGTAGATTTGTACTGCACACCTTTATACAAGCCTTTGACCAAGCGGCCCATAATAGACTAACTTAATTCATACCGTTACAACCACAAATATAATATAAACCCTAAAAAACAAGGTAGTCAACGATATTAATTGTGATGCTTAACGAGTTTTATTTTTTTTCCATGTAGAAACCAAAATCGTTGACAAAGCATCGAGCAATGTGAAAACAATATCTTTCTTATTCAGCCATGTGACAACATTTTCATTTAAGATAACAATAACATTGACTATGTTTTGTCTAACATGTTGTTATCGATGTTTGTGTCATGAGGCTGAAGGTATAAACTTGACAAACACCAATAAGAACATGTCAGCAGGGCAACTAGTGCATTACAAGAGAGAGATGACCATGACAACCAAACCATGAACAATTCTCTGCCTATATGTACATGTAAGCTATCTAGTTGTGATTTTGATAAAGAATGATCAATGTAATTGTGGGTTGTCACCGCTTAAACCACCACTTTTCCAGCCTGCCTAAAGTCGGAAGGACTGGTGGCAGCAGTGCAAAAGGGGTTCTGGTAGCACAGCGAGGAGAAGCAAGGGGATTTATCTCGTGGCCTGAATAATTTTTTATAGTTTTTAAAATATTTTAACGTCGGTAAGATAGTGGCAAAAATGTGAGGAATCAGCGAAACATTGATATCACAGTTCATACATTTTTGTTACTTTTTCTGATATTTTTCCTTACAAGATCGCAATTTAATATTCAAGATCTCACTTTTTTTATAATTTTTTATTATTTCTCCTGAGAAAGTGAACAATCGCCAAAGTTGGCACTTGAAAATTGCGGGATTGCATCCGCCTGCACCTACTGGTCACCTCCGTATCACGACCTCAACAGACATTAACATCGAAAGCATACCTATTCCCAACATTATGAGGGCGGACGCCAACCCACACCTTCAGAGCCATACCCAAAGATGACAATAGCGAGCCAAACAACCAAACATACGACCTTCACCCCGAAACACACTTCTCACCCTCGGCCACAAGAAAAAAAAAAAAAAAAAAAAAAAACAAATATGTGAGGCAGACTCTTACATGAGTGTCACAAGATCATGACAACACCTTGAACCCAAACCCGAAGTATCAAATTCAATTGCTTGTCCAAACACAAACACTGACCTATGACCCATTTCCAAATAATGCGACATTTGAGAGAAATTAAGGTCAAACCTCCGATGCTGACCCTAATGAACCTGTGACCCTTAGCCTAAACTATTAGTTTGACCCGAAGATCTATATAGGTCTGTTGACTCAAAGCATCACGACCACACCTGCAATCGAAACCCTGTTACATACATCTGACCGACACCCTCATACAGACCTTTGACACATTGTTTTCACGCCTCAACCACAACCCCTAATTCAGAAAAGGATAGTCTACCCAATGCATCGCGAGCGAACAACTAAGCATAAAGCATTGCAACCAAACCTGTACCTACACCCTTCAGTGACTGGGAACAAATGAGGACAACCTAAGGATCCAGGTTCAGTTGGGTGACTGAAAGACATTGTTATGACAACCAAATCATGGTCATGCCTTCATCGCCTGCCTAAGGATGAGAACAACTATACTGTCCAGAGCATAGTCTTTCACATCCATAAACAACAAAAGATCATGCCAACCAAAACATGATCAATGTTGTCGTGGGTTGTCAGCGCTTAAGAAGAGGAAAGCTATAAAAACGAAACCGTAAAATCATTCCTCTCATCCCAATTGGAATCGGAACCAGACGTACAACCGGAACCCGAACACTGACCTGTGACCCTGAGCCTAAACTTTAACAGTTGACGTTGACACAGATCTTTGACCCAAAGATTTCCATACGCTTGTTGACTCAAAGCATCATGACCACACCTGTAGTCAATACCCTATTACAGACCTTTGACGAACAACCCAACACAAACCTGTGACGCTGGACCCAAGAACTCGACAAGTCAAAATAACCTCAGAATACGACACTCCACCCAAAGCATCGCGAGCAAACCACTGACCATAAAGCCTCACGACCAACCATGTACCCACCCCCTTCAGTGACTGGCAACGAATGAGGACTGCCTAAGCAGAAAGTAATCAGCAGACCTGTGACTCTGAACCTAAACGATATCATTTAACCTTCACACAGACCTTTGACCCGGGAATGTACATACTTCAATTGGCTCAAGGCATCACGACCAGGCACAGACCTGTAACACATAGCTGGGTAACTGAAAGCCATTCTCATGATAACCAAGTCATGGCCATGCCTTCAGCGCCTGCCTAAGGATTAGAACAACCATGTCATCCAAAGCATGGTCTTTCGTGGGCTATTAGCGCTTATGAAGAGGAAAGATATGGAAACCAAGCCATAAAACAGTTCCTCTCAACCCAACTGGCATCAAAACCAAACGTACGACCTAAAATACTGAGCCTAAATTATTCCACTTAACCTTGACACAAACCTTTGGCCCAGAGTGAAAACCGTATTACAGACCTGTGACGAACATTCTGACACAAACATGTGACGCATTGCTTACAAGCCTGAGTTACTAACCCGTAACCTGTACCCACACCCTTCACTGACTGCCAATGAATGGGGACTGCGACCACACCTATAATGAAGACCCTATTACAAACCTGTGAGCAACATCCTGACACAGACCTGTGACACATAGTTGAGTAAATGGAAGACATTGTCTTCAGCCAATGAAACCAGGTCATGGCCATGCCTTCAGCGCCTGCCTAAGGATGAGAACAACCATACCTTCCAGAGCATGGGCTTTCACATCCATAACAACAAATGATCATCCCAACTAAAGCATGATCAATGTTGTCGTAGGCTGTCAGCGCTTAAGAAGAGGAAAGATATGGAAACCAAACCATAAAACAATTTATTTTAACCCAAGTAGCATCAGAACCAAACATACGACCTAAAATATTGACATGGTTATCATGACAGACGAACCTTGACACAGACCTTTGACACGGAGTGAAAACCCTATTACATACCTGTGACGAACATCTTGATACAAACCCGTGACGCATAGCTTAAAAACCTAAGTTTTAACCCGTAACCCAGAATAGGACAGTTTACCCAAAGCATCGCGAGCAAACCACTGACTATAAAGCCTCGCGACCAAACCTGTACCCACACCCTTCACTGACTGGCAATGAATGAGGACTGCCTAAGGATTGATGTTCATCTTGGTACGTGACAGACATTGTCATAATAATTACGTCATGGTCATCCCTTCAACGCCTAAGGATGAGAACAACCATGTCATCCAGAGCATGGTCTATCACGTCCATTAAACAACAAAAGATCATGTCAACCAAAGCATGATCAATGTTGTCATGGGTTGTCAGCGCTTCAGAAGAGGAAAAATATGGAAACTAAACCATAGAACAATTCCTCTCAACCAAACTGACATCAGAACCGAACGTACGACCTAGACTCTAACAGTGACCTGTGACCCGCAGGCAATACAATAGGGCAATTAAGAGAACCTCCGATGTAGACTTTTCCCTAAGCATAAACTAATACCGGTTAACCTTGACACAGACCTTTCGCTAAGGAATTTATGTACTTCAGTCCCTCAAGGGATCACGACCACAACTGTAATGAAAACCCAATTACAAACCTGTGACTAACATCAAGACACAGACCTGTGACGCATAGTTTCAATGCCTGAGCTCTGACCCATAACCCACATTAGTTGACTCAAATCATCACGGGCACACCTGTAATGAAGATTAATCAGTTGAAAAAAATCATCACGATTACACTGGCAAACAAGACTCTATCACAGACCACTGAACCGACCGTGACACAGACCTTTGAAGTCTTAACCTTCACCCGAGATCCGAATAGACCATCTGACCCAAACCATCATAACACGACCTTTGACCGTAACCCAAGCCATCACGACCAGACCCTGAGATCCGAATAGGCCATTTGTCCCAAACCATCATAACAAGACCTTTGACCATGACCCAAGCCATCACGATCAGACTTATGACTCAAACCCTGACCCCGTTAAATAGAAATCATCACCACACTAAAAAACCTCTAATACAGACCTTTAACCCACTCGAAATATGTCACTTGACCTAATACATTATGACCAAAACTGTAATCCAAACCCAGTTAAAAAATTATGACCTGGACATTTACATTCACATGTAACCTGGACCTTTACACAGACATGTGACTGAGAGGCAACCAGACCTCTGGACCCTTACACAGACATGTGAATAAGAGGCAACCAGACTTCTAATCCAAACGCTGTTACAGACTTGTGGCCCACTCCTTCATACAAACACTTCACCCCCAACCCAGAATAAGACACATCACCCAACACATCACTACCACACCCGTAATCCAACCCTTGTTACATACTCTATCACAGACCACACCGGTAATCAGGACTCTATCACAGACCCGTGACCCAGACCGTGACACAGACATTTGAAGCCTCAACCTTCACCCGAGATCCGAATAAGCCATTTGACCCAAACCATCATAACAAGACCTTTGACCATAACCCAACCCATCACGACCAGACCCCAAGATCCAAATAGGCCATTTAACCCAAACCATCACAACAAGACCTTTGACCATATCCCGAGCCATCACGACCAGACGTATGACTCATCTCCTGACCCCGTTAAATAGAAACCATCACCACCCTAACAAGCCTCCAACACAGACC
Source organism: Chara braunii (assembly GCA_003427395.1). NCBI lineage: Eukaryota > Viridiplantae > Streptophyta > Charophyceae > Charales > Characeae > Chara > Chara braunii. Next base: position 301,080 of record BFEA01000672.1, on the reverse strand, counting down.
TTTAACCCGCTCAAAATACGTCACTTGCCCTAATACATTATGACAAAAACTGTAATCCAAACCCAGTTAAAGAATTGTGACCTGGACATTTACATTCACATGTAACCTTGACACAGACCTGTGACGCAGACCTTGACATAGACCTGTGACGCAGACCGTGTTCGGAGTTGTGAAAGAGAGTTGCTCACAACACAAATGGTAAACAAAGATGGTAGGCTATGTGCATTAACACCATCACAACAAAAAAACAACAAACGACTGATAACCAGCCTTGCAAAGACAACCTCCATACTAACTTATGCGATGACCAGATTCAGTCCCGTTTTCATATGGTCATCACATGCAATCAGATGGTGATCGAGACTAAGACGCTTCTGACCTGAACTCGGACTAGCCCCTGACGAGATGAAATATGATTTCCAACTTTTGTTACGTAAGAATCCAAAGTTTGAGTTCACACTTAAATCGAAGGTCGGAGTCTCAATTCCACTGCGAAAATCTAATGTTCAAATCTTCATCCCCAATCCCGAGGCCATCTTCTGAGTCTCAGTCTTGAGCCACAAGGTCAGATCCCCACTCATTAGAACGATAGTGATAATCCACGTATATATATATATATATACATATCGTCACAAACATATATATGTATATACATATCGTCACATAGATATCAGAGCGCAAAAGCGAAAAAAAAAAAGAAACCAAAAAAGGTATCAATTCATTGAGGATCTTCTTCCTTACAACGCCCCCTGTTCAAAACCTCTTGCGTACAAGACCGCCTACGTGGATGTAGGTTGAGCGGCGGTTGTCCCCACCTCCGTGTGTTATATCGACCCACTTGCACACAGGCAAAAGGCAAAGAGGCAAAGAAAAGAGGAAGGGAAAAGTCGAACATTAAAGAACAGGGGGCTAACAAATCATGTATGACAAGTCCCACATACAAGCACCGCCCCCACATCAGAGGCCAAACGAGTGGACAAACCAACTAGGATTGAAAACACGATAAAACCTTTGCCGAAGAAGAGAAAAAAACAAAGAAACACCTTATCTGCAAAAAAGAAGCTCCGATGGACAGTGTAACAAATAATGCGCGCAAAGAAACACCTTATCTGCAAGAAAAAAAATAAATCCATTGCGCCTACCGCAGCAAACATAAAAGACAATCTCAGATGATGATTCCCACTAAAAAGCATCGCCCTCGAACCCAGGCCGAACAACGAGAAACACCAACCAAGATACTAAAAAAAGGAAGGACCTGGATGACGTCACATGACCACACGGAAAAAAAAACAAAGAAACACCTTATCTGCAAAAAAGAAGCACCGCCCCAGCGCACAGAGGCCACACGACAAAACAATACCACCCAAGACAAAACACTCTTGTCTGCAAAAAAAAGAATCCCGGATACATATCTATACACAACAGATGACCTTGATATATACATGTATACATATATATATATATATACACATATATAATATATATGGATTTTTCGATTTCCCGTTCGATGTAATTAACAGACAAAACATTCCATACTGATTTACTTGGTAGACCGGCAGGGCAACAGAGAAAAGAAACGGCCATGGCACCCGAGCCACAACCACTCCCATCACTAAGCACTGATAAAATGGGATGGCCATGCAAGTCCCGGGAAAGTACCCAAGCCAATACCATTCCGATTGTGGACCACAAACAGAGGTAGACAATCATGCCAAGCAAGGCATGACGATTCCGTTAGTTCGAACAGAGGGGGATGAAAGTAGTGATACTTCGTAAGTCCCTGTTTCCAGTGATTTCCGATGTCAGTCTCAGTCCTATGCCGATTCCCTGTCCTATATCGATTCCTATTCCCATTACGAGTTCCCTGTCCCGGGTCTGAAGTCACTATCCCTGTCTGCAGACCCACTTCCAACACGTAGTCCCAACTCGTAAATCCCAAGTCCTATGAAGCGACAAAAACAACAACAAAGGAGAACAAGTGTGTGTATTGTGCGAAGTGCACTATCCAGTCAAAGGTGAAGCCTCGTAGGCAGTGCACACAGTGGACCACACACCACACACGTGAAGTAGAGAAGAACACAAACTATAGAAGGAAACGCAACATACGACAATGCAGGCAACATAATTTGAGAACAGTTCAATAAGAAATTCAGATGGAGTCCGAAAAAAGTCGTACGTGTGACCTGGTCCTGATGGACGTGCATAATTAACGAAAAATAACAAAAAAGAGTAAACATAACTCACCAAAAGCAGCAACCGCCGAAGAGTGTTTTGACCCACATCCGACGAAGACTGTTTGAAGTGTTTTAGCACATTCACCTGCAAGGTTCAGTAAAGAAAATTGAGCAATGAGAAATTATGATTGATATGTAGAGGGTGTCGAAAATTTCAAAGAAGATAAAAGAAAACTCGGGGACTTCAGGCATTAAAAAATATAAGCTGAATTAAGCAATGAAAAATTATGATCCATATGCAAAAACGACGCAATTTTCAAAGAAGACAAAACAAAAGTGAGGTTGGCGCCAGGCAGGGAAGAAGATAAGCTGAATTTAAAATTTCGATGGAGATGAAAAAACCACGAAAAGTATAGAATTAGCCCGAAAGAATAGAACTCCGCCAAAGCAGACAGCGAGGAAGACCGATCTAAGGGGTGCTGTTGCATGCCCAAGTGGTTTCGTCAATAACATGAAGGAGATGCGAAGACGCGAACAGTACGACGAAGAGAAAACAAAACTCCTCGAAACCACCCTTCGAGAAAGACCGGTGTAAGGGGTCCTGTTGCGGGTCCAAAAAGTTTTTTCGCAAAAATCGAGCAATGAGAAAGTGACACTAAAGAGG
>BFEA01000672.1:230905-249703 GCA_003427395.1 Chara braunii | reverse complement strand
CTCTCTCTCTCTCTCTCTCTCTCTCTCTCTCTCTCTCTCTCTCTCTCTCTCTCTCACTACGCTGCGGGTGGGGAAACAGAGACGTCGCTTTGCAGACAACCTTGGTACCGGTGTCATCCACGCACAACGAACGACGCCGTCATCAAGTGTGATCGAAATATCGAATCGACAACGAGAAACAGTGGATATATAGGGTGCGCCGTCAAGAAGGCATACGAGGCGCTTGCGCACCGGCCCGAAGGAGGATCCCACATCGAACTCCACCCCGTCTTCACCCTAATAGAACGCCCGGTCATTATCACTGTACGCGGACTGAAAGTTGCACCAAATATAAGTATAATGACCGGGCGTTCTATTCAGGTGAAGGCGGGGGTAGCAATAGGGACCGCAGGCCTCGGGGGAATAACGTTGTGAAAGGGGTACAGGCACGGGGTGGGGCCAGAAGGTGTAGTGACAGAGGAAAGAAAACCGGCGAAGGAAGTTGAAAAATTTGTAAAGGGATGATTTCCCGCCGCCCCCTTTCCACAATTTTTGGAACTCTACGTGTTTTTTGTATTCTGTTCAAATTTTGTTTATTACTATTTATTTATTTTTTTTCAAAAGTTTTTTTCTTCTCCCAATTTCACCTCATACAACCTACCACCTAACACCGGTCCTAAACGTAGGGATACGGGGAACCCCGTAGCAACCACAATTGTGTTCACGAGGTTGGGGCCTGCTCCCAACCTGCAGGTGGGCGACACTGGGTAGGGGACCATGTAGCATGATGGACCATGAGAACAGGACCAATCCCTGTGCTTCCCCTCAGGTCCCCTCCCCTACGGACATCAGGAGATTGCTTATTTCTGATTGGGGGATCCACAGGTCTTTCTCTCCTTGTCTGGCGCCAACCATGGCCAGGAAGGTACATGAGGCCAATGGGGATTGAACCCACGACCTCCTGAAGGCCGCTTGTGAGGCTTATGAAGTGAGTTGAGGAACAAAAAAAAAAAAAAAAAAAAACGAACAAGCAAAAGTCACAAAAAAATTCTCTTCAAATAGCATTTTTTGGTCGCCCTCTTGTCCCGAAGCAATACGGCGCACGAAAACGGTGGCTGCCAAAAAAAAAAAAAAAAAACCATCTCAAGCTGTAGGCGCACTCACATGGGGACGTTTTGTTGTGAGGTTGGAACGCAATTGTAGTTGTGCGCATCTACCTCTGTCCGCAATTGTTGTCGGATACATTTAGGTAAGTCCTCTGTCCGCCAGGGACGAAGTCAGAACGAGCAGCGTGTGAGTATGCTCTAAAGCCATATATGTGGACTGTCGGCAAGGGCATCAGTCTCACTACCAGCATTGCCATACAAAGGCAAAAAGTAAGCTTATTGTCCCCAAACACGTAGGGTGCGCTTTAGGGCGTCGATCATATGACACGGTTTTGTGGGGAGTGCCACATACAGAAATAAGCGGTCATTATAGTGCCCAAGCCATGATATGACACATATAGACAGGGAGGTCCGGTGAACGTGAGAAATGACATTTTTTTCCCTAAACACAAAGGGGGTCCGCCGTTGCCATGATTAGTCTTAAACGCAGGGACAGTCATATGACTACATTTCGAATTGCGGCGATTGATGCAAGGTAACAAAAACGGACCCGTTATGATAATGTCCTACTTGATACCTCATTCCTTTTCTTTCACGACAAAATATCTTCGGACCTTGGATTACGGGAGACCCTGTTTTTGTCATGTTTTTCGGATTCATTTTACAAAGAGTGAAACATATTTACGTACTGAAACCCTAAAAAAAAAAAAAGTATTGAATGCATGTTCGGTTCTTTACGCGAGAGTGCAGTGTTGAGATTGGAATGTATGTTGGGCGGGATACGTAAGGTGAATTACCATTGAACCGTTATTTGTTGTGAAATTATAGAATCTTTCCATGACCGCTCCATCGAACCGATTTGGAAAACTTATTACAAATAAATTAAGTAACAAAAAAAAACGAAACAGATTACTTAATACTGTAAAGCGAATCCAACATTCTCGAAGTGAGACCGAGCAATCGAACCACCTGTTCTGTGATGCTCGTGGTGAGCACCCAAGCGAACATTGCAGTGAACATTCACGTCAGGATGAGTCTTCTTTTTTATTTGCTTTTTGATCCAATGTTATATATTTTGATTTTCATTAACTAACAACAAAATGTGATACAAACTTAATACTGTAAACGTTTGTAACATTATCGATTCCGCCCCGACTTGTGCTCTGACCACGTATTCTGTGATACTCGTAGTGAGCACCGAAGCGAACGTTTTGCAGTGAACATCCACGCAAGGATGAGTCATTTTTAAGATTTGTTTTTCATAGAATGAAATATATTTCACTTTCATTAACTAACAATGAAATGTGAAACAAAGTTCTTAATATTGTAAACATTTGCAACATTATGGAATGAATATATAATCACTTTCATTAACTGACAATAAAAGGTGAAACAAAATTCGGAATACATTTACATAATAAAATATATTTCGACTTGAAGCTCGAGACAATAAAATAAGAAACAAAATTCTTAATAATGTAAACATTCGTAGTGAGCATCCAAGCGGACATTCACAGTGAGCATCCGCGTGAGGATGGATTATTATTTCGGATTTGTTTTTCTAAGAATGAAAAATATTTCGATTTCCAATAACTGGCAATAAAAATATGAAATAGAGTTCGCAGTACTGTAAACATTTGCAGCATTCTTCTTTTTCAATCAATTGGACCACCCATTGTGTTGTGTTCGTGGTGAGCAGCAAACTGAGAGGTCGAGGGCCGTAGATAGCGGTAGCGGTCATGATGAGTGGTCGTGAGGATTTGATTTTATGAGAGCATGAAATATTAGATTCATTGACTGACAAAATATTGTGAAACAGAGACTGCAGTACTGAAAATGTTTGCAACGTACGCTACTTGACACCTACCAATTGGACCACTCATTGTCTGATCCTCCCAGTGAGCGTTGAAGCCAACATTTGCTGATACCATCCACACGAGGATAAGTCATTTTTTGTGTCTGCTTTCCTGAAAAAGGAATATATCCACTTTCATTAACTAACAATGAAATGTGAAATAGAGACTGTTGTACTGTATACGATTGCAACTTCCGACCGGTCGCTTCGAGTGATTGGAGTCCCGGTGTGCGGCAGTCCTGGTGAGTGGTCAGGCGAACTGTTGGGATTCGGGGGTAAATCTAGGCGAGGATGAGTTTTATATTTAGGAATTGAGTTTCAAAGATTGGAAATACATTTTGACATTCATTAATTAACAATATATGTGAAACAAGGTCTGCAGTACTGTAAACATTTACTAGAAAGCGTTCGTCAATGAGACAGAAAAATTGGAGCAGCCATTGTGCGGCAGCCGTAGTCAGCACCCAAGCGAATATTTTGCCCAATGTGGATCCAACACGCGAAATTTTTTCAGTATCAGAATTTTTCCCCCTACAAATTTAATATATTTTCACTTGGATTAATCGACAAAAATATTTGAAACAAAGACCGTTACACTGTAAATGTTTGCATCATTCCAGATTCAGAAAGTCACCCCCTTCCTGCAATGGCGTCAGTGTCAAAATCAGTATGGTGATATGTTAAATTTACAAATTTTGAGTAAATTAATGCAATATAATTTGTTTCGTAGTTGAGTAGTGGCGTACGGATTCTTAATCCATTGGACTAATGTGACGAATTTTACAGTATTTTATTTTGGGAAATAGAAAAATATCACATGAAAATTCAGCAGTTGCAGCCCCTGGCCGTGCACACGGTACAAAAAAATAATGATTTATGAGAAAGTTGTGATAAGGTGAACAGGAGGGGGTCAGGGGGTGCACGGAGGAAGGAACAGTGGTTGTGAAATTTTACGAAAATCGCGTATCTATTTCGCACTCGTTTGTCGCAGGGGTGAGGGACAAACCAGATTGTTCACATCGGCCTCATAGTGGACCTCCAAGGTCCACCACGGAACATAATCATTAGTTTGAACGTAGGTAAGGCGCGCGTGACAAAAACAAAGGAAATATAAGCTGAAGACAACAAGGGAAATTTATCACAGGGGGTCCATTACACTAGGGGTCTGTCGTAGCGCGCATGAATCATTACTTGCGCGCGCCCTCGTAGTGCACCCACCACCAAGGCCTACCAAAGAAACATGAGCATTAATTTCAACGTAGGTAAGACGTAGGTGCCAAAAAAAGGAAAACATGAACTAATGTGAGGGAGGGGGATTGATTACATGGGGTCCATTACATTTTGTCGTTGCGCGCATGAATCGTTATTTGCGCACTCGTAGTGGACCACCAAGGCCTACCGCAGAACACGACCATTAGTTTGAACGTAGGTAAGACGTAGGTGACAAATAAGGGTGAAACCTAAAGTGAAGTGAGGGAGGGGGATTGGTTACATGGGGTCCATTACATTTTGTCATTGCGCGCATGAATCGTTATTCGCATCCTCGTAGTTGATTGCCAAGGTCCACCATGGAACACGATCAGCACTTTCGATGTAGGTAAGACGTAGGTGACCAAAAAAGGGAAAACATGAACTCATGTAATGGAGGGGGATTGATCAAATTCGCATTTTGTCGTTGCGCGCATAAATCGTTATATGGCGGTCTCGTGGTGGACCGCCACGACCCACAACGAAACATGACCATTACTTTGGACGTAGGTAACAAAAAAAAGGAAAACATGAACTCATGTGAGGGAGGGAGATTGATCACTTTCCCCATATTACTATTTTGCATGGGAGAGGATCATACGGGGTGTATTATATAATACGTATACTCCACAGATTATGAGTTTATGTGACAAATATCACGAGTCAATGTTAACAAATTTGTATTCACAACACTTATAGGCATGTTGGTCGCCAAAAACGATCGTCGAAATACCGTGCGTTATTATATAATCCTTATACTCCATATATGAAATTTGTTCTAATAAACATTACATGTCATGGTGGGAAACAATGTAGTAAATCACCGAATAGTATTACAATTGTGAATTGATATGAAAAATATCACTGGTCAGCGTCAGCAAATCTGTATTCACAACATTTACTCCACGGTTCAGCGTTAACAAATCGGTATGCACAACACTTGTAGGCATGTTGGTCGTTAACAACGGTCGTCGAAATACGTGTGTTATTATGTAATCGTTATACTCCATATATGAAAGTTGTTCTGGCAAACATTCATATAATGGTGAGAAAGAATGTAGAAATCATAGAATAGTGTCACAGTTGTGAATTGATATGAAAATATCACTAGTCAACGTCAACAAATCTGTATTCACAACACTGATAGGCATGTTGGTCGCTAAGAATTGTTGTCGAAGTAACGTATGTTATTATATAATCCCTATGCTCCACAGTTATAAGTCGATATAAAAAATATAACGAATCAGCGTCAAGAAATCTGTATTCACAACACTTATAGGCATATGGGCCTCTAACAATCGTCGTCGAAATACTGTGTGTTATTATGTAATTCTTATACTCCATATATAAAAGTTGTTCTGACAAACATTATATGTTATGGTGAGAAACAATGTAGTAAATCACAGAATAGTTTCACAGTTGTGAATTCATATGAAAAATATCACTAGTTAGCGTCAACAAATTTGTATTCACAATACGTATAGGCATGTTGGTCGCTAAAAATTGTCGTCGAAATAACGTATGTTATTATGTAATCCCTATACTCCACAGTTATAAGTTGATGTAAAAAATATCACAAATCAGCGTCAACAAATCTGTATTCACAACAATTCTAGGCGTATTGGTTGCTAACAATCGTCGTCGAAATATCGTGTGTTATTATATAATCCTTATACTCCATGTATAAAAGTTGTTCTGGCAAACACTGCATGTTATGGTAAGAGACAATGCAGCAAATCACCGAATAGTATCACAGTTGAGAATTGATATGAAAAATATCACTAGTCAGCACCAACAAATCTGTATTCACAACACTTATAGGCGTGTTGGGCGCTAACAATTGTCGTCAAAATACCGTATATTATTATATAATCCATGTACTCCATAATTATAAAGTTGATGTGAAGAATATCATGAATCAGCGTCAATAAATCTGTATTCACAAAACTTATAGGCATGTTGGCCGCTAACAACCGTCATCGAAATATCGTATGTTATTATGTAGTACTTATTTAGTGTTATTATGACGTTGATCAGAGGTTCTTAGTGAGAAACCGTGTACAAAAGCACTGAATAGTACCACATTTATGAGTTTTTATTGAAAATATCACGAGTCAGCACCGATAAATCTGTGTTAACCGCACTTATAGGCATATAGGGCGCTCACAATGGTCTTTAACATAACGTACATTATTATATAATCCTTATGCTCCATATAAGTGTTCTTTTGACATTCATCACAGGTCTATGGTGAGAAATCGTGTACAAAAACACTCAATAGTACCATAGTTATAAGTTATTTTCATTATTGCCACAAATCATTACCAATAAATCTGTATTTACTGCACTTATAGCCATGTATGGCGCTGACAATGTTATTCAAAATAGCTTATATCATTATGTAATCTTTATACTCCACGTATGAGTTATTCTGAAAATCAACAGAGGTCAGTATTGCTCAAACGTATGAAAAACAACTGAATAATATCGCTGTTATGAGTTTATGTGAAAAAGTATCACGTGTCAGCGCCAACAAATTTGTATTACCTGCATCTTCATGTAATAGTTATCCGAAAATTATCACGTGTCTATAATACGAAATCTTGTAAAAAAAACTTAATAATATCAAAGTTACGATGTCAGGTGAAAATTGTCACGAGTCAGCGGCGAACAATCTGTGTTTTGTCGCTTACAGTATTCTTCGAAATAGCGTACGTTGTAATGTAATCTTACACTCCATGTAATACTTATTTAGACAATCATCACAGGACTATAGTGAGAAACCGTGTAAAATTTCACATTGTATATTAGTATGACAATATTCACGAACTACGATAAATTCATTTGTTGATTCAGTCTTCACAACAACGTTTGTTATTCTGTAATCGAGGAGATAGTTAATACTCTGACAATTATCACATGTCAATGGTAAGGAAACATGTAAAAAAATATTGAATACTATCACAATCCTGCATGGGAACATGTTCTGCAGGGGGTTGATTCTGCATGGGGGTTTGATTCTGCATATGGACATGTTCTGCATTGCGGTTTGCTTTTGCATGAGGGACTTGATTCTGCATATGGACATGTTCTGCATGGCGGGTTACTTCTGCATGGGGGTTTGATTCTGCATATGAACATGTTCTACATGGGGGTTCGATTCTGCATATAGACGTATTCTGCATACGGTTTACTTCTGCATGGGAGGGTTCGATTCTGCATCGGGGTTTGATTCTGCATATGGACATGTTCTGCATGGGGGTTTGATTCTGCATGGCGCTTTACTTCTGCATAGGGGGTATGATTCTACATATGGACATGTTCTGCATGGGGATATGTTCTGCATGGGGGTTCGATTCTGCATATGGACGTATTCTGCATGGGAGGTTTTATTCTGCATCGAGGTTTGATTTTGTATATGGACATGTTCTGCATGGGGGTTTGATTCTGCATATGAACGTATTCTGCATACGGGTTTACTTCTGCATAGGGGGTTTTATTCTGCATCGAAGTTTGATTCTGCATATGGACATGTTCTACATTTGGGTTTGATTATGCATGGCGCTTTACTTCTACATGGGGGGTTTGATTCTGCATATGGACATGTTACGCATGACGGGTTACTTCTGCATGGGGGGTTGATTCTGCATGGGGGTTTGATTCTGCATGGAGGGTTGATTCTGCATATGGACATGTTCTGCATGGGGACATGCTCTGCATGGAGGTTCGATTCTGCATATGAACGTATTCTGCATGGGGGGTTTTATTCTGCATCGAGGTTTGATTCTGTATATATACATGTACAGCATGGGGGTTTGATTCTACATATAGACATGTTCTGCATGGCGCTTTACTTCTGCAAGGGGGGTTTGATTCTGCATATGGACGTGTTACGCATGGCAGGTTACTTCTGCGTGGAAGGTTAATTTGGCATGGGGACATGTTCAACATGTTCTGCATGGGGGTTTGATTTTGCGTGTGAACATGTTTTGCATGTTCTGCATGAGGGTTTGATTTTGCGTATGGACTTGTTTTGCATATTCTATATAAGAGTTTGATTTTGCATGTGGGTTTACTTCTGCATGGGGGGTTTAATTTTGCATGGGGGTTTGGTTTGGGGGTTTACTTCTGCATGGGGGGTTGATTCTGCATGGGTGTTTGATTCTGCATATGGACATGTTCTGCATGGGAACATGTTCTGCATGGGGGTCTACTTCTGCATAGGGGGTTTAATTCTGCATGTAGGATTCATTCTGCATATGGACATGTTCTGCATTGGGGTTTGATTTTGCATATGGACATGTTTTGCATGGCGGGTTAGTTGCATGTGTATGTGTCGCTTCTTCTGTATGGGAGCATATATGTTGCATGGAGTATTTTCATAGGTAATAGGGACATGTTTTACATGCAAAGAAAGATTATCTATGTGCACATGTCTGGGTACATATATGTAAGCGAGATAACGAAAAAGAGAGAGCGAAAGAAAGAAAGAGAGATTCTTACTTCTGGGTATATCTGCTATGACTGCATTGTGAAATGCCTTGCATAGGGACATGTTCTGCATGAAGTATCTTCACTTGAGGACATGTTCTAAATGGAGTATTATGAACTGCACTGCATTCGTAGTCTGCATATATATGTTGGTATGCGAAAGCACTGCATATACATCTTCAATTTTGCCTCTCGTGTGTGTGCATGTGTGCGTATGTGTGTGAGAGAGAGAAAACAAAAAACAACTAAGAGGGAACAAAATAAATAATGCACAAAATAAAGCATAAATAATGCAAGTCTTTATGTGCACATGTTTGCATGTAGTGGTATGTGCGTATATATATATATATATATATATATATACGCAAAATAAATACACAAACGTCTACATGTCGAGTCTCAATAGTTACCAAATATGTTAATGTCAATAATTTTACACAATTGTACATTTGAATCTGCTCTCCATGCTTATACACACACTCTGACAACCTCTACCAAAAGCCTCACATACTTCATATCTCTAAGCCTCTCTCTCTCTCTCTCTCTCTCTCTCTCTCTCTCTCTCTCTCAACCTTACACTCTCTTCAAACCTGTCAACGTCTCTCTCTCAAACGATCAATACAAAAATGAAAGATTATGCTAAGGATCTACCGACGACGACAAACTGTACCGCTGCTGTAACCGTTCAACGTCCTCAACGCAGATCCAAAGATCAGATTTTCTGGTTCCTCGGCTGTAGCTTTCTCCGCAAACACCGAGATATATTTCATGCGGACGAAGCCGGATTTTCCGACGAGAGAATTGCCTATCGCGTCACGTATGGAGACCACTTTTGTCTCGACCTCACGCCATGCAGTGACATCGTATACCTTGCCACCAATCACTATGTTCATTTTCCCATCGACTTCTTCTTAAACCAAACTCATTCCCCATCTCGACAATGACAACTCGTTCCTCGACACGTACACGACGGCGTCAGTCAAGTTCCTTTTCCGGTTCGAACACGCAATGCAAATGACCCTGCAAAAGATGAACTGTCCGAAAGACAATCTAACACATCAGTATGACATTGCTCGAGGCAAAAGGCCAGGAGATCGCAATAGATAATGATCGAGAAAGTCAGACTGTCGCACACAGTCCAACAACTCCTGTTTCATCACACAGCACCATGTGCGCGGCGAGACAGTCACGTAATCGCAGTCTACAATACAGTAAAGCATATTCAATTTCAACTTCTACACAACTGAGGCACACGTATTGAACCTAGCAAATCAGAGGAAATAGGAATGTAACTTCCGAATTCAAACATATTCGCGAACTTGTAGTGGTCTGTCCACGGGCACTCCCTGATCAAGTTATCCCACCGATCCTCTCTCCAAAAGTCCAAAGGCTTGTCCTCATAGGGGACGACCGTCATCCATGGATCGGACTCGAAGTCCGTCGTACTCTCACCGTCGATGTTCGTGCCTCTTCGAGATCCTCGGACGTGCAGCGCACAAGGGGGGAAAGGATATGTCTTTCGCTCATGCCAAATGGCAAGGGTCATCCAGTGTGAGATGTTCATCACAACTTTCACGATACGAAATGAGAACCTGCACAAACATTCACCACAAATACAATAACATAGTTCACAAACAACCACAACAACAATTCAACGTTACCTCATTTTTTCAGATAACCATGTCCAGTCCAAAGCAAAACATTTATTTATCATCTTTCAATGACACTACTTATCTTCAAAATATTCGAATGAAACGCACTAAGTGCACGGTTGAGTGAAGATAATGAAACTTTATGTTCACCAATAAGACCTTGAGTAAAGCAGTTCAATATCGGCACATGTTCTGTTGCATGAACTATCTTCACATGGGGAATGCGCACATGTTCAACATGGAGTATCTTTGCATGCCTTCAATGTTCACACCAAACACAGTTTGTTATCGCATCAAATGCTTGTAATGAGATGCATATAAATAGTCTTATCTCTAAGCACTTCGTAAAAATATACAAATGCACTCGTTGCATATACATCTTCACTCCTGCCTTTCGTGTATGTGCATATGTGTGTACGTGTATAAAAGAGAGAGAGAAAGATAGAGAGACAAAATGCAGAAAGAGAGAGAGAAAGAGAGAAACAGAAAGAGAGAGAGTATGTGCATGTGGGAATATGGAAGGATACGCACTGATATAATTTCCTCCGAACTCCTTCCTCAAAACATGTTTATACACAAACTCTAAATATATCTCTCCAAACATGTGTTGGTGCTTCTGTATAAAACATGTTTTATTGCATGAACTATTTTCACATGGGGAATGCGCACATGTTCTGCATGAAGTATCTTTATATGACTTCAATGTTCACACCAGACAAGATTTGTTACCACATCAAATGCTTATAATGGAATGTATGTATATAAATGGTCTTATCTCTAAGCACTTCGTAAAAGTATACAAATGCATCCATTGCATATACATCTTCACTCCTGTCTCTCGTATATTTGCATATGTGTATATGTGTATAAGAGAGAGAAAGAACGCGAGATGGACAAAATGCAAAAAATATAGCAAAATATGGAAGGATACGCATAATATGACTCCTCAAAACAAGTTCATACACATACTATGACTCAATTGTTCATATCTATAAACATCTCTCTAAATATCTCTCCCTCTCTCCCTCTCTCCCTCTCTCTAAACCTCTCTCCCTCTCTAAATAGCTCTCTCTCTCGATCTCTCTCTAGACCTCTCTCTCTCGACCTTACACTCTCTCCAAACCTCTATCTCTAAAATCTCAATTACGATAAAAACAAAAATGACAGATTTTGTATGACACTGTTACTAATGACGACGACAAATTGTCCCGCCACTGCTCTAACCGTTCATCGTCCTTAACACTGATCCGAAGGTCAAAAGTTCTTTTTTTTCGTCCCTGGCCTTCATCGATGGATGGTTGACCGACTGGATGATCCAGCAGACAAAGCAGTTGACCGCGCAGCAATTGCCGGCACATTAAGACAAAAATAAAAGTACTGATGATCCAGCATACAGAGCGGTTGACTTGTCGGTTGAACCACTCAAATGACTGATCCTTGAAGTGAATGGAGTAACTGATTCGTTGACTTGTTGGATGCCTGGTCAGACGACTAATAGGTTAACTGAATGGAATAGTTGACGGAGTTATTGTCTGAGTGGTCGAATAAGTTCAAAAATGTCTGACTAATTGACTGACCGCTTCACCGATTGTTTGACAACTTGGTTGACTGAGTGGTTTATGGACTGTTTGACTCGGTGGATGACTGGCTGAGTAGTAAATGATAAGTTGACTAAATGGCTGACCGATTGACTGATTGTTTGACAGTTTAAACTGTGTGGTTGACGGACTTAAGGATGATCCAGCAGACAAAGCGGTTGACTGGGCAGCAATTGCCGGCACACTAAGAAAAAAATAAAAGTACTGATGATCCAGCATACAGAGCGGTTGTGATTCGTTGACTTATTGGGTGCCTGATCAGACGACTAATAGGTTAAGTGAATGGAATGGTTGATCGAGTTATTGTCTGAATGGTTTATGGACTGTTTGACTCAGTGGATGACTGGCTGAGTAGTAGAATGATAAGTTGACTTAATGGCTGACCGATTGACTGATTGTTTGACAGTTTAAACTGAGTAGTTGACGGATTGGGTCTTTCTCATCCTATATTACCAGTGGAAGCATAAGATAAACATATGCATGATATGACCGTGTCAAGCATGACACGGTCTTTCCACCGGGAGCAAATAACGACTTCCATATCAAACACAATATGGTCGTTGTGCTTTGATAACAACGAACGGAAATCGTTCGGCAACAAACAATGTGTAAGTTGCACGAAGACATTATGTCAACCACGACACGGTTCAGTCCACCAACATTTAAGACAAGATACACGGTCTTTCTCATCCTATATTATCAGTGGAAGTATAAGATAAACACTTGCATGATATGACTGTGTCAAGCACGACACGGTCTTTCCACCGGGAGCAAAAAACAACTTTCATATCAAACACAATATGGTCATTGTGCTTTGACAACTACGAACGGAAATCGTCCGACAACGAATAATGTGCAAGTTGCACGAAGACACCATGTCAACCACGACACGGTTCCTCGGTTGTCAATAGTATGTGGAAACTGCTCGCTAATGATGGTATACGAGTTCCCAAACCAGCTATAGTCAGCATGGGACAAATGAGTAACATTCGCTTGCCTATCGTTAATTCCACCAACATTTAAGAAAAGATATGACCGTGTCAAGCACGACATGACCTTTCCCATCCTATATATCAGTGAAAGTAAAAGATAGACACCGGTAGATACGACCGTCTCAAGCACGACACGGTCTTTCCACCAACAGCAAAGAACAACTTCCATATTAAACACAATATGGTTGTTACTCTTTGACAACCATGAATGAAAATCATCCGGCAACGACTAATGTGCAAATTGCACGAAGACACCATGTCAACCACGACGCAGTTCCTCTGTTGTCAATAGTATGTGGAAACTGCTCGCTAATTTGACGGCGTACAAGTTTCCATCTGGAGCTACAGTTAGCATCGGATAAAAGAGCGACATTCGCTTGCCTATCGTTAATTCCACCAACATTTAAGACAAGATACGACCGTGTCAAGCACGACACGGCCTTTCTTATCCTATATATCAGTGGAAGTCAAAGATAGACACCGACATGATACGACCATGGCAAGCATGACACGGTCTTTCCATCGGGAGCAAAGAACAATTTTCATAGTAAACACAACATGGTCGTTATTCTTTGACAACCACGAAAGGAAATCATCCGGCGGTGAATAATGTGCAAGTTGCGCGAAGACACCATGTCAACCACAACACGGTTCCTCCGTTGTCAATAGTGTGTGGAAACAACTCGCTAATTTGATGACATACCAATTCCTAAACCAGCTACAATTAGCATCAGATAAAAGAGTAGCATTCACTTGCTCTTCCTTAATTCTACCAACATTTAAGACAAGATACGACCTTGTCAAGCACGACACGACCTTTCTCATCCTATATATTAGTGGAAGTCAAAGATAGACACCGACATGATACGACCGTGGCAAGCATGACACGGTCTTTCCACCGGGAGCAAAGAACAACTTTCATATTAAACACAACATGGTCGTTACTCTTTGACAACCACGAAAGGAAATCATACGGCGACGAATAAGGTGCAAGTTGCGCGAAGACACCATGTCAACCACGACACAGTTCCTCCGTTGTCAACACTCTGTGGAAACGGGTCGCTAATTTGACGGCATACCGATTCTCAAACCAGCTACAGTTAGCATCGGATAAAAGAGTAGCATTCGCTTGCGTATCCTTAATTCCACCAACATTTAAAGACAAGATACGACTGTGTAAAGCACGACACGACCCTTCTCGTCCTATATATCACTGGAAGTCTAAGATGGACACCGACATGATACGACCTTGTGAGGCACGAGACGATCAAAAGAAGCTGGCACTGCAGGCAGCGGCAGCTCCAACAGCAGCAGAAACAACAACTGATGCAGAAACGGCTCGGACAGGTAAAGGAGCAACAACTAATGCAGAAACGGCTCCAATTGCAAGCCACGTCACTGTTCAGTGATGCTCTACCCTCATTAGCAGGAGCAACAAATGATGCAGAATGTAGTCAATGAACCAGCGGTGAGTGTTGCTCTATAAGGGCGGTGGAAAAATAACACATTTGTTTATGGATGTGCTTAAAGATGGGGAAAATAGCTTATTGAAGACACAATTTCGATCAAACAACACACACACACACGCACACACACACGCACTGGGTAGTGAAAAAACGCCAGATAAACACGAACAGTGTTTAGTAAATACGAGAAGAAACACAAAACAAAATTTTCGGATTGAAAACACGTTTATGGCGTATGCAATAAGTATGAAACGAAATATCCAGAGTGAAAAATCGATGGGAGTGAAATTAGAAGAAAATAAAGAAAGTGTTAGTAAAAAATGATAATTGGTACGTCATAGTGAAAAAAAAAAAAAAAAAGGGTTCAAATAAAACGAATAAATGGGCAGTCTCGGACTGAAAGATATTAATATGCCATAGCGAAAAAACGTAGGTTTCGGAGTTCCCATGGCGGCACATTTGTTGCCTATCGTTAGAAAGTCGACATTTACCGATTTGTGAGAGGATTGTTGTGTCAGTTGGTTAACTGATCCGTTGACGTGTTGACTCCCTCGTCAGAAGACTAGTTGGAAACGAAATATCCAGAGTGAAAAATCGACGGGAGTAAAATGAGAAGAAAATAAAGAAAGTGTTAGTAAAAAATGACACGTGAAAAAAAAAAAAAAGGTTCAAATAAAACGAATAAATGGGCAGTCTCGCACTGAAAGATATTAATATGCCATAGCTAAAAAACGTAGGTTTCGCAGTTCCCATGGCGGCACATCTGTTGCCTATCGTTAGGAAGTCGACATTTACCGATTTTTTAGAGGATTGTTGTGTAAGTTGGTTAACTGATCCGTTGACTTGTTGACTCCCTCGCCAGAAGACTAGTTGGAAACCGAACAGAATGATTGACTGAGATATTGCCATAGTGCTTGACTGAGTGATTGTCGTAATGCTTAACTGAATGATTGACCGACTGATTGCCGGAGAGGTTGACAGATTGACTCATTGGTTGACCAATTGACTCATTGGTTGATCGATTGTTCGACAATCTCGTTGACAGAGTGGTTGATGGTCTGCTTGACTATTGATTGACGGGGTGCTTGACTGCATGGTTCACCGAGTGTTTGGCTGAACAAATGATTGAGTGGATGACTGAGTGGTTGACTGAGTGGATGATCCAGCAGACTGAGTGGTTAAGTGTGTCGTACTCGGTTGAAAAATTGGTTGACCAATGACGTGGGTGGTTGACTGATTGTTGTCTTCTGGTTTGTTGACTTGTAGGTTGTCTGTTCAAATGACCGGTTGGTGAGTTACTGAGTGACTGATTCGTTAACTTGTTGGTTGCCTGGTCAGACAATTGATACGTTAACTCAATGGACTGGTTGACCGAGTGACTATATGAGTGTTTGAATAAAGAATTTGATTGAACGGCTGACCCGTTGAGTGATTGGTTGACTGAGTGGTTGACGAATTGGTTGACTAGTGCTTGACTGAATGGTTGACGAAATGCTTGACTGCATGATTCACTGAGTGGATGACTGGTTGGGTGGTTGAAAGATAAGTTGAGCGAATGTTTGACTGATTGAGTAATTGGTTGACCGATTGTTTGACTGCTCGGTTGACTGAGTGGTTGATGGTCTGGTTGACTAGTGTTTGACCGCTTCTTCTGCCGGATGGGTGACTGAGTGGATGACTGGATGAGTGGTAGAATCTTGAGTTGACTGACTGGCTGACTGATTGACTGATTGGTTGACAGATTGTTTTACAATTTAAACTGAGCGGTGATGGACTGATTGACTAGTGATTGACCTGGTGCTCGACTGGATGGTTGACCTAGTGCTTCCCCTCATGGTTGACTGAGTGGTTGACTGAATGGTTGACTAAGTGGTTGACTGAGTGGTTGACTGAATCGATGATCAAGCAGAATAAGCGGTTAACTATGTGGTTGACTAATTGATTGACCAATCGCCTAAGAAATTGATTGACGAATGAAATGAGTCGTTACCGTCGATTGTTGTGTTCATTGGTTAACTTGTCGCATGGTCAAATGACCGAGTGGTGAACTGAATGGAGTAGTTTTTTTTTCATCGAGTTGTACGCTTTTTTTTTTGGCAACGGATTTGGTAAATAAATGGAATGGTTGACCGAGTGATTTTTTTTGAGTTTTTTTTTTGTTGTTGTTTTTCGACGGATTGGTTGATTGAATGGAATGGTTGACCGAGTGATTGTTTGAGTGGTTGACTCATTGGTTGACTCATTGGTTAATCAACCCGTTCAGAAATTGGTTACTCACTGGAGTGAGTGTGTTGATTGGTTAACCGAGTGCTTGGCTGGATGGTTGACTGAGTGGATGATCCAGCAGAGAGCAGTCGACTGCCCAGCAATTGTCAGCACGTGAATGGTGATTATAAATAAAAGTAGGGTGCAAAATGATAAGAGGTTAATTTCTTAAAAGCCCGAACGGTTGCCTTGTCGTCACGATATTTTTTCGTGCTCATTGAGTAAATCTTCCACTGATTGATTGAAAGAGTGATTGACCAATTGGATACTTGATGCAAATCTTATTAAGCACCTTCACCAGTTGTCTTATTGATCGGAGTTTGAAATTACTCACCGCTTTGAAATGGCACTAGCAACAACCATAGCTATCTCCACCATGAAGAAAAAAAAATACAGAAGCAACGGGCAGGACCTGGACACCCGCAAAAAAAAAAAAAAAAAAACAATAATGAAATGCAATCATATGTCAACATGTTGAACAAATTATTCACGTGACACTTGTTCAACGAGCACACGCTTCTTTCACAACTGCTCACTAATTTACCTGATTGCATGTTTGAGATCATGATCCTGTGCTTAAACATGAGATGGAAAGAAAGTTTAATCTCTTTTGTATTAACAAACATAAAGTCATCTCGCCCCGCCAATTACATCGTGTAACTTTAAATAATTGAATTACATGACACTTGATTGATTGTTGATTCACTGGCCAACGAATTACCTGAACGATTAATTGGGTGATCGATTGCACTTATTTGTTCACAAAGTACTTCAGTGACCGAGTGAGTCATTGACTTCGTGATTGACCTGATTATTGAGGGCGAGTCGCTGGACAATGATCAGGAGTCCCGAGTGTCAATCCCAGCCCCGATACCCACTTCCCCTTTTCAGTCCCATGTCCTTAACTCCAAGTCCGTACTTCACAGTCCCGGTCTGTGTCGAAGTCCCATATTTAAATCCCAAGGTCATATGTCTCATACATATGTTGACGCTCGCGCATGCTCGTAACACACATCGCTAAGAAAAGAGATCGTCGTAGGCCGATAAAGAGAGAGAGAGGAGAGAAGACAGAGGACAAAAGAGAGTGAAGCAGACAACAACTTCATATCACATGAATATGATAACCAACACTCTCTCTGAATGGATATCAAACAGCTAAACAACTAACAAAATCAGCACACAGAACAAAATGAGCACATCGGCGAAGCCATCGTTCAAGACGGTAGTATCTTCATGGCCGGGCTGTCAAGTTTCTAGCAATGATATATCAATGCGTCAAATATTATATCCTTATGACAAGCTATCCTCTTCTTCGGGGAACATATTCTGTAACTCTTTCAACGTTTTAATGGTCAATTCAGCGATAAAAACGGGGTCAGGTTCCGCAGTGGATTCCCCGTCCACTTTCGTCACTTTCTGCTTCTTTCTCAATCGGTCACTCTTTACACCTATCTCAAGCCTCTCTTTTTCCTCCACAGCGACCCGTGCTACCACCTCTGCCTTTTTCAATGCCCCTTTTATCGCTCTGGTAAATTGACTTTTACTTTTTCATTCCTCTCTCTTGCTTTTTAACTCAGACTCAATTTCCTTAACTCGGTCTTCAAGAAGCTTCAGATTGTGCTTTGCTGCTCTAATTTCGGCAACAACATTTTGAATGTCTTCCCGTAATTGCTGACACTCTCTGTCTATCGATACCCCCGGTCCTTCGGAAAGTCCTCCCCCACGCACTTGTTGTACTCCTTCCTCCGACGTACAACCCACCTCACCCCGCTTTTTTACTCCTTCCTCTGTGGAACTCTCAACGAGCTTAGGCATTGGGTGAGTGGTCAGCTCCTTTGGAAAGTCCATCAACTGCGCCGCTCCCCCTATAATGCAATGTACGTAAAAACCAGTTCGGTTTAATTAGGTAACTGCCAAATCACCTGGAAGAAAGATATCGAATTAAATATCACTTGCCCTTTTACTGACAGATGGATTGAATATTAGTCATTGACTGGCCAACGGACTGTTTGGCTGGCCACCTAGTACCAGTTGTACATTGCAGCCATGAGGACTGTGGAGCTAATAAAGTGACATATTATTTTACTCTACCAACTCCTTAAACGAGGTTAACTACATTGATCCCTTACAGTTTGATTTAAACACG
>BFEA01000672.1:204288-217275 GCA_003427395.1 Chara braunii | reverse complement strand
ACAAGCCTAAACCTAAGAAACTAGAAGCTTGCTGAAACACTACGGATCAGGCAACCTCAAAACGAAAAAGACAGAAGTGAAAAAAAAAAAAAAAATGTCCTCCTTTACCCTGTCTCTTATACACATCTAGATGTGTATAAGAGACAGCAACAAAAGAAAAACAATGCCTCAGTCGAGGATGCAGAAGACCATACCAACCGAAACATGGTGCCTACGACCTCTGTTCGGTCAAGTCAATCCCCCTCCCCCCCCCCAAGATTGTACAAGGATGATCGTCCTCTGTGGTGAACAACAAGATGAGACTCTTTGAGTACGGGTGCACCAGGCCTAAACCCCATTCAGAGTCCCAATTTCCAGCCCAAATTCAGATGGCCCATTCAATTTTGATGCCACATTCAAAATCATAGTAGTTAGTGCAGGGAAGTAAGTACAAAAATTCGAACCTAGTTTACGAAGCACTTGTAGTGTCCCCCCAAGTTAAGACACTAATAAACTTTGGCCATGTGAATTCGGAATTGTAGACCTTTCGGGTTCCTTCGAAAACACGGTTCCCCCATTTATTCGGAATAAAGTCACTGACGTTGATTGGAACAGACTTCGCCGACTTTATTTGAAAATCCCCCACGGGTTGCTCCACGTATAGTTAAGAGTGAATTTCCCTGACCTTAACACTGAACTTAATGGTTTCAGGCTTGGTTACTCATTCTTCAAGTGTTCTACTCATTCGTTGATCGTTAGACTCCGAACCCGCTACGACTAATTCATTGCGACCAATTCATTGTCTTGCGTGATGGTTCGCTCTGCATATTACTCGGCTGATGATTTCAAGGTCTGGTTGACTGATATTTTGGTCAATTTTTTGACCGAGTAGTGTACTGGTTGGTTTATGAGTAGGACAGTATGGTCAACCGTATGTAGGATCGTTCTAACTGTTTCATGAATGATTTATTATTTGGTTCTACGACTAACAGTTATATTGTGCGATAATGAACCAGAAGGAGCCAAACTTGAGGGATGAATTTGGTGATAACTTCTTGCCCATTTTGGGTCACGTATGTGCCTATGTGGGATGCTTGATAAAGCGGCAAACCCAAACAACTCTTCAAGCGACTACCCGAACAACTACTAAAGTGAGTAACCGACGGACGAAGGTTCTCAATTTGTAAGAACCCAAAAAACTGTTCAGGTGGTCACTATGTGAAAGTCACAACCCAAACAACTGTTCAGGTGGTGACTCTGTAAAGGTGACAACCCGAACAACTGTCCATGTGACTGACCTAGAGATTAAGGTTCTCAATCAGTGTTCGTATGAATGAGGGTGAAGGATAAGGCAATTAGATTGGTGGTTTTCAGATTCGAGAATAATTCTGTATGTTGGCATGGCAAAGCATAGCACAGCAAAGCATACCAATCAGTACATACCCGCAACAATGACGAAGAACAACAGTGTATCGCCAAAATACAACATGGCATGGCAAAGCACAGCACAACAGAGCAGAAAAGCATAACCTCCTGAACCATCCTCAAGCATAGCATCAGCAGAGCGAAGCATACCATAGCAAAGCACAGTGAAACATTGTGTACAATACCAAAGTCTGGCATGACCAAGTACACCATAGCAAAGCATAATATCATGACCATATACAACACAGTGAAGCATTCCAGTTGGACTCACAATCCAAAAACCCAGTCCCACTGTCCCTATTCGTGAGTCCCGAGTCCATGTCCCAGTCCCGAGTCCCAATCCCAGTCCCAGTTCAACTACCTGGAACGAAGGCCCAATCCCTTTCTGAGTGTAAAGTCTTAATCCCAATCCCGATACTCGTTCCGCTTCCCACTCCCAAGTCCCAAGTCGAATGTCCCAAAATGAGATGTCCCAGAGGGATGGTGGTAGTGACAACGTACAAAACACGCATACACTCAGACTGTCCCAGTCTCGAGTCCCCAGTCCCCAATTCCTGTGTGGTCCCAATCCCGAGTCCGAGTTCCAACTCCCAACTCGTGAATCCTAAGTCCAGGACCAGTCACGAGTCCCTAGCCCAGGGCCCAGTCCCGAGTTCAAATCCCAGTCTCAGTCCCCATCTATAAAAGCCCAGTCCCTTTCCAAGTCCGAAGTTCAAATCCCAATCCCGATACCGGTTCCGCTTCCAAATCCCAAGTCCAAAGTCCCAAGTCCCAACACGAGATGAAGACGCAGTGCAGTGCAAGGTGTTCGACACACAGACCACACACTTCAAACACAAAACGTTACAGCAGTTTACAGTCCAAAGTCCCAATCCCAAGTCCAAAGTCCCAAGTCCAAAGTCCCAATCCCAAGTCCAAAGTCCCAAGTCCAAAGTCCCAATCCCAAGTCCAAAGCCCCAATCCCAAGTCCAAAGTCCGAATCCCAAGTCCCAAGTCCCAAGTCCCATCAGGGCTAGTAAGGTGTCATTGGCCAACATCCCAGGTCACAATCCCAAATCACAGTCCGGAGTCTCAGTCCCATGTCCCAGTCCCATGTCCCAATCCGAAGTTTGAGTCCCGGTTCAATTGAGCCACCATCCCAGGTCACAGTCCCAAGTAAAGGTTCCCAGTCACAGTCCCAATTCACAGTCCTTTCTGTAATCCCTGATCACAGCTCTTTCTGCAAGGCACGGACAGCGTCTTCAAATTCGGAACTGTGGCCACCAAATAGTACTGTGCACATGAACCCCGGGTCCGAGTCTGTGCAGAACTCACAACGCATAGGTGGAGCCAACACACAGCGGGCCCAGGGTTCATGTGCACGATACTGTTGAAGAAGAACAACACGTAATCACAAGTCTGAACCTCAAAAGAGAACAAACAATCAACAACCCTCCACAGTTAAAAAACAACAACACGTAATCGCAAATTACACAGACCTCAGAGAAACACACGTATTAGAGGAGAACAAGAAAAAACAAGTAATAGAAAGGACAGACGACAATGGAGAAAAAAAATAATGAAGAAGTTATACAAAGGAACTGACTTTAGAGGAGGACGACCCGACTCCAACAATGGCAGACAGATGGTGCAAGCTGAAATGGTCCGAAGTACCAGTCGTGCATGAAGAAGTTATACAAAGGAACTGGCTTTAGAGGAGGACGACCCGACTCCAGCAATGGCAGACAGATGGAGCAAGCTGAAACGGTCCGAAGTACCTTGGGTCATGCACGACCATAATGAAGGAAAGCAATTAAGAGAACATGACATACTTAGTGGGCCGAATGCTTAGAAGTGAGCATGCAATGCACAATTCGCACCAACAACCAAAAGACAGTGTGTTGCATCACCACAATGGAGACAATACAAAATGAAAGCAGAGCACAGAACAGTGCACACAGCACACAGCAAAATAGGGGCGAGGGCGAAAAATGCTTATTCCGAGCAAAAAAAAAAAAAAAAGAACGAAATTTAAACCACCAGTACGATGGTCATGAATGTCGCAATCCGGTAAGGAGTGTGCAACAACTAACTTGCCGAATTAATGAGTGGAAATGAATTCGTGAAGAGGTCTGTCCATCCAAATTTTTCGAACACAACACAAAGAAACGAAGCATTATTGAAAAAGAACATCGAGGGCGAAAAAAACTTTTTCTGAGCAAAAAAATACGAGCAAAAATTAAACCACCACAACACCCGGATCAGAATACATTTTCTTGAAATTTCATTCCTTGAATGAACGTAAATCAGAGGGCCGAGACAATGTGGCCTCGAGGTGCTCCGATAGCTCCGACCTCGAGCGAAACACAACACTTCCCTACATAGAAAAGGGATGAGGACGATCGAAAATATTTTGGACCATGGGCCTCGCTCCCTTACTTTCGACATGAAATAAAAGACAAAAATCCAAACCCCAATCCAAAGTCCCAGACCCAGTCCGCGTCCCGATCTTTAGTCAAAGGCTCGTTTCGTAGTATTGACGACATTTTTCCTGTGCAAGTGTCGAGTTTCAGTCCCGTCCCGAGTCCCAGCCTGGGTCCCAATACAATGACAAAACGACTATCTGCGCGGCAGCGCTACCAGTTCCATCCCCAGTCCCACCCTGTTACCAAGTCCCAAGTCCCAGTCCCGACTTCTAGTCCCCACCTTGCAGGCCCCAGTCCCAGTCCATGTCCGAGTCGGGTGTTAAAATCCTGAGCCAAAGTCCGAGACTGACCCCACTCTCAAGGGTGAGAGTCCAGGGAGCTACAAGTCCCAGGTCCCACTCTGAAGTCAGAGGTCGTAGTCCCGAGTTAGACCTAAATTCTCATGCTCCGATCTTCCTCCCCTATTCCGAGCCCCTGATGTGAGTTCCATTCTTGAGAACCAAGGCCTAATTCCAAGTTTTGATTTAAAGTGCGGAATCAAAGTCCCAAACACCTCTCCTGAGTCCAACTCCGGAGAGTCAGTCTCGAGTTTCGGAACCAGGGCTATATTGCCCGAGGGGTGGATGGAACGTGTTCGGGACAGACAAGGCAACAACCAGGGTTCACTCATGCTACATCGATGAGCAGTCCTATTGATGGGTCAACAATCAGGGGCCACTGGAACCAGTGTTAAGAATTGAACTGACAACTATCATGTACTAAAAATGGTGAGATGTCCATCAACAGCTAACGAATAAAAAATGACGAGATGTCCATCGGCAGCTGTAACATTGTACTGGGGGCGCTGATTTTGATTTCGGAATTACGAATTTTGTCATTTCGCTATTGTTCATTTTCCTCGCAATAAACAAGAGGGGAAAAAAACGCGTTAGGCAAAATTTAACAAAAATTAAGTACGAGAAACCAAGAAACAAATGTTCGAATAAGATTTGAAATGCTCAGCAGAGGGGAACCCCTTGAACAAGCTTCATGAAGTACAAAATGAAAGGGGGTAACCACCAACAGAGGTGCTTGCAGTAGATTGTGTGTGAGTGTGGGGGATCACTTACCTCACGGGATCGTTTTCGGAACAAAATGGGGGAGACAATTCATCACGTCGTCAAAACAACTTGCATTTTTCCACAACTGCACATTGAAAGACACCAAAAAATACAAACACACGGTTAAAAAAAGTATGCCAAAGTATAGCACAACAAAGTATGGCAAAGTATAGCTCAACAAAGTATGACAAATCATAGCACGACCAAGTACAACCTCATGTAGCAAAGTATAGCATAGCACGGGAAAACACAGCACAACAAAGGAAAGCATAACATAACAAAATACATCATAGCAAAGGATAGCAAAATGAAACATGGTATGAGCAGATACTGCAACATATACGAAAAGTATAGCGCATCACAGAAGAAACAAAACAACAGGGCAACTTAGGCAAGAGAGCAATAGCTGCAAAGGATACGAATTTATGGGGGGCGAGGGGGAGACACCCGAGATGCAGCTGTTTGTCTCAAAGTGCAAACAACATTGACCGGGCTTGAAACAGGATGTGACCTGGCAGCAACTGATGTCACAATGATATGCACCATTGTTGTAAAATGGGGGCAGTGAGCAACAACACATCATCAGTGACCACCATCAGCACATGCCAAACAGAAAGTGCACAAGCGCAATTGCATGCGGCAAACCCAGTTCTAGTTCCACACCTCGGACTCATACTTCCAGACATCAGGCCACTCAGACCTCTGTTTGATTGAAGGCAGCAAGCTCACACAACATGGAAGCACAGATGTCGGCGGTTTAATGAGTACCCCGAACATAATGGTGACTGAAAGCGCAGAAACCGAATTCGAAACCTCAAACCTGGTCGTGCTCTTTAGCTCAGACCCAAACCCGATTCCAGACATCAGGGCTTTCATACCGGAATCGGACTCGAGGCAGCAGGCCCAAACAGCATGCCAACAGCGATAACGAACAGATCCAGAATGAATGAACAGATCTCTCTCTCTCTCTCTCTCTCTCTCTCTCTCTCTCTCTCTCTCTCTCTCTCTCTCTCTCTCTCTCTTTGTGTGTGTGTGTGCTGTCTCTTATACACATCTAGATGTGTATAAGAGACAGCCCTAATACATTATGACCAAAACTGTAATGCAAACCCAGTTAAAGAATTGTGACCTGGACATTTACATTCACATGTAACCTGGACCCTTACACAGACATGTGACTGAGAGGNCTCTCTCTCTCTCTCTCTCTCTCTCTCTCTCTCTCTCTCTCTCTCTCTCTCTCTTTGTGTGTGTGTGTGTGTGTGTGTGTGTGTGTGTGTGTGTGTTTAAAATGAGCGTACAGCAGGGATGGCAACGACATACCTGTATGATGACGTGACCTGCACTTCTCTTTCTCTCTCTCTCTGTGTTTGTCTGTCTCTCTCTCTTTCTCTCTCTCTCTCTCTCTGTTACATACTGATGTGAGAGGGAGATTTGACAGTTACCAGACTTGAGACATTGGAGATTGTGGGACATATTGCATGCCATTGCAGGAAAAAAAAAAAACGCAATAATAACTTTCACTGGAAGTGCAAGAGCGGACCCAACTTCAAATCCTGAGTACTAGTCCCGAATCTCAGTCCCAAGCTGTATTCCAAGGCAACAGCTGCATGACGTACATCAACTGCGGCAGTTGCAGAAGGCACAGAAGTTGCAGGAGGTGCAGGAGAAAAAAACTGACAGGGTTGCAGTCATCAATCCAAGTTCCCAATCCGAGTTCCAAGTTCCAAGTCTGGTGCAGAAATCTCAATTCCCGGTCCCGAGTCGCCGGTTATAGTCAGAAATCCCAAGTCCGTGTGGTGAGCCCAAGATCGGTCTTCGTATTACAAACTTCAGTCCCAAGTCTCACTTCCAGTCTCATTTTCCAATCCCGAGACCCAAATGGCAAATGGCAGTCCCAACCCAAGTCGTGATTATCCACAACATAACACAGAACACAGGGCAGGAGGAGGGATTTGCACACAGTAGCACAACAACAATCCGAGCCCCGTGAGACTGCAGAGCACCCTAGCTGGCAGTACGCATGAGTTCCGTTTGCGTGTCCTGAGTCCCATGTTCCGAAAATGCTCTCTCTCTCTCTCTCTTCCTCCTCTCTCTCGTAAGCTGACCCCCTAACAGAGTAGAAATTCCAGTCAAATTGACCAGTCCGTCAAATAGCCTCACTCTAGCTACTTTTATGTATGCGGAGTTTGGCTTTTTATGTGTAGTAGTGTTCAAGTTGGCAAATTAGTCGTCTATAATCAAGTATAAAGAGAATAGAAAAGAAAAAACATGAATTATAAGATATTTTATATAACTGATTATAATATATATATATATATATATAAGTTATTGATACAACTCAGTAATAAAACAAAAAAGAATAATTCGAATTTATGTATTTTGTTATTAAGAATCCCAGGGACGACCAAGGCCATTTTTCCTGTGTGGAGAAGTGTGTGCGCTCCCTGCATAAATGTGTTGTATAGCTCTGCAGTCACGAACAATAATTAGGAAGAAAAACTGAGTCCCAATAAAAACGAAGTTGTTGTTGAAGAGTCGAAAGTGGTTGCAGTCATGATCGATTTCCTGTTTTCATTTAGAAAGAGCAAAGCCCAATGGTCGAATATATCACTTACAACGTTTTTTTTTTTTTTTTTTTTTTTTTTTTTNTCTCTCTCTCTCTCTCTCTCTCTCTCTCTCTCTCTCTCTCTCTCTCTCTCTCTCTCTCATCGAGTGAAGGTCATGCCGATACACCACGATGCGGTGCATAAACAGCAAAGCAGCGCACAATTGCAGGTGGAAAGACAAAGACGAGGTGGTGTTGCAGTAAAGGAACAGGAAAGGTGGAAGACACGAACACTACAACCACCGAGGGAATGAAGTTTGTGTACGTTTGGACCCGAAAGCAAACTTTCCACCACGTTTATTTCAAAAACAAAAACAAAAATCATGTTTCCCGACCTTTATCGCTTACTAACATAATAAACCTCTCCCACTTTTATTCCGAAAGAGCGAAGGAAGTCCCGAATACTCAAAAGTAATGTTTTTTTTTTTTGGAAGGCCAATGCAGTAATATTGGAAAAAAAAAATGTCCGTTTCAAGTATTGCTGTTAGCTGATGAATCGGGTCTCAGTATGTATCATTCTGTTCGCAGCAGGGTTTAGCACTGTTTGAATTTTTTTTATTTTTTATTTTTTCAGTAACTTTTTGAAGTTATTACGCATACTCTGTGATCCGTAGTATGTGATGACATGAATAGTATTCTTCGCCCCGGAGCGCTACACGCTTAATATATGATGACATGAATAGTATTGAATAAATGAATTTCTCGTTATTATTATTATTATTATTATTATTATTTTAATTTAAAAAACGATTAACATTCATAAAACTGTGATCGGCGCCCCTCACAAAGTTCGCCCTAGCTCTGAGTACAGAGCAAGTCTCTTTGGGCAAGCAAAACCCAGACCACCACTGTGGCAAGATTTCTACTCATTATTTCTGCCTACCGGCGTTCAGTGAAGATGCAACTATAATGACCCGAGGTTCTTTCCGGGTGAAGACCGAAGGCCTATGGTAAGGATGACACATTAGAGCCCTTGGTAAATATGAGTTTCGAATTGCTCATTCAAACGTCGCTAAAACAAGCAAATACAGTGAGCAAAGGAGTGTTGAATAAGAAAAGTAATGAAGAATACTGAAAATTTCCCCCACCTATATTAGAAAAGATAATTCCCCTTGTTGATTCGGAAGCTCATTCAGACACTTATTGCTGAAACAAACAAATACACGTTTCAAAAGACTGTTGAATACAGAAAGTAATGAAGAAGACTCCGAAATTTCCGCGACTTGTATTTACAAATGTGGATTCCCCATGTTTATTCGGAAGCGAAGTCGCCAACCGTATATTCGGGAAACCAATTGCCCCGTTTTTCATTGGAAAAACAATTCCCCCGGTGGATGCAAAGTTCGCCCACGACTCTTTGTACGCAGAGCATCAAAGCACACAGAGCGGGAATGCACGTACAACACACTTGTTACCGTAAAGCAGCAAAGCACGTAGAGCAGCGAGCATCAAAGCATGCACAACACCAAAGCACGTTCACCACGAAAGCACGTAGAGCACCGAATGACGGAGAGCACCGAATCACAAAAACAGCGAAATAATGTGGGACGAACAACAAAAGCAACTGCGAGTATATCGGAAATAAAGCGGGACTGAAAAAAATACGAACGCTAACAGCGTGGGAAATCCATATTTACGGAAAATGAATAAAAAAACGAGCACAAAATAATACGAACGAGGAAAAAAAACGAGCGGGAAAGAAAACTAACGTGCAGGAAAATGGGAACGCAAAAAGGATTACGAAAACTAGCGTGAAAATTTCGTATTTATGGAAAGAAAAAGAAAACAACTAGCACAAAAAAAATACGAACGAGCAAAACAGAAAAATGAGCGCGCAAGAAAACGAACTCGTAGAGAAATACGAACGCAAAAAAGATTACTAAACCGAGCGTGAAAAATCCAGTTTAACGAAAAATACAGGAAACAAACGAACGCAAAAAATACGAACGCGGAGTAGGAACGAGCAAAAGAAACGAGCACGCAAAAAAATGAACGCAAGATAAAATACGAACGCAAAAAGGATTTGAGAATCCAGCGGAATACCTTTAAATTTCGAAACGGATTACCTTTAAATTTCGAGGATAACACAGGGAGTTGTAGAGAAGTTCCACACTGAATTACAAAAACAAAAGTAGTGAAGAAAGAAAAGAACTCTGAGTCTCAGTCCCAACATTAGCATCATGCACAAACAGTCGGTCGAAAGGATACCTTGTTCAAAGACCCGAGTCCCAGTCCCAACTCGTGCCGTATAACAAAATGTCATACCTAATCTCTGCCCGCAGTCCTTATCCCCGACCCTCAATCCAAACTCCGAGTCGAAGTTACAAATCCAAGTCCCCAGCTCAG
Organism: Chara braunii; assembly: GCA_003427395.1. Lineage (NCBI taxonomy): Eukaryota > Viridiplantae > Streptophyta > Charophyceae > Charales > Characeae > Chara > Chara braunii. The sequence continues at coordinate 207,415 of BFEA01000672.1, read as the reverse complement.
GCTTTCAGCTACAAGTCTCTCCCCCCCCCCCCCCCCCCCCCCCCCCCCCCCCCCCGAGTCGAAGTGACGAGAGAGTTTGGAGATTGACATTTGCGTGAATTATAGTGCTCTTATTTGGCTTTTAACTCCGTGCATTGTTCTTTATGCTTGGAACTCGATTATGATATTGCAATTTAGTTTTTCGGCTATCGATTTCGCTCCTATTCCTTGCAGTGCAATGACAGATTGAAAAACAAAGCATTGTGGCACTGCATAACATATGTACATAGCACGAAACAGACACAATAGCATGGAACACGCACACACACAGTCGTTACACAGCATGTTGAACGACGAAGTACACAGCAGCCGAGACACGACACAGCACAACTTTCCGCACACAACACTTCAGCGAAGGGTAAAGGAGACAGCAGTGGGGCAGTTCCATGATGATGCTGACCAATTGAATGACCAATCAACTGACTGATTGACTGACCTATTGGCTGACACCGGGACACGACACACCTCAACTTTTCGCACACAACTCTGCAGCAAAGGGCAGAGGAAACAGCAATGGGGCAGTTCCGTGATGGGGCTGACCGATTGACTGACCAACCGACTGACTGATTGAGTGACTTATTGTGTGACGGAAAGACTGGTTGTTGGTCATACACGAACACACACACACACACACACACACACAGCAGCAGCAAGCATACAGCAAGACAGTGTGCTGCATCACCACAATAGAGACGGCACAGTATGAAAGCAGAGCACAAAACAGAGCACACAACACACAACCAAAGAGGAAGAACACATCGGACTGCACGGGCGAGCAGACGACAGACAACCCAGACGGATACATAGCACATAGCACAGACAAGCATTTAGCACACGACACACAACACATTGCAATACACAGGACAAACAGCACACGACACGCAGACTGTAGGAGCATATAGGCAGTTTGTGTGAGATAATTATGAAGACAAAGGAAGGGAAAATTATAAAATCGGATACGAAGCAAAAAACAGATACATCGAGGTCGTTGCCTGAACTCCGAGGCGTGAATCCTAAGTCCCGGTCGTATGTTCCATTCCGTAGCCCCAGAGCGGCAGACCCAGTTGTAGCACGTAGTCCGAAGACAGTCCTGTGTGCCAGTCATGTGCTCGTATCCCGAGCACAGCACTCAGCCCAGGGTATAACAACTCCAAAATCGCAGAGCACAGCATGACACACTGCAAACAACATTGACTTCATTGCAAATCACTGAGCACAGCAGAGATGCAGAACACAGCAAAGATGCACCCCACATTTTCCCACTACCACAGACTATAGCTACGACGCATAGACTTTCCAGCAAACCAGACAACATACATCTTAAAGCAAATGAGCCTAGGTGAGCATCGCACAGCGGTCAGGGCACATGCACAACGAACAACACGTTGTCATGCTCCCCACACACTATAAAACCGCACACAGCAGAGCAGGACAGACGACACACAGCAAGGAGAATGTGCAAGAAGCTCTGTGAGCAGGTAGTGGTCATGCGCAGTGACAGTGTTATATGGCAGGGCAGGCAGCAATGATCACAAAACGCATGGCACAACACAGAACACAGCAGAGAACACAGACAAACACAAGTCGGAAGGCTTCGGTTCCACACGCCAAGCCCACAGCCTTTGTCCCGATTCCCAGATGCCAGTATCTGTCCTAGTGGCCAGTCTTTGTCACAGTTTCCAGTTTTGCAGCCGCTTTCCCAATTCGTAGTTCCCAGTGAGCATTATTTGTTCCAATACGAAGTGCAAAGTTCCAATACTGGAAGACGGTTTCAAGTCCCAGTCTCGAGTTCCAACAGTCATTCCCGGTCCTGAGTTCAGACTACATACGTTCGGAGTCGTAGTACCAGTCCAAAACGAGGGTCGTCGTAACATAACACACCACACACAGCAGAGGATGACATACACAGTAGAGGAAGACAGGAGACACCACACCCAACAGAGGATGACATGACACACAGTAGAGATGGCCTAAGGTCGGGGGCTTTGAAAATCCCCCTCGAACATCAACGCCGAAGCTCTGCTCCCAGGGGGAATGGGGCATCCTTCCAGTTCGTGGGGGGTCGGGGCAACAAGTGAAAGGCAACGCCTGGGTGTCCCACAAAAGTGGGTTCCAACTTCCAACAATGAAAAATGTCTGGTCTAATGACATACTGGTGGTTAGACAAAGGAATGTGATGGGAATCTCTCTCTTTCTCTCTCTCTCTCCTGTATGGAATGCAAATAAAGGTAGTTTCATGCATGTAGGAAGGCATACCCGCAATACCTTCGAAACAAACGCACGTGTGATCCGTACAAAAAAAAAAAACAATCCCGAATCCACTCTACAACAGCGACAGAAAAGACAAAAGGAGGGACAAAAACATACAAATCAGAAAATGGGAGAGCAACCAAGTGCCCTAGCTCAGTTGGTACAACCCTGAAGTGTTGCAATACAGACCTGAGTTCGAAATCCACAGGAAGCAGATGAGTTAAATACTACAATTCTGATTTACCTATCGGATTAGACAAACAAAATGATTGGACAAACAAAATAATGAGTATAGGCTGCACGAGAAGGCACAAGAAATAGTAACTGACAACGCACAGGAGCACACATACAGCAGGGCCGAACCAACTATAACATTACGCAAGCCTTTCGTTTCATATGCTTTGGCATCTCACCCTCCATTCTGTCATGTTACATGAAGTTGCAAGTTTAATTAGTCCCGAATTCCAGTACAATTTTTTGGCATGTTACCCTCCATCTGCCCTTCTCGTCTCACATGCTTTGGCATCTGACCCTCCATTGTGTCATGTTACATCAAGTTTCAAGTCCAAGTTCCGAGTTCATGTACAAGTCCCTGGTCCCAGCAGAGTCACGTAAGACAATGGCTACATGCATGCACAAACACACCCACCCTTGCATACAGGAATGTGCACACAGAGACATACACGGGAAAGAGCAGAGGTACTTAAGACAATGGCCACGTGCATGCACAAACACACTCACCCTCGCAAACAGAAATGTGCCACCTCTCTCTCTCTCTCTCTCTCTCTCTCTCTCTCTCTCTCTCTCTCTCTCTCTCTCTCTCTCTCTCTCTCTCTCT
>BFEA01000672.1:186489-203170 GCA_003427395.1 Chara braunii | reverse complement strand
TCTATCTATCTATCTATCTATCTATCTATCTATCTATCTATCTATCTCTTTGTGTGTGTGTGTGTCTTAGAGCAGTGAAGTAGTTAATCTCCAACAGAGGAAACGAAAAGAACAGGAAGGGCAGGAAAAAAATAAAATAAAATGTATGTTTATATATATATGTAAGAAAAAAAATTAGTGACAGGAATGCGGTAGATGAGACAGCTCCGCCCTGACTCCCAGTTCAGAGTAACGACTGTGGCCAGTCGAGCAAGTTCATGAGAAAGCACGTGAGTGCGGGAGCTCTCCGTCATTTGATGATCAACTTGGTAATTGGACACCTCAAAATCACACAATATGCGGACCCCTCCCTCTCTCGCTCTGACACGCACACACGTGAGGGCGGGATAACCCATGAACATGGGAAGACATGCTAATCACGAAATGATTCTAAATCACACGGCGCTTACAGAGATCACGGCAAGAGGAGAGACAATTTCGCATGGGGACGGATACGAATCTGAAGTCTTAAATTATATTTTCATATATATGTGTTTCAATATTGCTTGTAATTTACGTTTTGAACATTACATTCGATTTTTCGTGGATTTATTATAGCGCACGCAGGAATATATATAAAAAAAAAAATTAGAGCGCCAAATTTCAACGTAATAGTCGTTAATTGTCCTTCCTTAATTTTTTAGGGGTAACCGAGTGGATAGTCCATCGCAATGGTTGTTTGTTTTTCCCCTTTGCTTCTCATCGTATTTTTTGTCGTTACTCGTTGATGTGTATGGAAAATAATGAGGAAAATATAATAAGAAGACAAAAAAAAAAAAAACGATGCAGAAGATCGAAAACATCACGACCAAGAGAACATAGTAATAGAATGAACGAAGGAAAAACGTCAAGAAAGTCTGAAAAGATAAAAAATATCGACAACATCGTAAACAACGCCCAACAAATAAGAGAAACACAATCAACCCCGTTTAAATAATACTAGCGACGTATGATGCGAAATACGTGACAACAATGTATGATGTGAAAGAACATTTTACGAAGGACGGACTGAAAAATCGGCGAGGCCAGAAAGAAAGACAACATTTTGTATCGTTATTTTACCGTATTTCTTTCGTTTTTTTTTGTAACGTATTTGTTAAGCTTTTGGTTCGTAGTATTCGTATACCCGAGATACATGAGCACGAGTGTTTCTATTGTAAAGATTATTAATCATCAAACAAAAAAAAGAAAAAAAACGAAGCCAAAAAGAAAACAGAACATTAACCTATTTCTTTCATTTTTTTTGTGTAGCGTATTTATTAATCTTTCACATACAAGAGCCGTCAGTAGGACCGTTTGCGTCGTCAGGGCCACCACAAAACATAACGTTAGAAAAAAAAAAAAAAACTTCGAAGTCGATAGGACCGTTTGCGTCGTCATGCCCTGGTCGTGGACACAGTAGATTAAAAAAAACGTTGGAAGACCATATCATAGACATGCATTTCCCAGTACGGAGACAGAGAAAAAAAGGACAGAATACAAATAATCAAAAAAATACCAAAAAAACAAAGACATTCGGAGAGACACAGAGAGAGAGAGAGAGAACATAAGTTTTCCGTTTTCGATGACGCGCGTCCTCCAATGAGCCAATGACGAAGCTCTCTCTCTCTCTCTCTCTCTCTCTCTCTCTCTCTCTCTCTCTCTCTCTCTCTCTCTCTCTCTCTCTCTCTCTCTCTTGTACGTGCACGAAAGCGTCGCGGCTATGGCGCTCGGCTTGTTGCTCTACCAAGGTCGGTCGCTCTCTCTCTGCACATGCACAATGATCAATAGCAAATTCCAGAAAGCAGACCGCATCATACATATGAGCACAGAAAGTCGTGACCTCGAACCAAGAGCAGAAAAGCAACTCAAATCACACCAAATGAGAGTAACACCAGAGCTCATAAATAACAATGTGGAAATAGTGTCGTCATCATCATCAATGAACCAAGTCGTAATTCTACACCTGACGCTCAGCGCCTAAACAACAAATGGCAGATCCTATCTCTAATATGCATGTACACATGCTGACGTTAATAGTTTCTCAACTACAATCAATGAAAATGAAAAAAAAACAATTTCAAAAACCAGAACGCATCATACATATGAGCACAGATAGTCGTGACCTCCAAGCAAGAGCAGAACAGGAACTCGATTCACACCAAATGAGAGTAACACTAGAGCTCACAAAGGACAACATCGAAATAATCTCTTCATCATCATCAATGAATCAAGTCGTAACTCCACACCTGGAGCTCGGCGCCCAAACAACAAGTGGCAGATCTTATCTCTACTATGCATGTACAGGTGATGACGTCAACAACTTCCCAAGTAAGACCAATGAAAATTAGCAATAGCGAATTCCATAAACCAAACCGCATCGTACATATGAGCACAGATAGTCGTGACCTCGAACCAAAAGCAGAAGAGCAACTCGGATCTCACCAAATGAGAGTAACACCAGAGCTCACAAATGACAACGTCGAAATAGTCTCTTCATTATCATCAATGAACGAAGTCGAGGTACCACATAGCACAAGCCTAAACCTAAGAAACTAGAAGCTTGCTGAAACACTACGGATCAGGCAACCTCAAAACGAAAAAGACAGAAGTGAAAAAAAAAAAAAAAAAATGTCCTCCTTTACCAGCGCTGTTCCCCTTCATCACCGCCCTCCTGTTTCTGATCCTCCTGCTTCTCTTCCTCCTCCTCTTCCTCCTCCTCCTCCTCTTCCTCCTCCTCCTCCTCCTCTTTCTCGACCTCCTCTTCCTGCTGCCATGTCAGCCGCTCCTCTTCCTGCTACGTCAGCGCGTGTATTTTTTTTCGTCTTTTTTTCTTTTTCTTTTTTTTTTTCCGTCCTTTTCCTCCTCCTCATCTTCCCCCTCTTTCTCGTCGTCCTCTTCCTCCTCCTCTTCCTCCTCCTCTATTTCCATGTTCAACCCCGTTCAGCAGCGACCTCCTCGTCCTTCACCAGCGTTGTTCTCCCCCTTCGTCACCGCCCTCCTCTTTCTCGTCCTCCTGATCCTCTTCCTCTTCCTCCTCCTCCTCCTCCTCCACTTCGTCCTCATCTTTCTCCTGAGCCCAAATAATTCATACTCATCCAGAAAATCGTTTACTAGAGTCCCTCTGAAACACGGAATTCTCTCATCTGGCCCCTTTGCTCTTGCAATATTTGACCCTCCTTTTATGGTGTCAACTCTCTCTACCAGTTCCCAAATAACACCAACCAGTGCCTCCTCATTAGTCCCCGCAGAAGAGTTTGGTCTCCCTCTTCCTGCCATCTTGACCATAGATTCTCCCTGATACTTTCTTTTCTCTCTTTCTGTCACTTCTGTCCTCCTTTTTTCTTATTTTTCAGTCTCTCACTCTTCTTGCCAGAGATACAGGTTCATTTTTTTCTTCCCTTGTCTGCTCTACTCCTTGAGAATTTTGCACATAGAGGGTGTATGCAATAATAGTCTGGGTAGTAATCAAAGGCAATACAATCCTCCTCAGCCTTCCAATATAATCCTCAATCAAATTGCATTGCTTACAACCTTTTCATCATCTCTGCTCAATCTTCTATTAATAGTCTGCTCAACTCCATTTCATAGTATGCTCAATCTTCTCCCTTTCATCATCTCTGCTCAATCTTTTATTAATAGTCTTCTCAATCTTCTATTAATAGTCTGGATGTATGCAATAATAGTCTGCTCTACTCCCTTTCATCATCTCTGCCCAATCTTCTATTAATCATAAAGTATTGTGTTAGGTTTATAATCTCATAATCAAATTGCATTGCTTACAACCCACTGCTCATTTTTCTAGCAAGAGAGACTCGTTCTCTAGAGGAGTGATATGATACTTTCTCAACTGTTCCCACTTTCACCAACTTTAATATATAGTTAATCTCAGTCTGATCAGTGACAGCTCTCATGGCAGAATCTCTCATCTGATCAAGGAAAGGCTGCAAGAACTCAAATTCATCCAAGGTAGAAAGGTTTCTGTCAGCGACCCGAAGAGTCTCTCCTATCTTGATTATTCTTCCTTCCAACACAATTTCAAACGTCAGCTGCTCAACCAAGCTAGCATTATCAACCATCATAGGCAACGTCTGAAAGATAAATCTCAGGTTGGACATAACCAGGGATTTCGAACCTGTGTTCAAAGGTACTCAGAAGCAGGGATTTTATCATCAATTTGAGTTTTTCTCCCTTTCCGTACCAATCTCAGCAATAGCCTCCAGCAGAGGCATCCAATCTCTCCTGTCTTCGAATCCCTCAACAATTGAGAACTCAGGGAACTTTTCAAATTCTCTTACTCCCACTCCCCATGTTACTTTCCTTCTCAGCTTCTCCAGCTACTCTTTTGTCCGCTCAAGACTGACATACGCCCCTTTTAAATACTCAAAGTAGTCAACTTCCACCTCTAGACAGGTAGAGGAGTAAACCCTCACATCCAAATTGTCAGAGTTCAGGAATTTAACTATAGGAATATGAAATATTATATGTCATTTCCCACAAGTCTCATGCCTCAGGATTACAAAGGGATTATCATACCCTGCCACCTCATAAAGTTTACCTCTCACAGTAGTTATCCTGACTACTGAGAGTATTTTTCTTGGTCTCTCTTCACTTTCCATACAAGATCTATCATGGCTGACCAATTGTGTCTTGGGAATGTAAGTCCTTCAACAGGTGGAGATGGTATCCCAACAAAAGGTCTGACATATGTACTAAAGGAGAAATTTTATCCCTCTCACTCTAACTTTCTTTTCTCATCATGCACAAAGTCCGACGCTCGTTGTCAACACATACCTTTTCTACATTCTTCAAATCTTTGTCTCGACACATAAATCCCAATATCATACTCATCAAGATCAATAAAATAGCAGGTAAGAACATACAGATTGTCCTGTTCTTGCCCTGGTTTCTTTTTGGCCTCATACCTCACGATCTCATAGGGGATTACGACTCTACTCGTTATAGAAGTAAGGGAGTTTAGCAGTTTATCTGACTCAACCTTACTCAACCCTCCATGGCCTCTTATCAGTCTAAGTCAGGGTTTCTCTCTTGAATATACATAGCATCGACTCATTTAACTTTTTGGTCTCGTCTCACTTTCAAAGCAAACTCAACTACCGCAGACCAATTTTCTCTTGACAAATTAATATCAGGTAAGGGAGGGGCTGGAAATCCCTCAAAGACAGAAAATCGAGTAGATTCAATGAAACTCTTATTTTCCCTCTCAAATCTTTTTTTTTCTTCAGTACAACCTCTTCAGCAAATCCCCAGCATCTCTAATACACTGCTTCAGTACTTCTTTCTTTTGGGACATAGATTCTTACATCATACACATCCAGGTCTGTGAAATAAAATGTCGGTACATATAGTCGTTCCTGCTCCTACCCGCTCTCGACCATCTCATACCTGACAGCCTCATATGGGAACACCTCTATCTTACTTAAAACATTCAGTGATTTTAGGAAGCACTCGACCTTTTCTTGACTTGGGCCTAAACCTCTGCCAAATTTCGATCTTCTCTGTCTGATTTCCTCTACTGAAACCTCTTTAGTTCTCATGACCACCAGTTTTTTTCTCCCACTTCAGAACCATATTGATAATTGGTAGTCAATTAGTTCCATCACAGTAGTTGTCAGGAATAGGAGGGATCGGAACAATCTCATATGTCACAGGCATTAAACCCCATTCCACTTTCTTCCTCTGCTTGATTAAATTTGCCTTCTCATCATAAAGAGACTGAATTGCAATTCCCCATAACCAGTTGAAGGTCTCATCATCGTCACAGTCTCCCCTCGTGACATAAAGACGCATATCATAGATATCTCCCTCCAAGAAATGAGTCAGCACTACGCTGATAGCCGAATTATCAGAACGGTAGACCCAACAATGATCATACTGATACGAGAATATTCCTTTGACAGTTACTGTCGAGAGTTCTTTCAATGCTTTAGAAGTTAGCATTCTTGATGAAGAATCCGATCTCTTGATTCTTTCTTTCCCTTCTCAATGTTCCAAGGACATCATAGACTCATGAGGCATACCTGAAATCAAGCCTGATTCTCTCTAGTCAATAATATCAATCTCCTTCTCCGGTCAAGTGTGGTACCTCACACAAGGAAAGATAGGACTCAGTTAGCAATTAGTTTTTTCAAGAGAATAATGACTTAGAGAAGATTGTAAGATTAGTCTAGAAAATTCAGGAACTGTCAACAGTTCTCAAGGCCTAATCAAAGCTCAAAGCAATTGCTGACCCAGACTCATTCCAGACACGAAAATTTTTCATGTCCCCGGCAACGGCGCCATTTTTGTCGTACTTTTTCTAGTCGGGCCACTTCGGGCGACCAGAAAGCCAACAGGCTGTCACGCAAGATTTTGAATGATTTTGCAATAATTAAATTAAATTAAATATAACAAATCCCTTCCTGTTGTGTGCGTCCGGCTTCGAGCGAGACCCTTCAATTGCGGTCTTTGTCGGTCCCCATCCTTAGAAATTTTTAATTGTGATTCGGAACAGCAATGGTAATGCAGGTAATACTCATGAAAATCTAGTGTGTCATGCATGCATCAATTTTACCAATTTTTTTATTTTGGGAACTGTGACAGAATCATCAAGAAATGCAATCAACAACAACGCAAAGCAAAGAAGCACGACTGACTGATTCAAACAATGACAAAGTCAGATGAGGGAAGAATGAGAACTCATACTAGTCTCAGGAAGTACACATGAAGGAGAGCATAACCAACACTAATCTCGAGTCCTCACTCATCCCTCTATATCACACTCACAATTTCTCATTTAGCTGTCTGTTCATTGTGTTTTCGGTCATGTCTCCGTACTTCTGAGATTGTGGTCTCTGTATGTAGAGCCACCTGAAGCCTGCAAGCTCTGAAATTTTTCATCCAAGTCCCATGACACGGAAATCAGTCATGGCACAAAACTCCTCTCATAGCGTAGGAAGATATGGCTGAGAGAAAATCCCCCGTCTGAAAGGCGGGAACTCGGAGGGTTCGGTCACTGCCTTATAGCCGATCGTTGCAGGTGAAATGTACTTCTTTGTCAGATCAATCAAGTCACCCCAATGAGAGTCGTCTGTCAGAGTAAAGGGTATTGGAGGTCTGGGATAATCTGAGTAGAGCTTTGGTCCGAAGCTGCAGATCAGCTTTGTACCACCGTCGTCAAGCTCTTTTTCTCTCTCCTCAAGATACCTGGTTGCTGTAATCCAAACTGAGTCAAAGTGCTTATCAGACATCTTGCCTTTCTTCAAGTAGGGTCTCAGGTCATGAATGGTACCACCAGCGAACTCAGTGTGAACTACATAGATGGATAGGTCTTCCTACCTGAAGCTGACCACACTGACATACCTATGTTGAAAGGCATCTCTTGTGGCTACCCTGTTGAGACTGATCAATACCGCCTCTTGGATAGGGAATGATTGGATTGCACTCATGTGTCACGATAGTTATCAGAATCAACCGCTAGTGTACGTTGAGGAATTAACCCAGTGCAGGTCACTCGCAACTTGTAAATTTTAAATAACTCGGACTGGAGAATTGTAGATTAAACTTTGATCGTATGCCTGCCCGGGGGCTGTCCGAATATTGTCTGAATGTTATCTGAATGATGTTTGAGTATCGTCTAAGTAAACACTAATATGTTGAGTCACCAAATCATGGATTCACGTCGCGTCGTACTGCAAGAGACGCTGCAAACTGTTGTTGTTCAGACTCTGACGTAGTTTCTGGAGATGATGATTTGGACACTACTGAGCTTGTGTGAGTTTTGCCCTGGCCTGTTCCACACTTTCTAGCGAGGAACTGGAGCTATGCAATTTGTCATTGATGCCGTAGAAGTAGATTACGTATTCGATATACTTTCTCTCGCCTGTTACTCTGACCGCAAACTCTCTCTGGTTTTGCCTGTGTTTTTCCATGTCCTGATATGCCTCATTCTCCCATCCATCCTTTTTGTCCCTAACAGCATTACACTTCACCATTAACACTTCACCTTCTCTCATGGTTCCCAATGGTCCAGATCGTTAGGATTGGTTAACATACCTTGCTTGCACTTCTTAGACAAGAGGTTGATATCAAACTCAAAGTTTGATTTGCAGAGTGGTCACTGACACCAACCCGTAAACCGATTCCCATCCGACATTTCTGTAACGGTGTTGACGTTACTCTCATCACATTTTGAGCACCTGCTGCAGTTCTCTCGATCAGATGAGGGGCGTAGGTACTCAAACACCACCCCCAGCAGGATCAAGGCGCAGAGTTCTCTGTGCGGGATTGAGCTTTAAATAACACAAGGAAATACTACATATGATGTTTGACTAAACAGCGTGTTACAGATCAGTCTTTATCAGCCTCTGCAAAACAGCAATCCCATGACTGGGTAATGCATTAGCTTGTGGGTATCACTTCATTCTTTCAGGGGCCATGAGGTTTTTTCCACCAAGTCATGGTCTGATATATCATCACACGTTGTTCCCTTGATTTTTGAAACCTCGCTCTTGCTTGGATGGTTGGTTGAATGTTGATTGAGTATACAAGTAATATCTGGTTAAGTGCACTCACCCCGAGTAGTCTAACGTTATAATCTGAACAGGCGTGTTTTAGGCCAGCTGAGTTCACAACAGGAAGTCAAAATACCGGAACTTGAACAGAATAGTCAAAAGGAGACTGACCCTTTTCCCAATCTGCTCAGTTGATACGACTCGTAGCAGACCAACTGCACTTCGTATAATACACAGGGCGCTGTCGACTGGCTCTTAGTAGAAAATGTCATCAGAGGTCATTATGGAATACGTGTTCAACTTCATTGGTTCGCTTGCTAAATACACAGTCTAAGAGACTTTGCTCGGGGCAAATCCGAACTCTGATCGCGTGTGTAGGATACTGGACCGTCACTTCACAACTCTCACTACAACATAGGGCTGACTGATACACGCAGGTTTGTTCATATAAGTTGATCTAGACAGCAACCCCGCTTTTGCAGCAGCAGCTTAGCAATCATATAAGGGGTAATTCAGAAGATATACGAGGGACTGCGATATGACTCTAGATTGTATTGTAATGCTCCGGGCTCACTGAGCATAAACGACTTTTTTTATTGATCACAGGGTGCCTTCAGAGTTTTTGTTCACTGCTGATTTTTGTCTTCGCTTACAGTCAGTCACCGTCAAGGAGATACTTAATATGAAGGTAAGCTACTTTCCTCAGCGTAGTTGTATTATTTCCCATCAGTCAGAGAACAGAGGAGTAATACCGGTGTCATTGAGTAAAATGACATAACTTTCATTTCCCTTTTGCTTCATTTTAATGCAAGGAAATAAGAGTTGGACAAGTGTCACCTGATCATTCAAGCAATACTTCCAAGCCCATCTAGCCCAAAGGACTCATCAAGACACTATTTGTTCTTCATAAATATAAATCAAAGGGAGAGGAGAAGTTGAACTGTTGGCAGCGCACTCAATTACGTGACCAAAACCTCAAATAGTACTTAAGAGTAGAGTTTTGTCGTTAAGATGGAGAAAGAAAGATCACACTTTACCGATTACAAAACTCTTCACAGGTACAATCGAGAGGCTTGATATCCGAAACTATATTAGCCCAGTGGTCTCTTTCCCTTGCTTCCATACAATGCCTCGTAATAGCTTTGACTCATTACAGCCCCAGTTTTGCCTACCGAATAGGGGACTTTACCGTGGTATTTCACAACCAAGTAGGGAAAATCCACTGATTAACTAGAGTCCATTGCACATAAAAAAACGCCTCATACTGTGTAACCAAAATTACTACCGACAAGTATCAAGATCGTTTATGATATTTCTAAAGGCGTGCAGTCTGAGTTAAGGGAACCACAACTAAGGACTCTTATGAGAAGTCATTCAGTCCTATCTGCACATGGGCCTACACGTATCTGTCTCCACACGACCCTCTCCACTAAATTGTCCATGTTTGCATTTCTTGAGTCGTACACGATTAAGTAGGACTGAAGATAATCGAACTCTCGTTTCGATTATATCAAAGACAACATAACACTATGCAGGAGGGCTTCATCCACGAGCTCTCTAAGGGAGTTTTCAGCTATCTTTGATCCTACCAAGCGTTTCTCTATAAGTCTCTCGGTCCACTCCTTATCGGATGGTACTTTGCAAAAAAAACTCAAAAGAAAATAAGTTACCGGTTGAGTGCAAGCACTACTCTCAGATCAAGGAATGACATGTACACTGTCATGAAAGCTCGCCTCGATTATAATACACGTAACCCATCCTCCGATCATCAACTCGCCACGACGGCTTTACTAGTCATCTCATGAGCATCGACAAGAACCCATTGAGTCGGCACAGCGATGATCATTAATGACTCTCTAATGAGCAGTTACTCACTAGTCAATCAAGAATCAGGCTTTCATCACCAGCCGCAGAGTCACTGAGTACAGTAAGCAGGCAACAGGGAAGCGGAGGTCACAAACACCTGATAGTGATAAACTCGAGCTCAAAGAACATCCATTAGTCACGTGTGATGACAAAATATGCTCATTCAGAAGGTTTTCCCAAAAAACTACTCATCACACACGAACGCCGTTAACACCCAATGTGATCAAAACCTAAAAGTTACCCAAAGCAAGCGGCAAGCAGAGTGGTCATCATCGAAGGATTAGCCCTCCCCCCCGTTGAACCACCTCGTGTGCAACGTCAGAGTCCACTAGTTCAAATGATCGTCTTCCACGTATACTTTTTCCAGAGCGTATCCCACACTAGTCGGGTAACCTCGCCGAGTAAGTCAATCCGGATCCAAAAGATAAGCACAGGGAACCCAGAGAAGGTGTCGCTCGCTGACGAAGTCAATCATACGCTCTCGAAGGCCTCTCCTTCTTCCTTTTTCTTTCTTCCACCCTGTCTCGGGAGCGTACTTGCATCACTGCTGTGATCTTCAACAATTAGGCGGACGGGCTCATTCAGAATAGCTAACATCAATCAACGAAGCCAATCGAGAACCTCTTCTTCTCTCCCCCTTTTCTCAAAGACTCATTCGTGCTCTAGATATAGTCCTCCTTCGCCACTTCATTCATGCCTTGTGCGTTCCTACTCAGTCGACTGCGCAGCTAGGAACAGTTAATGTCGATCGCGTTGAGACCTGCGAGCAGATCCTGAGAAGTCAGTGACCTTTGCTCTCTTGCTAGGCAATGTTGACGTCAACTCCTACAATGCATGTCTACTGACTTTCTTCCCTCTCCCCTTTTGGATTCTTGATCCCATTCCCCGCGACAGTGCCGGAAACTCATAGTCGCCCAGCCAGGTGCGAGTCTCAGGTTAGAGCGTGAAGACTGCAGTTGACGTTAACTGCGCTAGCTAAAACTCACGCCATGTGTCACACTGCCCTACTGGTTTGTCTCCTGAGCTAGCACCACGGTGCCGATCGCACATGTGTAACCGCCTCGTGTGTCCTGTCCTCTACGGGTCCGATGCTCTCGATGGCCCAGTCTCCGCAGGCCTTGTTCTCTCCCCTCACTACCGACCCAGAACTGGCTTCGGGGCCGTCTTCCATCGACTCAGCTGGCGGGTGCTCTCTCCTCCACTGCTCCAACCCGTCCCAGGACTGAGTCTGGGCGTCACTTGCTTCGGACTCCGCTTCTGAGTCCTGGTCCAGCTCTTGTTGCTCCCGCTCGGTAGTGCTCGTAGAGGTCTCTTCCTCATGGGAAGTAATCGTTACCTTTAAACTCGCAGTCACTCCGTCCCTTCTGAACCTCCGCTCGGCTCGGTCACGAGCCTCTGTAATCACTCCCTAAACTTTTGCATCCTCCCTCATCTCTTGCTCCTTCCCCCCATAAATGTTTATCTTCAACCTTGCTAAGTTGTCACTCTTACTATAGCTCAGGGAGGCGTCCACAGTAACCCCTTCTTCCCGCATTGGTTCCCAGCTTCAATAGAATCTCAAATGGTCTGGCCTATACCAAAAGAGGCCGTTTCTCCGCGTCATAGCCACCTTCCACCAGGAGTAGCCAGAGCCAGTACCCAACGCACGCGTGCACAATCGATCACTCAACTTCTTACCCCACCATTCTACCCTCCAATTTGCGAAAGAGCCTACCAACCCAGGCGGTCAAGAGCCGAAAGCCTCGATTCTCCATCAATAGCCCTCACTGAAGAGTGAACAATAAGAGCACCCTCTGCATTCCGATGACGAGTTGAAAGACCACCTTCTCTTATAGAAAGCGGAAGGTCATGTGCCCACTGTCTCTCAGACTATAGAATAACAACCGGTGCACAGTGGTCCCATAATGGGCTCCCTACCACCAAGTTTTCTCCTCAAAAGAAGCCCCTGAGCTATCACTACCGGGTACCTGCGTCCGATGGCAAGGAGGGGGCTTATGATCCTCCTCAGGGGGGTGATAAGCTTCCTACCAAAGCGGCCGCGGGTGCTTCCATTTTGGGGTCCCACTGCATAGAGCTCAGCCGTGCAGATCTGGCACCGACGATATACGATGGGTCGGGCCTGCCTAGGCCGTCAGACTGTAATCATCGTTTAGAATCGAACCGTTGGCCTCCCCGTGAAAAGACAGGCCGAAAGAAAACCAAGTCTGACGAATCGTGCGAAGAGGGAAATTGAATAATAATAATAATAATATCAAGAGGAAAAGGGAATTACGACATCATAAATACCCCGAATTAAAGCAAGAACTCGGACCACTGCATAAACTCGACGCTCAGGTTTTCTTTTTTTTTCCCACCTTTTCCTTTTCCTTTACCCCTCTTTTTTTTATTCTCTTCATTTTAACAGCAATATTCATCACGCGCACCTAATCCATAACCCAGCAGAGAGGCACTCGACGCGCAGTAGAAAAGGCCGAGCCTATCCCTCTATCTTTGAGTCCCTGGGTAAACCCGGCGGCTACCACGGCCACAGGCCGGTAGTGCTCTGCTGTACAGCAGGGCGCCGAGCCTACGTGGACCAAAGGAAAGTCCAGTGGCGCACCCTTTTGTCAGGGCAAATGCCAACTGGACCGGTCCATTACCGGGTGCCACTCAAGTACACCTGAAGAGCCACGGACGACCAACCCCAAGGCAGGTACTGAGCAGAGATCCGGCACACAGAGGAGGGCCGGGACACCGTGCCCTCCGACAATGTGCAATGTAAGCTAAGTGAAGTAGAAGGAATATGTGGGTTTGTGCTGAATGCGCGTAACGTACTGTACGAAGGTGGGGACGCTAAGAAGGAGAAGGCCGTGAGGGAGGTGAACGACAGTCTAGTAATCATGGAAGTACGGTCGATGGTAAGTACGCAGGAGATGAGTGGTTGTGTGAATGGAAGGATAGTAACACAAAATGACTATGTGGGGGAGGTACGAGAAGTAAAAAAGTTTTGTCAGGGGTTGGTGTGCTGTGCAGTCGACAGAAACACACCGGACACAGTGGTAATGTGCCCAATCGTGTATTCGAAAGAGATGAAAACGGTATTATGGGGAAACGATAGCTTTACTGCGGTACCGGAAAATGAGGCAGAAGTATTGGTTCGGTGCGAGATGGAGTATAAACAAAAGGGTCTGGAACGGCTGGGACGATGGGATGTGAAAGGACTGATAGGAAGAGCCTACATTATACCAAAGAACAAGGATGTATGTAGGTTCCGTCCCATCAACCCTTCCTTCAACGAACCATCAAAGACGGCAGGAAGAAGGGTGGCTAGAGCACTGAACCATTTGTTGTTCTTGCTACCAAAATCAATGCATTTTAATTTAAAATCGACGGAACTACTAAAAGACAGAGTTAAGGAGGCAAATAAGTGGGTATCAACTAAAGGGAGAGGCGTCTTAGTAGGAGCAACTTTTGATATTAAGGAAATGTTTAGTCAACTCTTACAGGACTTTGTTATGACAACGGTAGATTGATTGATAAACTGGTATGATCGAAAGGGAAAATGGGGGTAAACATTCGGAGAAGGGGAAAGGGTGCCGCTTTCGCAAAAAAGACAGGCAACGAATTCTAGATGGAAATCAGTTTTGAGGAAATAAGGAAGATGGTGACTTTTGAGTTGAGGAGTACTTACGTGTTCGCATCTGGTAGGCTTATCCAGTAGCAGGTCGGGATTCCAATGGGGAAGAGTAGCAGCCTCCCGCTGGCCTGTATCCTATGTGCGACAAACGAGTATTTTTTCTTATCAAGCCTCGACACCGATAAATCCTTGGTAAAAGAATGAAGACTGATTGATGACGTCACCCTCCTCCTTTGGTGCCCAACAAGGAACGACTCCGCCCGACGGGAACGAGTAATGAGGAAATTCGAGGAGACTTGCGACAAAAGGCTAGTTCTGAAACGAACAGATGAGGGCCAAGGGACATGGGACTTCTTGGGTACGAGGGTGGAAATCCAAAAAAACTGGGTATCATGTCAAAGCTTCCTCAAGAACTTCAAACAGGTCTGGAGTGGGGAGAAGGTCGTTTGGTATCGGACTTTTCAGGACTTTGGATCGTTTTCGACTCAGAGATAGAAGAAGGCAGTTGTGACAAGCGCGTTGCACATAATTCGGGCGATGACGTCGTCTGACGAACTTGCAGGCCTGGGATTGTTAACAGTAAAAAGATAACTGCGTTTACAAAACTACCTGGCTTGGATCTTCAACGACTACTTAAGGAAATTCACCAGCAAGCATGCGCCAGGGTGGGAAGAATGGAGTAAAAACCTTGGAAGTTGGTCTGACAAAAGGATAATCAAACTAATTTCAACTACGTGAAGGGAAGAAATGCTACGGGGATATGGTCACTCTGGCTAGGGGGCTGATCGAAAGAACGGCGATGGGATAAGAAAGCACAAGGAAAAGTTTGAAGCATCCACGTTTACGAAGGACGAGTATTGGGCAGGTAGTAAAGGCACGGTAGAAGTGGTTCTGATTTTATTTTATTTTATTTTATGTTAAGGATCATATTAACGCTTGTCGTTTACTGGTCTGAGTTTGTGTGGTTTGTCGGTTTTTCGTTTCGCCTTTTCGTTTCGCTTTGGAACGGGCTCGTTTCGAGCGAGTACAGATCACTCATAGATCTCTGACTGTCGTTTCTTTGGATATGCTGTAGGTTTCCTTGAATCTCTTGTAAGACGACTTCGAATTTCTTTGGATTTCTCTGGATCTCTTGTAGGACGGCTTCGAATGTCGATGACTGACGTAGGTTTTATAGATCTAGCCTTCCGAGAGAGAGAAAAAACGTTTCAGTAGCATGCATCTGAATAGTTTCGCCTGTGGTGTGGATTAGAGGACCAAACAGGGGAGGTGCGAGGGAAATAGCAAAGGAAATAGAATTTTCTGCGAAAAACTGTTTTGTAATGCATGACTGATCCTTTTGACCGCAGTTACGCATAGAAGGACAAGGTACGTGGTATCTGT
The DNA here is from genome assembly GCA_003427395.1 of Chara braunii. NCBI lineage: Eukaryota > Viridiplantae > Streptophyta > Charophyceae > Charales > Characeae > Chara > Chara braunii. The sequence goes on along the minus strand of BFEA01000672.1, from coordinate 187,774 downwards.
AAGGTATGGGAAAATAGCGGGAAAACTGAAAATAGCAGGAAGAAATAGTTTACTCCTAACAAGAAGAGTAGAAGTTTTTTGCTCTCGGTTATATGGGTGAAACCGAGCCTGCTTGGGTTGTTCTAGCGTACGAACAGTTAAAAAAATGACTGGGATAATAGGGAAATGGAGGAATGTTATGCAAAGCCGAGCCCGGAGCAGGTGGTTTAGAAGCAAGAGCTTCCGGCGTAAGTGAGAGCTTCCGGCGTAAAGTTTTAAAGAGGGTACGAGGTGTAGTTCAACTAAAAGTAGGATACTAGGTTACCTTGCAAGCATCTCGAAACACCCCTTGATGAGGTCGCTACTGGCGACGACCGAAACTAGTAGGGGATGCCAGCTCCTCTGGTCTTGATGACGGAGGGGCCATAGCGAAAGCTATGGAATAATTTTTGAAATGTCGAGATTTCGATATCTTTTATTCACAGATTTCGGCTGCGTTATGCGGCTATGTGTGGAGCTTTAGTGTCGATCTTAACCAACTCTGGACTTTCTATTACTTTACCAAATTTGAATTAAAAATCAAATACAGAAAATAAACACTATGATAAAAATAATAAAAAATAAAAAGAGAATTAAAATGAGTGAGTGTGTCAGCACCTTTTCGACACCACCATCTTTGCCGATTTTTAATTAATTTTTGGTATTGACAAATGCCCTAAAAATTTAAATATATGTAGTTTACATAATCAATAACTTATTAAAAGGTTAAAAAAAAAATAAAAAAATTAGGCCCCGAAATAAAGTGAAAACATAAAGTCAAAATTGAAAAAAAACAAAATAGTGAGTGGGCGAGCACGTTTTGACACCCCCATCTTTGACGATTTTTAATATTGTTTTGGCTTAGCAGAATAGCTTCAAAATTTATAGGCGTGGAGGTTACATCATAGAGAACTCACAAAAAACAACTCAGAAAAAAAAACTTATTTTTAGGCCCCGAATGTTTTTTTTGCGGGGGTCGAACCTGGAGGTGTTCGGCCCCTTAACGGGACCCCGAACGCCTGAACGTTCGGTCAGGTAACCCTGCATATATACCCTCTCTCTCTATATATATATATATGTACATATATATATATATATGTACATATACATATGTATATATATGTACATATATATATATATGTATATCTACATATATATATATATGTACATATATATATATATGTATATATATATATATATATATCGTCACAAACAGAACTGCCCGGTAAACCGTAGGCAGAGAGAGAGAAGAGGACAACAAACGAGG
>BFEA01000672.1:115364-129046 GCA_003427395.1 Chara braunii | reverse complement strand
CTCTTTCACTCTTCCTCCTGTATCTGTTCCTTCTGTCTCCGCTTTGATGCCCGTGGCTCTGTCTGCTGTCAGGCTCCCTGCTATTCTGTCTGACACCTTGTCTGTGTCTGGCTGGCTCTCTGCTTTCCATTCTCTTTCCCTCTTCCTCCTGTATCTGTGTGGTACTCGCGTGCGTCGCACCACGACGGTTTCTTCGTCGTCCATGCAAACGTCATTCAGCGTTTCACCAGCCTGGCTACCAACCCTCTGGGTGGCATTTCGAGGCTGATGGATGCTGGCCGGTCCAATCTATCTTCTCTCTTTCAATTTGTTCTTGCCACTAGCTTCGTCAGAGCCGTTCTTGACTCTGGCTTGCGCTTATGGCAGGCCACGGGTGAGAAACTCGTGGAGGATGTGGATCTCAAGAGCGACCTAGAAGCAGAGGGCGGCGTCATCGACACTTCTCGTCAGCTATGGAACGAAGCCGTCGTGAAGGTCAAGGAGGGAGCTGCGAAGACACAGGAGTACATCAGAGAGAAAGCAGTCGAGCTCAAGCCTCATTATGAGGAAACTGCCGAAAGAACGAGGCTGGTAATCGCGCAATCAACGGAAGAGATGAAGAGGCAAGCGGAGAAGGCGAAAGAGGTGATCGTTTCGACAGCCAAGGTAGTTGCTGAGCAGGGCAAAGAGGGACTAGCTCAGGTTGTGGAGTCCACTCCTCAGCCAATCAAGGAGATTGCCGAGGTTGCGGTAACCGCTCACTCTAGCGAACGATCTAAGAGTGGAGCTGCCATCCATGACTTTTGCTTGGGCATTCCCTATGGTGAGTAACCAGTTTCTTCCTTTCCCCTCTTTGCCTTCCCCTCTTTCTCTCTCATTTCTCTCTTTCTCTCTCTCTCTCTCTTTCTCTTTCTCTTTCTCTCTCTCTCTCTGTTCGTTGTTCACTCGTACTCCAGTTGCCTTGTTTCTGCCATTGGTCAAAGTTTTCAGTATTTTTTTCTTCTCTCCTCCCTGGCGTTGGTGTAGTTGGTGCGGCAGCGAAGTGGAAAGATAGCTGCTGTTCGGTTCACATCTGATGGAATTGCGTTGAGTATGGCGGCATGCTGTCATTGTCTTTCGGGACTGAGTAGTTCGTTTGTTATTTCTTATGCCCTCATTTACATGTGGAGTACTTTGTTAGTTGAATGCGGGTAATATACGTTGTCTTTGACTAATGAGCAACAGTCGTGCTCTTACATTTGCGGCCCTACAAAAACCCTTGACTACACGCTCGTAGATTGTCAAACCGCGGCCATAACAGCTGCCACCATTTCTCTCATTTTTCGGAGTCACACATAAATGATCCATTGTGAAAGCAGGAGAGACGACCAGAAAGGGAGTGGAAGAGGGTACTGGGGGAAATCAGTAGCCATGGAAGTTGGCAGGGTGGGTGGTGCGTAAAGATGCCTCTTCATTTAACCCTTAAATAGTGTCTGATATGTGAGAAATCGGTATGGTAGTAACTGGAGGATTTTATTAATGCCGATGTCTGTTATCAGTGTTATGTTAGATCTGTCATTGTGGGAAGTAGCAGAGCATGACCGTCGGTTTGAAAGGAAATGTGTGGTTTGGTTTGCCAACGACGTGATGATTTTGTATCCCTGGAGGTTCAACGTGGTGGAAGATTTGTATCGAAGACCAGTTCATGGTTGGAGAATTAAGTGATAAAAAACTCGTGTTATAGATCGGTGTGATATTGGGTGGATATTGGGACATCGCTGTTTTTCGATTGTGTTTTTGAATTACAGTGAAAGCTATATTCGTTGTGCAAATTCGAATCTCTGTTTTTTTAGCCATTCTTGAAATTATGGCTGCATTTCCATTGTTGGGTAGCTCCGAGTTGTTGGGTAGCTCTGAGCTGGGCTCTGAGCTTGACACTTCTTTTGTCTCTGAGCTTGGCTTTTTTTGTCTCGGATTTTTGTGATCTCAGGGACGGTGCTGGTCGTGGGAGGGACATTTTTTGGTTCACTTGATAATTTTTTTGTTCTGAGCTTGGCTTTTTTTGTCTCGGATTTTCGTGATCTCAGGGACGGTGCTGGTCGCGGGAGGCATTTTTTGGTTCATAGTTGTTGGCAGCACAAATGCGTTGAGGTTTGGTGTTGGACTAGGAGGGATTCTCCTTGCCTCTAGCATCTTAAGCCTGCGGGCATGGAAGGCAGCAAGGTCCAGCACTCCGTTCATAGCAACTAGTCAAGGTAAAGTTTACTCCTGGGTGACGTGTTTGAGTGATCAAATGGATGTGATTCAGAGAACTAAGAATATGTACACAATATCAGCACATGATCTTCCGTTCTTCAACCATCTTCCTTCTCCATTGGCCCTATATTGTAATATATTGTAATGTTTACGATATTATTTTATTCCAATGTGGATGTCCGATGACACAGCATCAGTATATCACAGCTGTTCATTTCTTTTCCTTAATGAGCTGAGAATCTGTCGCTTTCTTCTCATGTTTGCCTGCTTCATGTATCTCTTTTTTATCATATTAATTGATTTGCATTTTTGTTACTCGATTTGTTTTTGGTCGAGATACAAGGCAATCAGATGAAGGTAGGGTGATGATGGTTTCTTTTCCTCTGTCACTAATGAATTGCGAAATATGGTGGGAATGTTTGATGCAGTAATCTCTCTGGCGATTGCGATCACAGAATGGCGGAGGTTCGCTGTGGTACGTAGGCACTTGCATCTCTCTTGCCCTCCCCTGGCTCGGAGTACGTGGGGTTTAAGTTTCACTCCTTTGGGTTTGTGATCCACAAACGGATGTTTTGATTGAATGAATGATATTGTTTCAGGACTTCCTACGGCTTGATATCTCGATGAAGAGAGAACAACTCTAGCATATGTACGTACTTGGCGAGCCAACATTGTTAGAGGTGCTACATGTAAGGACCGCGGCAGAGTGCTGAGCAGCAGTTGACAGGCAGTGTATTGTTTGTCTGTGAGCCAGATTGTGGCCTGCTTCTCTTGCCTGTGTAATGTCGGAGTCTGCTATGTGATAGTAATTGGCGAGACGGCGGAGAAGTCCAGAGATACGTAATTAATTGGTGAGACCGCTGAGAAGTCCGGAGATACGTGACATTCTCTGCGGATCTTGGAAATAAAAGTTGGGTTTAGGGTTCTCCGATTTGTCACAAAAACCTGGAGCTGACAGGCGGTGAAGCACTTTCTGCTTTATTTGTTAGACTGGAGTGTTGCTTTTGTTCTGATTGCTGTTACCTTTGTTTGTGTCCTGTTGCATTTGTTCTGATTGCTGCTACTTGTGTTTGTGTACTGTTGCAAATGTCTCAGACACGGGCGGTTTTCCCGACGTTTTTCACTGCGCTTTTCAGGTGAGTGTGCTTGCGCTGAATTCTTACCCTGCTTCGTCCTCTTCGTCCTCCTCTTCTTCTTCTTCTTCTTCTTCTTCTTCTTCTTCTTCTTCTTCTTCGTCCTCTTCTTCCTCGTCTTTTTTCCCTCTTCTTCCTCTTCTTCCTCCTCTTCCTCCTCTTCCTCCTCTTCCTCTTCTTCCTCTTTTTCCTCCTCTTTTTCCTCCTCCTCTTCTTCCTCCTCTTCTTCTTCCTCTTCTTCTTTTTCTTCTTCTTCTTCTTCTTCTTCTTCTTATACATATATATATTTCCCGACGTTTTTCACTGCACTTTTCAGGTGAGTGTGCTTGCGCTGAATTCTTACCCTGCTGTGGAAAATGTATAAATTGTGAGAGTTATGTGGTAGAGAATACTAGCATGCAGGTAAAGTTTTGCTTCCTGCTTGTGTCACCCTAGCTCGTCTAGTTATTGCGGGGCACTGGAATGCAGTAATGGAAACCCAAATTTAGACAGAATGTCGGAGGAGGCTCAGGGACAAGAGGGTCAGTGTGGCAAGAGGCCCTCCTGACCTGCAACCTCGTGGCAAGGAGATCGCTCATTGACCCCCTTCATTTCTGTTCTCTAATATCATAATCTTGCATGTGTGTTTGTCCCGATTTGTGCCCCTGTTGTGAAGGTGCATGTGTGAGACCCTGTCTTGATGTTGAAGCAACAGGTTTGTTAAACAAGCATAGCGCATGGCTGAGCTGTTTGACATCCTGGGAACTGTTTGAGAGGTGTCTTGTGATTGATAAAGCTCTGTGCAGAAGAGAGGATATCTGTGCTGGGGTGGTGGTTGGCATGGTGAAGACAGATGGATTTGTCTGTGTGCTCTTTCATTGGTTTGTGCGCCTGGTGTCTTCAAATGCTGATGCTGTGCTAGCATTTCAGGTGTCACGGAGAAGTGAGTTTATCGTGTGGAGTTTAATTGTCCCCGTATAACAGAAGTGCAATGCACCCGAAGGTCCAGCGAGCCTAGCACTAAGCACACAGCACGAAATAACTTACATACGGAATGTGATCTACCCGGTTCCCTTCCTGTGATTTGAGTACTTGAGCTCTAGATGTGTGGGCTGATCAGTAAGTCTTTCGTTCACATCATATATTCAATCTTAATTTGTTTGCGCTCATTGCCGACATTGTGCTAAGTGCTGAATTGAGTCCTGATTTTTGTGTGCTAAATTGTGAACTCACGATATGTTTCTTTTGGGTGAAATGGATGATGTTGTTTGTGGTGCAGCTTGGGGATGGCTGTTTTCTATGCATACATACTCCTGGCTGGAGGGAACCCGCCAAAGAAAAGCCATGCAGATGCAACACCAGCTCCTTCTGTGTCGTCCGTGGTAGAGGCTCCATCTACATAGGGGCACGATACATGTTGGTTCGACGAATTGAATTGCTCATTCTTTTCTTTACAGATCTGGTGTTCTCTCTGCTGGTAGTGGGTCTCTGCAACCAGTTCACAAGGGTAGGGCGAGGATCAGGGATCATGAAAAGGGGTTGCAGGGCAGCAGTTGTATAGTCGAGGAATGGGAGGGGAGGGAGGAGAGAAGTTGATTCCCACTGCTGCTGTGTAGGGCAGGAGCTCAACGATGTCAGGTCTTTCTTTGTTAGGCAGGTATCTCATCTCTCTGGAGTTTCGTCACTACTGCACATGGAGCAGGTTTTTTCCCCTTGCTCATGCTATTTGGAGAATTGTGTGGTCTGACCTGATGTTGGATGAGTTCTCCTTTTGCTCTCAGCGGTCTTGTTCGACTCTTGCCTACACAGGATTGCAACATGGCGGAGTAGTTTTTTTTTTTTTTGTCCGTTCCATTGTTAATGTCCTGCTGTCTGCGTGCAGAACAAGGGTGTTACTCTCAGCTGTTAATGTGGCAGTGCGGCCTTGGTCAGTGTGTGTCGTCTTCTGGATGTATAATGATCTAATCTGGCTTTGGAGGTAGTATAGCTGTGAACAAACACCTGACAATAAGGAGAGCAGAGGTAATTCTCTCAGGAACATGTGGTTCCCGTTAGAATTTGTCATGTAGTCTGTTTTGAGGACTTAGAAAGGTTTCTTGTGGAGGTGTGTGTGATCCAAGGATCCCTACTCCTCCATCTTGTAGCGAAACGGCGAACTTCGTTGCTGCAATCAACATATTAGTGGTAGGCCCTTGAGAAAATCGATGCAGCACTTGGGTGGTGGGTTGGTGTGGGTGGGTGATGTTTTTCTTTTTTGCTGCGATCTATGTTAGTGGGGTGCTCGAGGAAATGAAAGTAGCACTCAGCGATTGGTGTAGGTAATTTAGACTTTGTTAAAAGAAAGGTCTGGAATCGAGAAGATTGTTGCCAGCCAGCCAGCAGTTGAGCCTTTGCTGCGGTCAGGATAACACAGCGACCATAGAACTTGTTTTCGATCTGATGGCAAGTTAAAACCCCGGGCAGGCTGTGTCTATGTGAAAATACTCAGCAATGGCCTTCATCGTTTTGATCGAGGTTGGGGAGGAAGTCTGTCTGAGAGCCATTGATGCTTAGCAGGGGCCACCTTTTTCTTTCAGCTTTCTTTGTTTTTCAATTTTAGCTTCTCCCTTTTTTTCCGTCTTTTGTTTTCTCAGAATTTCTTGACGAAGAAGTGCTCTGGATAGCCCTGCGGATATCTGGGTTGCCCCACTGACAATGATCGCTGCTTAATTGTACCCAAGGCAACATTGTGTTGCTGGTGAAGGGATTTCTTTGTGAACGATGTGTGATTGGCGTATTGGCACTGAAGGTGAAGTATGGTCTTTTGTGACTCTCTGAATTTGAGCAGAAAGGTAGAGGGAAGACTGGCGGGCTCCTGACGAGCTATTGAACGAACAAGTGTAAGCTTCACTAACGTTTTTGTTGTTTCTGTTGTACGTTGAATTCACCGCATGAGAATGTTGTGGTTGAGCAGGACTTTCAAAAATTGGATTCTGCATTGCAGACTCTGCCTGTGGAGCGGCGATGTTTTTGTTTAGTCGAGGGAAGGATGAGTAATGATGGGGATTCTTCGAAGATTTGGGGCAATGTGTTGCCTGTTTTGCTTGTTCGTCCGTTTGGTCTGGTCGCTGTCGACCAAACAGTGACCAAAAGGAATTGTACAACAGACTGAAAGACGGAGCAGCAACGAGTTAAGGTAACGATGTTCTCAGGAACAAGGCACAGAAACAAGGGATGTACTTGGAGATGCATAATAGAGGAGCGCAGTGCTATCATGGGCTTGGAAACAATATCCACTTTTGCAGCTTTGGCCTGTGTCAGCAAAAATCACAACTTTGCTGGTGACACTGGGCTATTTGCTGGGAACCCCTATGAATCTTGGCCCTCTGAATTCTCACACTGAGGAACACTCCAAGATTTTCGGGGCCATCAGCGGGAAACCGAAGTTGTCATTCGATTGTCCTGACGTTGAATATTTAGAATCGTTGATGACAACGAGTAGGATCCTCAGAGGCTGTGTGTCCAGCAACCATTCTGTCTTTGTTGAAGATATAGTTATGGATTAGGAAACTAATGGTTGAATTGACCCGAGCGTATAACCATGATCGGGCTCCGTCGTCTTAAACCACCAGTACTTGGCCCAGCTATGGGCCATGGAAAGTGAGAGTAGAAATGTTTCTAGTCGGATGAATTTGGGCACTTCTGTAGTTGCACTTACGTTTCCTAAAACCGAGGCTCATTAATGGGCATGACTTCAGGAAGTACTGGTGGTTTGACCTGTGAAGTTCTCCGTCATGAAACCTTTTGAAGTCCAGTCTGCAGATGATTATGAAGGGCCGGTGACAAGGTAGCAGGTGCCTATAGTCTTAACATCTGGCTGGCTATTGATATTTATTCCACGGTCAGAGATGAAGAATCCATGAAGTTGGGCCTAACTCCTGGATTTGACATTTCAGAATGCTTGCCATGTTGCACGGTTTGTCGAAGGAAGTCCTGCCTAATCAGACAGTTTGGCTCAATCTGTGGAAATGGAAGTGCGTCTTGAACTTACCGTTTGTTTGCCCACACTGCATGTATCCTTTTATCCTGATGGATCAAATTATTCTGCTCTGTGCTTTGGGCTTCATGCTTGGCATGCCATCAAAGTGCTTGGCACGCTATATGAAATCATTTTGACCGTGGAATGATTGCCGTGCCGATTGTATATCCAATTTTTTTTAATGCAAATTCGAGTTTTGTCATTCCCTCGGTTTTCCTTTATGCAACTGGTACCCCTCATGAAATGGCACTACCAGTAGGAGATTTTTGCATCGGGGGGAGTGGTGGCAGCTCTACAAATCACCCTCCTACTGGAGTTTCCTCTTCTAGGTCGAGATTTGTAGAGGCATTGTGTCCATAAGGTGCACAAACAAAAACTATAGGTGAGTGCTGGGACTGGTGGCAATTCGTTTTGTACGTTGTTTAGAAAGCGACAGTCCCACATTTTCTCTCTCAGTGCTCTCCGCCGTCCAGCGCATCAGCTCTGTCAAAGTTGAGTGTGCAGGTTTCGCTCTCTGAACAAATCCAGGCCCCCTGCACCAGGTTGAGTTGATGTCTGCCCCATCTCTCTCTCTCTCTCTCTCTCTCTCTCTCTCTCTCTGTGAGTAAGGTCACTCTCTTTCTCTCTCTCTCTCTCTGGGTAAGGTCAGCTTCCTCCCCTCTGCTGTTGGTTGGGTGTTCTCTCTCTCTCTCTCTCCCCCCCCCCCCCCCCTGATTCTGCTCTTCTCTTTGTGAGTAAAAGATCAGCTTCCTCCCCTCCGCTGATGTGTGGCTCATGTTCCTGAGAAACGACTTTGGCACTGCTTGTGTGATGTACTGCCTACTTTTAAGCCGGTTTGCACCATATGTGCAATTCAGGTGTTGTCACAAGGTGTTGCTGTCAATCGCCACCTATGCACTTTCACTGTCACCAGTCCAGTGGAGCTCAAAGAAGACACGTTCGTCGTTGTCTTTTGTGTTTTTTTTTTTCACTTCTGACAAGCTGGGCCACCAGTCTGATGGGCCGGTACTGTTCACTTTTCTCGTATGAGTACTGGCCCTGGCTAATCCGGTCGAGGGTCAACAGTGCAATTGAAGTTGAAGCTGGTGGGCCCAGTGGCCCCATAGAGGAGTTTCCGGACTGCACCCCACTGATCTCCTCGCTAAGCAAAAGAAACTGGGGATGCAACTCCTCTCATGCCCTTTTTATGTATATACTTTTTGTTGTTTGGTGCGTTTTTCAGGTCCCGCTCGTTGTTCACGTTTCCTTGGTTATGATTAGCAATCGGACTGATGCCCCCGTCGAATAGATGGCGTGGATTCTGCTGCGCTATGAAAAGAAATCCCTGCTCCCCCTATAATAGATGGGGCTGATTGTGTCGTGCTTGAAAAAGAAAAGAAAAAACTTGCCCTGATGTTCAGTTCCGTACCCTGTTCCCAAGCAATGTGCAATACCTCCCAAGTTCTCCTCCCCGATTATGGACAGTTTAATTGCTTATGGGTAGACCACTTCGACTCAGTGAAACAGCATTGCCGTATTGATCATCAGCAGAGTTCATGAAACGAGTACTTGATTTGAAGACCCTATATTGGAAAGATTCGCCCACAATCTCAACACCACCACCCTTCACTTTCATCCCAGCTGGCTTTGCCTTGTGGTATGTGTTCTGATTTCCAATCAGCTTTTCAGGGTTCGATTCCTAGTGTGTTGATTTGCTTGATTCCAGCGATTTAGGGTTGGAGCTTGGAGAGTCAAAAACCAAATGACCCTTGTGCTGACCTTTGACTGTTCTCATATTATGAAAGAATTTCACTTGTACATTCCAAAGCAACGTGACGACTCGCAATTGCAACTTACTCGATTAAATTTATTCAAGGAATAAAAAGATTAACTGGGAAGAGAGATTAACCAATTTAGCTTTTGCGTAAAGGTGGCCTGTCGTAACTCCGTTGTTGTGTGTTTTTGTCTTCGTTTGAAAATCTTTTGTTCCTAACCTGCCTTTTGTTTGAAATAGTGAGTTGTCCTTGTTCACATATTGGAACACTTGCACCGTTAAGAATGTTAATGTATTCTGATAATCTTGTTCGTGAACATGTTCTTCTTATTTTGAAGGTGACAAGAATAGGAATACTGCAGCCGTCCTCTCTCTTAGATTATTTGGCATGCGAGTTTCTTGTCTAGCGGTCCTTGCCAGTCTAATTCTATACTATCGGGGTATCCATATCCTATACATGTGGGCATGATGTACCCATAACCTAGTTGAGGCAGTAGGCAAGGCAGTTTGTATCACTAGCTACACGTGAGGCTAATTCTGGACAATTAGTTCAGAAGTTGTTTGTCGGAGACTTTACACAACAGGTCTCCCTTGTTTCATTAACGAGATGAAAGAAAGCGGCGAGCCACTCACTTTGCATCTACTTTCAATTTTTTAACTTTAATTTGCTGGACTTATGACATGGGTACATGCAATACCCTGTATGTACTGAAAGAGATTGTCAAGGAAGGGCAATGAGAGCAGGACCAGTAGGCCAAGGAGCCCACTCACCGAGAGGATTGTAGTGGTACTTGTTTTCTTGTCACCTTGAATCGAAATGTGAATCAAAATGATGAGTTCATAATACAAAATCATTTGTAGAGATTTAGTCTTTTTTTATAGATGTGAAGTGTTGTAATATGTACGCTAATATTAATTATTTGTTGTTATGAATCAAGCTTCATTTCTTGTTAGTACTTGTAGTGGCCATGAACATTCCTTCGTCATGGTTACATCTTCCTTGAAGTGCCAACTTCACTTTCAGATTATCAGAGCGTGGTCGAAGCCTTCTTCGTACCTTTGTCAGCCCTCCCCTGAGGCAGGTCGATCTTTTTGCCGTCACCCTCATTGTTCGTGTGTCAACATAGTTTTCTACTCACATAGCAACCATCCCGAGTGTTCATGCTATGTTGATACGTCTACTTTGGTTACACCAACCAATACCACTTCCCTTACGAGCGAGGACTCTACATCATAAACCCTGGTTACTGATGATGGTACCATCTGACTAAGGTGCTCCTACGGTAACCCAATGCTAGTACACTCCACTATGAGTCTCATCATTTCTCCATCCTCCTTGCACGCGGGTAGGGATGCTAGCCCACAGTACGGCCATGGTAGTGATTTAGTTGCGGGTTGTACTTCTTTCAAAAAAAATTTTGGTTCCTTGTGGAGGTTTGAATGTCATTAGTACAAAGCCCTGTGCAGGCTTGTAACAACCTCGAAGTGTCAATACAATTGGATAATTAAATCACAATTTTACCCCCACCAATAAAATTTAGGAACGCCTTTGAGTTTTACTTTTCTCCTTGTGCCAGCTTGAAGTGTGGCATCAAAGTTTCTATATTTTAGAAAGGAGACTTTATACCCACGGCAAAACGTGGAATAGTCCCCATGGATCATACTGACATATTAAGATTCTACAATAAGAGAATACTCGGAATCCTGAATTACTACTCTTTCGTGGACAACCAATCATCATTATGGTCGTGATACTTCACTTTGAAGGAATCTTGTGCATTGACCTTGAAGCTTAAATATTGCACTAAGTTCAAAAGAAGCATGCTGAAGAAATTTCGTCCACAGTTGCAATGTGCTGAGACGGGTGTGGTCCTATATAAACCTACTAGTTTATCAAGAACATTATGGAAGATGATTCGTGGCGGAGAGCTTTATGATGGGAAACTATCACGTGCGGTTCGGAGGGCGGGAAAACACAACTCCCGACCCCTATCTATGATAAGTATTGGAGTACATCAGAATGAAAGAGAAACAGTCAGTAGTTTTGCCGAACTGATGGACAGCCATATGATTGGAAATCCTCCACGCCTGGCTGAAGGGAAGTGTAGTCAGATTGCACACGCTGTGCACTGTAGGTGTTGGGTCATTGGTTCAAATCCATGTTCGGTGTTCAAAATTCTACGTTGACAGATTTGACATTCTATGCTGGATGCAGAACCTTTGTTCTTTCCTTTTTCAATCGAAAAGGACACTAATTGATGTTATTGCTGTGATTGAAATGTGTTGTATAACTATTGATGGATCAGTCAACACGCGAGTTACGGATGTTGCGTCTTATCGCACTAACTGCTTGATACTGTGTAGATGTGTGTCTGCTCCATTGTCAGGGGTCGGGCCCCTCGCAAATGGGTCATGTGGAGATGCACAGGGCTGCAAGATTGTGAATTTGCGGGGTGACCTGCCGTCTATTAAGACTGCGGGAGGCAGCCTGTCGGCATGTCATCAATGGTGCTTTTTGAATCTCTCTGGTGGATTGTGAAGACACTGGAGTCACACTATGCTTTCTTTTGGCTCGGAGTCAGCATGTGCTCTATGGTTTCCCTCTCTCACATGGAGAGAGAGAGAGAGAGAGAGCACCACTACCATGGGCCAGGGGAGGGACTCACTCCCCAGACAGATTCATGGTATTTGCTGTGTGTGTGTGTGTGTGTGAACACATTGTGGACACCTCTGCACGGTAAAAACCATGCACCATACCATTGCAACGCTTCAGAACCAGAGTCGAGTCTAAAGGCAAGGAAGAGACACCAACGACACACACAGGCCACAAACAGCAAGGCAACACACAGGCTGGAGGGCACGGGGGAGGAAGGGGGCAGACAACACACAAGTAACAGACATGGCAGGCAACAAAAAATGAACAGGGGCTGGAAGGCACGAGGGATATAGGATGGCAGAGAACACACCAGCATACAAGGTAGGCAGATCAGAAAAAAGCACAAGTTAAAAAAAAAAGAATCAAAGAAAGGGCTGGAAGGCACAAGGAATATCGGGTGGTAGACAACACACAAGCATACAAGGTAGACAGATCAGAAAACAGTACAAGTTAAAAAAAAAGAAATCAAAGAAAGGGCTGGAAGGCACAAGGAATATAGGGCGGCAGACAACACACAAGCATACAAGGTAGGCAGATCAGAAAGAAGTACAAGTCCGAAAAAAAGCATCAAAGAGTGACAAAGACAGAAAAAACAAAAACCGATGATGAGAGATTGTTTCATTGGAATTGCACCAACTCATCAGGAAGTTGAACCCTTGACAATCTGTGGAATCTCCATATTTGATGGTTTGGGTCATGAACCCTTTGACTCTTGTCGAAGGCAGACTGTCCGCAAGTGGAACATAGCAGCTGTGGAGCACCAGGCAACGCAGTAAAGGGAACACAGCTGCACAATGCCAAAAATGACTGCAAGGAACGACATGGATATACGACATGCAGCGTGGCAACCGTGTAGTGAAGCACAAGACAACAAGGGACGAAAGGGCGACACAGTAAAGGGAACACAGCTGCACAATGCCAAAAATGACTGCAAGGAACGACATGGATATACYACATGCAGCGTGGCAACCGTGTAGTGAAGCACAAGACAACAAGGGACAAAAGGGCGAGCGAACCAGCAGCTCGGCAACCCTGGAGCGAAGCACAAGGCATCAGCAAAAAGGCAACCATCCAACAAGTCCCGAAGGCAGCAACACGGAAGGCAGGACTAGGGGAAAGGCAGCGAGGCAGGGAAGCAGCAAAGCACAAGGGAACTCCAACAGCACGGCCACACCACACACCGAACGCACGAACCACATGCGAAGCAAGCGGGACAGGCAGCAGAGCAGCGGCACAGCGCAGACGAGGCAGTCCACACATCCAACACGGAGCTAAGCGGCACATAACCTACTCACATTACGATTGAACCCCGCAGACTGTTGGTTTCCACCACGCACTGAGCCAGGGAGACACTCCGAAGAGCATCCGTCATCACCCACAGGCAACACAGACACCCTGAACCGAGCGCCCCCCTTAAGAGTGCAGTAGGCACTCCAGACTTGGAAACACCGATTGTTTGGCTCTACCTAAAGGTGCTCACTTGGGCACACAAAAAAATACTTACAAAAAATCAGAGGGAGGACAGACAACAGGAAAAAAGACTGACGGACATAAAACTGATTGTGTGTGTGTGTGTGTTTGTGTTTGTGTGTGTGTGTGTGTGTGTGTGTGAGAGAGAGAGAGAGAGAGAGAGAAGGGGGAAGTGAGGGTCCATTCCACCCATGTCAGCACCCATGTAAAAGGGCCTTTACCCGATATAGGCCTCAGGCCTTGTAAAAATAAAGCAGCACGGGCCTTGAAAAAGTAAAGCATTGTGAAAAGGTATCTCGTCAGAGCTGAGAAACGTGAAAGCAGGTCAAAGGTCAAGTTCTCTATCAACAGGCATATTTAAAAYTAAGGCAAAGGGCATTGTCAAAAGACTTACCTGTTCACCAGGAGATGTGTATGTCATGTCTGTTTGGGTAAGGGTGTGTCTGTACGTGCAGGCAG
>BFEA01000672.1:75203-88468 GCA_003427395.1 Chara braunii | reverse complement strand
GAGAGAGAGAGAGAGAGAGAGAGAGAGAGAGAGAGAGAGAGAGAGAGAGAGAGAGAGAGAGAGAAGTTATGACAGCTGGGAGATTTCCTCCCTCAGAACTTTTCTATTCTTCTCCAAACTCTGCGATCCGAGTTCTTTCCTGTAGACTTCCGTCCCTCACACTTGGTAGCTCGGTAGAGCGTGCCTGCTTGGTGGTGAATCATACTCAACTTTACTACTGATCAACGAGTCCAAAGTTCAAATCCCATGATATACAAAGAAAATTAGGGCTACCCCCCTCCAAAAGTAACCAATACTATGAGATGAAACAAGTAGCTGTTAGCATAAGGATGTAGTGCTAGGCTCTATAGCCCTGCTCAAGAGGCAAAGCAGGTAATTGGCAGAAGACCGTGTCAAAGCAAGTTGATTGCGTCAAAGCAAGTATCTGCCAAATGAGCCAAACGTCTTGCTAGTTTGGTACATACTTTGCTGATTGGGACAGTTGGGTTTGTATGAAGAAGACGGTGTTAAAGATCGAAGAAAGAATATGTCCTCCGTCTCTGTGACGACTTATTCACAAGTTTTTCTTTTCAACTTTTGCTCCAAAAAAGTTGTTAATCGATGAGCGCTTCTGGTTCTGTCTGTTGTGATCTTAGCACAGAATAGCAGCACCAACTGTGCCACAGCTCATGTTGGAGTGTCAGATTTGTTGCATACTAACCCCCTCTTTTGTGTTTTTTATTTACAATTTTAAACTAACCCATGATAGTTTTTTCAGTTTTGCTTTAGGGTTTTGGTGATGTGGCTTTTTTTTTTTTTTTTGATGTGTATTTTTTATTAGAACATGTAACTTACATCCGTCCGCGAAACATAGTGGCTTATCATCGTGATGGTACGCAAGTTGTGTGTCCTGCTTGTGTACAGTCAAGATGATAGATGGTTGTGTCCGTAGGAAGAAGGGTGTGCCTGCCTGCCATCCTCAGCAGGTCTGTCTCTCTCCTTCTTTGATCAGAGGTAACATCTAAACATTGGTGACCTGTCTGCAGCTTCAATGTTTGGTGGACATGCGGACACAAAGAAAATGTCATGTTCAGAAAAGAAAAACAATTGAAATCAAACTCAGAGAAGCGCTGGAGCCTGATATAGTAATTGTGTCAAATTGAAGACTCAATTTGGATCTGACTTGGTTTAGGCACTGGTCAGTCACTTCCTGCAACATTTTCTTGAACCTTCCAACAACATACGTTTTCATGAACCTTTAACCAACAGGTCCAACATACATTTTCTTGAACCTTCAAACAGCACGGAATCGAACTCAGAGCA
Organism: Chara braunii; assembly: GCA_003427395.1. Classification (NCBI taxonomy): domain Eukaryota; kingdom Viridiplantae; phylum Streptophyta; class Charophyceae; order Charales; family Characeae; genus Chara; species Chara braunii. The sequence goes on along the minus strand of BFEA01000672.1, from coordinate 87,166 downwards.
CTGGAGCATGATATAATAATTGTGCGAATTAAAGACTGAATTTGGATCTGATTTGATTTAGGCACTGGTCAAGACTCGAGAGGTTCCTGCAAGTATTTTCTTGAACATTTAAACATCATACGTTTTCTTGGACGTTTAAACGGTGTACATTTCTTGAACCTTTAAACAACATACATTTCTTGAACCTTTAAAGTTTAAACAACATACATTTCTTGTGAACCTTTAAAGTTTAAACAACATACATTTCTTGAACCTTTAAGCAACATACATTCTCTGCAACCTTCTTCTTCTTCTTCTTCTTCTTCTTCTTCTTCTTCTTCTGCTGCTGCTGCTGCTGCTGCTGCTGCTGGTTAGTCCCTAAGGTTGTGTCCATCAGGATCTGAATCCGTGATATAGCATTCAGCCAACCTTCTCGGCAATCGTTTCCGCAACCGTTGCTACCACTGTTTGGCCAACATTTTCTGTACAATCTTTTTTCGCACTGTTTTCTGCAGAAATTTCTGCATCATTGTTTTGCTACATTTTGTGAGTCCTTTTTTCTGCAAGATTTTCACAATGATCAGCCAAAGGTTAGGATGTGTGTCAAGGTTGTGATATGGATGTTGACGACCTGCTGTAATTAGCAGTGAAGTGTTGGGCACTTCTTGGTGTCTTCCTCTTACAGAGGCAGCGTAAATGTCAACACCTATATAGTTCTATTGTGCTGCAGATTGAGTGAAGGTTCATTTGAGTATGGGAACTATGCCAAGGAGGTCGAGGACTTAAGGGCTGTTATAGAGTTCTGGCGAAGACAGGGGCGGGAAGTGAGTTCAATCATTGGGCACAGCAAAGGTTAGTGGTCAGTCAACGAATCTTGCACCCTAGTCAGTCGAGAATCTTGAATCCCCTTGGAACATAAGAACACAGTTAATGGTGTTGAAGCCACGCAATGCTAATCAATACCAACTCAATAAGGCCTCCACAAAGTTCTCTTCAACAAAACCAGACATTGAAAAGCATACGAATGAGCATCATTGAGAAAAAAGACAAAATATAAGCTGAAGATCTGAAGAAAAATGAACAGGAGTATACCTCCCCCTTTACTCTGCCTCCTTTCATAATGTGCAAGTGTGCCGTTATGGCACACGGGGATGTGACAGCTGACGCTAAACACGTGGCCAGCCTTGTACGTGAGAGGCACAGTAAAAGGGGAGCAGCAAGTACAAATAGAAGGGGAACCCCAAGGGCCGATGACCTATTTCAGTTGGTTGAGCACGAACGTGACATTCAGGAGGTCGTGGGTTCAATTCCCTGAGTCGTCTATTCGATCCCCCATGGCCCCCTGCAGCATGCTTCGCGCTCATCAGCTGAGATATGCGGCTTGCCCCTCCTAGCTGGGTGTGGAAGTAATTAGAGCTTTCCAGCTCGCGCCAGGCGTTAGGAGCTTGGGTGCTGCTCTCCGCACAGAGCAGATATAGGTAGGCTATAGATAGGTAGGGCTAAGCATTCCACTCGGGCCATGCTCCTCTTCTCGACCCATAACCCTTAGCTACCCATAACTCGTGCTGAGAGATTAGGGTGAGGTAAACAAAAAAAGAAGAAAAAATGAAGGGTACCCCAAAGAAAACCAAAGTAAAGAAAGTCAAGAAAGGGACATAATGGATCTATTCTGCTCCTTGTTGCGTGCTATAGCGGTAAAGTTTTCCATTGTTGGAATGACTCATCTCAATCTGTTCCATGTAGCTTCCTATAGAGGTAAACTGTTTCATTATTGCATGGCTCATCTCAAGCGTGCTTCGTTGTCTGCAATGGATGTAAAGCGTCATGGATTTTGGATGTACTCATTTGGGTGAGTAGGGGTTGTTGTGCTGAAAATCTACAAAACACACACAAACATAAAATGGGTATTCTACTACTTTGTCTTTCAAATTTTCTTTGTTTTAGTCTGCCTTTTTGTCTGCTGATATGTCCATTTGTGCACTGATCCCGCTATATGCCCACCCATGTGCCATCGGCTCGCCGGCCTGTCCCCATGCCTACTGAGATCTGTCCCCTACTGCAGTGGGCCTCTATTTGCCCTGGCCTACAACCAGGGCTATTTGGCTATTTGTTTGTTCGGCCTATGGGACCAGGCCGTGGCGTGATCCACAAGCCGTGTGTTTATTCAGTCCAGTCCTGTCCGGTAGCACCGTCGGTACCGGTCCAGTCCAGTCCAGTCCAGTCATTCCGCTGGGGGTAAACCCCAACTGCACTGTGTATCTTGATTCATTCTTCATTTGCACAGCTTAGAGTACCTGCGTGTTGAGTCTGCGTTGGAGCTGCGCTGTCCCTTCAAGCTCCATCGCTATCTCCTTCATCCTCACTCCTCGTTTTGACGCTGACAGGACCCCCACCCCGGCGGGTCCTTCACACTGGTATCAGAGCAGGTTATGTTCCTGCTCCCTCCCACCCACTCCATCACCGTGTCTCGTGGTTTGAGCAATGAGCTTGCCACTCTACCTTGAAAATGACCCCGGTGCACATTTTTTATCAGTCTTTGTGCATCTGGTGTCCATTTTCTTTGATCTTTATGCTGCCAAATTCAAGCTTCGCTCACGGTTGGAAAACTCTCGACGAGCCACTTCCAACGAGCCATAGATTGCAAAATTCTATGTGATGGTTCAGGAGCTGTGATCGTTCAAAGATCACATTTTTTTAAAGATCCAAAACCGCGCGCGCTCATTTTTTGATGAGCGCTATTTCTACAGGCCGCGGCTGAAGGCACGCCGTATCTCGTTAGAGGCGCCTTTGAAAAAGTTTTTTTGCTAAAATCCGCCTAGCGGATTAAAAGTTGTTGGCAAAAAGGTATTTTTCCTCTCTCTCGTCTCTCCCCCTTTACGACCATTTTCAAGAGTGCCACGTGGCAGCACTTGAAGACCGCCCTGGCTAGGGTGCTGCTCTACAACAGGGAGACATTATTATTATTTTCTTTGCAGATCTGGTCCTGTCTGATCAGATCCAGCTGCCTCAACGACGGTTTGGAAGAAAATTAACCCCCCCCTGTATAGGGCGCTGCACTACAAGTGGAAAATATTGGTTGGGGAGGTCAAGATCTCTCCCAAACCCTCTATTCTGCACTTCTGACCTGTGTGATCAGACCCAACTGCTGCAGCAGCAGTTAATCATCATCTTGAAGGCCACGATCTTGTGGATCTTGGGGATTTTTCTTCTCTTGGCCACTCAAGAGTTGGGTATCATCCCTCTACTCACTAATAAACTTCCCCCCACCTTCTCCCTCTCTCCCCTCTCTCCCCTCCCTCCCCTTCCTCCCTCCCTCCCCTCCCTCCCTCCCCTCCCCTTGTCATCTTTTTCTAATCCCACCACTAATCCTTCACCTTTTCTCACTCTTCTCTCCTCTTTTCTTCACTTCTCTCCCCTCCTTCATTGTCATATGCTGCACTCTTCACTCATCTCCTGCCATCTTTTTCTGTCCACTTCTCCTCACTCACCCTCTTCTACTAATCTCCTATTCTCCTCTCCACCTTTCCCATCCTTTTCTCTCCCCTTCTCCCATCCTCCTCTCCTCTTCTTCCTCCAACTAAAACCCCATCATCTCCCTAACTACCACCTCAAAATTTTTCTATTTGTCACTTTTCTGAGTTTTCTCTCTTTTTTCTGATCACTTTTTCATCCCTCCCTCCACCAAGTTCGAATTTATCTGTTTTTCTTATTGTGTTCCTCTCTGATTTATTTTTTATTTTTCTTTTTAAAAAATCGAATTACCTTATAAGTTATTACCTGCTTCTTTTTCATTTTCTTGATTTATTTTTATTTGCAAGGAAAACGAGCAATAGTGAAATGACAGAAATCCAGAATGCAAATTTACATTGAACGCCAGAAAGTCCAACGCTGTCCAGAAAGCAGAAATGCACTGATATTCACCAATGGAGAACCAAAGCAACGAATCCGAATGTCACTGAGAGCATACTCTTGCCATCACCAACACATGTATCCAAAGCACCTCCACCTACTTGGCGCTCAGCGCCCAGACTACCACTACACAACTACTAGCAGCCTACAAATTGACAATGCATCTTGTTGACGTCGGCAACAACAACGGAAGTGCATGAAGATGTCGACCTTGTAGACCATTGCCAAGACCAGGTACGTGTCCTCACATCATCAACCTCATCTCTCTCTCTCTCCCCCTTGACTTCACCCACGTCTTACATCCCATACACGAAGACCACCACCATCACCGCTGACTATCCAAGCTGGTGCCCGGCTATGAGGGCCCAGCTATGGCGCTGCCTTCTTGCAGTGCCCTCAACCCGAATGCCCGCGCGCGCTCTGCACGTGCACTAGTGCTAAGCATGCAGCCACGAGCCCTCGCTCCAGCTGCTTGCACTGCCACGTGCCCGAATGTCGAGCCCGGCGCCCTGCCCTTTCCTATATGGAAAGTGGCGGGTGCTTTCCTTGCTCCCCCACGCGAGACCGAGTTTCCAGTAGCTTCAGTCTCCTTCAAAGCGTTTGTGCCCAGACCCTTTCAGACTGTGGCCTGGGACCGAATTGGTTAGGCATGCCCAAACACCCAGGCTCAAACGTGCGATGCTCCCTGCTTCCACCACGTTTCTGGGAGAGCCTGGACGGCTCACAAATATTTTGGATTCTCACGAGCAAGGCGGATGTAACCAACTGGCGCGTGGCAACTGCCTGGTGCCGACCAAGATTTCCAAAAAATGACAAGTTCAGGGTGCATTGAGATTCAGGGGCCCCGCCTTCACTTAGGGCGGGCATGCGCCTGCTGCAGGGCCCTATGCCGAGGCATAAACCCGCGCACTCCCTCCTCCTTTACTTCAGTAGTCCTCTGAGAAGTCGTTACACAACAGGCTGCTTCTCTTGCAAATTTCGTTCATAACTTGTGATAACTTGGGGAGCAGTCTTCATCAATTTCCTGACCATCTGGTTGATCTCCCACTATATCAAGAATTTCCCAGGGTCCAAAGTACTGTGGCATCAGTTTACTTGAGATTCCCAACTCCTGTCCCAGCTCAGATGACTTTACCCAGACTCGTTCACCTACCTGAAATGCAGACAGTCGTTAGTTCCCAGGCATTGCGTCTACACTTTGATCCAATACCCGAACCTGCCTATCCTTTGAATTCAAAATCCTGCCTCTAAACCCTAAACCCTACACATTTACTCGGGAGTGGGTGAGGTCATTTCTGTTTTTTTTTTGAAAGATTGCTGAACTGTTAAATGGACAGTTGGGATGCATCACAAACACAGTGGTGCACGACTGCCGTTGAACAGGATCTTTTTTTTTTCCTCCTTTTTTCCTTTCCTCCCTTTTTTAAAAGGGGGACTGCGTTGAGATATCATCATTGAACTGACCGGCCCCAGGTAATTCAGAATGATTTTATTCTGGTCATCTGATTGTATCTGGATTCAAACTTGGGTCTGTATTTCAACAGGTCGTGGGTGTACTAACTGCGCAAGGGCCATTGGTGCCGTTGAATAGGATCTGTTCTGTAGGTTATACAAATTCACTTCTGCCCCTACAGGATGCCAGGAGGGGTTTGATGATTTGATCTAAACAGCTGGATGATGACTCTGCAATACTGTGCGAGTACTGGGTCTCTGAGCCTGCCTTCTGAATGCGCTGATTGACTCTGCCCCGGGCAAGATGCTTGACAGTGGACTGGCCCAGATACCACTTGAGGAAATCTAGCTGTGCAGACGTCCGCATCTGAAATCTTCCTCTTCAAAGTTTGCATAGACAGCATAAACTGCATGCATCGTGTGCCTTCAGGCGACTGCCAGATAGCGAGAATTTTGCTCACCATCCCAGTCTTCCACTAACACGTACCTGACGGACAGTAGTAGGGTCTTCCGGCGGTCTAAGAAACGAAATAGAGAGCACCTTAAGATCTCGTGGCTGTACCCAGAAGGTTTTGCCAAGTTGAAAAGATCTAAAAAAAACAAACAGCCTCTTCTTGATCGAATTCGTTAGTTACCAGGCATCGCTTTTACACTTGGGAAATTGCATTAGAAATACTCAGAAAATGAGAAATCCTGCCAAGTAGAGAAAGGCCGCAGATCCCCCCATCCTATCATCTGCACGTTTCTCCAACAGCTCTCTCTCCTCGGCGTTCTTGGTTTACTTGCTTTTCTGACAAAGAGTCAGCTCACATGCATCTGATAGGAACACATGAAGAGAGAGGCAAGCTGACAATCAATCCTCTGTTAAGCAGCCAGTACACAGCCCCAGCCTTGCTGACATTGCATCTCGTAGCCTACAAAATTTTTGGAGGCTTGGCCTACCGGACCACAATGGCTGGAGGCGCCAGCCAAGAAAGAAAGAAGGTGTGCCGCTGGTGGTTCGGAAAAGCTTGGCGTGCTGTAAGACGCCTCCAGGCCCGGGTGTACTGGTGGTTTAAGGAGCAAGGATGTGCTAAGTGGGACTGCTGAAGTGTCGTGGTCGGTACTTGTTGCTGGAAAGGAGCCGGACTGACGCTCTCCAGAAAATTCCGGCGGAGAGCTCGGATTTGGTGATTAACCGGTTCTGGACAGAGACTAGGAGTGGGAATTCGGAAGAAGGGGTTACGGAAATGGGAAGCTGACAGTCAGTCCCCCTCTTAGGGGCAATCAATGCTGACCAGGGTTCCTTCGGCCAGATGGAGGAAGCGTGAGTGCGTTGTTATGTAAATTCACGACTTGCCAGTAGAAAAGGCACCGAACTGACGTTCTCCAGAATGGATATGGAGCCAGGCCATGAGGACCTGTTTTGTGGGGGGAGGGGGGAAGTGAAAGGCGCAGAACTTTGGCCCATTTAGAGGGGTGCACGCTACGTGGAACACGGATTTATCTGTTTAGGGGTTCGGAAACATCCACAAATTTGAGCATTAGAGAGAGCCGTGTTAGCGAGAAGAGACTAGTGACACGGCGCAAGGTCAGTTCTGAATTCTCTGGACTTAAGACTTCCACAAATGGGCCCAGGTAGGTTCCATAAACTGGGCTGTCTGCCCCTCGTTGGGGAATGTGGACACTTAGAAAAATCTGGGTCGTTCTTTCTGGCGATTGGCAATCACCAAAATGATGGCAAACAGCACTCGTGATCAGGCGTTCTTGGGTGTTAAAATCATTGGGAGCTGTGAATTCCTCAACTGGTAGTGGATCTACCAAGTCATTGGGTGATGTCATCTGTCATCTGATCATAAGAACACAGTGAAGTACAGGTCATGGGCAGGATGCACAACCCTCAATGGTTGCCTGCCTGGATCTGTAACGGATAGTGTTGTCTCGTATTGCTGTGTCTTTTATTCTGCTGTCGCAGGTGGGAATGTCGTGATCTTATATGCAGCAAAGTATGATGATGTCCCCAAGGTCGTGAATGTCAGTGGGCGGTTCCAAATGGACAGAGGCTTAATGGAAAGGTTCGGTGAGGATGGCCTGCAAAAACTGAAGACGATAGGGTATTTGGATGTCCAAAATGATGCTGGTAAGAACTCACGGCCTCGTCGGTACTTCCACCTCAAACAGCTTCCCCACGCCATCGTCTTGGATTCTTAACTCTCTCTCTCTCTCTCTCTCTCTCTCTCTCTCTCTCTCTCTCTCTCTCTCTCTCTCTCTCTCTCTCTCTCTCTCTCTCTCTCACACACACACACACACACACACACACACACACTCTAATGGATAGATAAGTGAGGTGAAGCTGTTTCAATTTTGGACCTACTCAGCTGGGCGGAAGTATAATATATTTGTGCAAGTGTGCCGCTCCGGCGGCAGACGGGTGTGTGGGCACTTGCTGCTTAACCACACAAACATGGGCAACCTTGCATCTTTTAATATATTGCCCATCTATACCTTTTTTGTTTTATTGATGGTTTGTGATGATGTGTGGTTGGAATGAGAGAGAATTTGGGGATCTTTGAAAAACACACATGCACAGATGGTGTCACTGTTCACTTTGAGGGGTTACACTGTGCTGGATGATCCCTTGGACATCTGTCTCAGAGCTTTCACAACAGTCTCCCTTTGAACCTTGTAAGCTACGGATGTCCTTTGTCTTCACCCTCCTGTGTCCAGTACCACCCATCCGAATGTGAGAGATGCCAGGTGTGGATGGTGATCATGCTAACCAAGAAATTTGGGTCGCTGGATCTGCCAGGTGTACAATTAATCATGACACCAAGGAATGGCGGTGTCAAAATTTGTCGACGAGTGGACACCGAAACGTCGACATTGAGTGAATTTGAGTCCCTTGGACTATGAATTTCCCCCAGTCATGACCGGGGGCCTTCCGGCGGCCGGCGGCCGTGACCGTGACCGGAGCCATGACCGCGGCCGGCCAGGCTCCGGCCACGACCTGCTGGGATTTTTTGGGGGGTTAAAAAATTAACAATATATATGTATATATCGTCACAAACATATATATATATATATATATATATATATATATCTTCTTCTCTCTCTGTGCCTACGGTTTTACCGGGCAGTTCTGTTTGTGACGATATATATATAGTCAAACAGAGCTGCGCGGTAAACCGTAGGCAGAGAGGGAGAAGAGGACAACGAACGAGGGGCCGTGACAAACTGTTTTGTCGGAGTTCCACCGACTATTAGGAGGCTGAACCATATGGGGTTGTAGGGCTTTTCATGCTCTACAGTGTCCACACCCCTTTTCTTTTTGGGGGGGAAAATTTGATTTATTTATTTTTGTAAATGAAAGACTAAGAAGCTGTTAATGGCCCTGAGGCAAAAGTTGTTCAGTTTATTATTTTGGTAAGAAAAGCAAAGATTTTTTTTTAATATTTTTTTTAAAATGTGGTAAGGAATTTGGATGTGATGCTGAGGCAGAAGTTGTTCAGTTTATTTTTTTGCATAACATCTAGGCTACCAGCCGGGCCGCCCGGGTCACCCTGCTTTCCCTGGCGAGCCGGCCGTGCAAGGACCATGGAAGGTCCCACCAAAAGAAAAAAGAAAAAAAACGAAAAAATTTAAAATTGGAAAAATAAGTTAAATAACTATGTTATGCAGAAAAATAAACTGAACAACTTTTGGCTCCGGGCACATCGAAAATCTTTACCAAATTTAAAATAAAAATGAAATAAAATTATGCGAAGCATAAGGCCCCAATGAGCCCCCTTTTTCCCCTGTAAGCAGCACAGTCGGCCGCCCTAAGTGAAGGCAGGCCTGACCGAGGCCAAGAGGCCTATTTTTCGGCTACCACGCAACTGGGGAAATTCAGGCAGTTGTGCAGAGCCAGTTGGTTGAGAGCGCCCAGGCCCAGGCTGCCTTTTTCGTACGTAACTGAGGCAGGCCCTGGGCCAGATACACAACAAGGGCCGAACACAGGCTGCAGGCAGTTGGGCACAGGCAACCGTCAAAGGCCCTGGGCCTGATTCGTTTGGACCAGGGCTCAGCCTCTCGGGGCCTACCGGAAGCTTCTGGACAGGGGCGCAGCGCAGCCAGGCCACACGCAGCAGGCAGGCCACTTCCATTTAGGAAAGGGCCTGCCCTCGCATTTGGCATTCGGGCACTGGCTGCATGCTGCGCAAGTGCTGCTGTGCTATTTGCTGGCCAGCGCCCACGTGCTCACGGGCGAGCTGGATGAGCAGGCAGCCATAGCCGAGCTGCGCTGCACTATGCTGGATGGGGCGCATGGTGGTCCTTGGCATCTGTGAGTGGGGGATCGAGGTTGTGAGTGATACGAGAGACATACCTGGTGCTTGAGGCGAACAGCATTGGCCGAGATCTGCTCGTACTTCGGGCACCAGCGGCATTGTAGATAGGCTAGATAAGATCTGCCATTTGTAGTCTGGGCGCAGAGCGCCAGATAGGATGTCGACATTGGTTCATTGTTGATGATGATGAGACTATTCCAACATTGTCACTTGTGAGCTTTTGCTGTGCTCTTATTTGGTGGAACTCGTGTTGCAATTCTGCTTTTGGTTCGAGGTCACGACTATCTGGTTACATGTGTATGATGCTGCTTGGCTTCTGGAATTCGCTATCGCTCATTTTCCTTGCAATTATTTATAATTATTATTTTTTAATGTTTTTATTTGTTTTTGGCCCAACCGGGCAAGTGGTCCCGGGCCACTCTGGTAGCCTAGCATAACATAGTTTTTTTTCAGATTTTTTGGAATTGTTTTTTTTTTTCACATAGTTTTTTAAACTTTTTTTCAGATTTTTTGGAATTGTGTTTTTTTTTTTTTTTCTCACGACCTTGGGTCCCAGTCATGACCGGGGCCCTTCGGTCATGACGGGCTACCGCGGTCACGGTTGGCACAGTCGCCAGTCACGGGGACACATAGCCTTTGGAGCATCCTTCAGACTTGGAATGATACAGAGAAGATAACATGGCACACTGTGAAATCTTTTGCTCATGCCATTCTTGCTTGCTGTTTGGTTTGTGTCCTTGCGCCTCCTTCCTGTTGATTGAGTATATTCCCCCAACCTACCATTGTCCTGCGTCCTAACGCCTCCTCCCTGTGGATTGATTGAGTGAAGCACACAAAACCTATCATTGCGTCTACCTACCAAACTGCCGTCCTTGCCTGCTCCACACTTTTCCTGTCACTTTCTCTATCCATTCTCCTTGTTTTGTCCCTCTTGCAGTGGTTTTCCTCCTCTAACTTAGACGTGCTCTTGGATTCAGATGCAGGGAATATGCAGTACAGGGTGACGTTAGCAAGTCTCGAAGAACGACTTGCAACAGACATGAAAGCAGCAGCAGAGGCAATTCACAAATCAAGGTGAGAAAAGTGAAGACTTCTACAGCATAAATGTGGGGTCAAGCGCTTCCTCAAGTACTCCAAAGTTGTTCTGTCACGTGAACGGGTTCATCAGGAGGACTTCCTCCACATTCATTCCCATTTGGCTACGACTAGTGTTGGGCCAGTGCCGGCCTGGATGCGACCGACTGGATCGACCCAGGTCCTCCAACCGGAATTCCTGTTGGCCTCAAAACCGGTCCAATTTTATTTATTTATTTATTTTGAAACCAGAGTTTGACTGCACTCGCCGAGAACAGTCAGAATCCGCAAAGAACACCGTGTACTCAAAACTTTTATCTGGTGGTTGGGGGTGGGGGGTGGGGGGGGGGTAGTGGTGGTGTTACAGCAACCATGGCTATGTCACCAGTGGGGTGAAGAGGAAGGAGTAGGACACGAAGAAGAAGAAGAAGAAGAAGAAGAAGAAGAAGAAGAAGAAGAAGGCTGTGGCTATGGCTACCAGAAGGGGAAGAAGGGAAACACCAGGAGAAGAGGAGGAAGGAAATGAAGAGGAGAGGAGGGAGGACACAAAGAAGAGGAGGAGAAGAACAAGAGGAGGAGGGGAAGAAGACGCGGAGGAGGAGGAGAAGAGTAGGAGGCGGAGGAGGGGTAGGGTTTGTGTGATGACGGGGGTTGGGGGTGGTGTCGGTGTTGGCTGGCGAGGTCGACTTTTCGTAGTTTTCTCCAGGAAAAAAAACGACACAAAGGGGAGTGCGGGAGGAAAAAATCAGAAGAGGAGAGGAGGATGAAGAAGAAGAGGAGGAGGAGAAGAACAAGAGGAAGAGGAGAAGAACAAGAGGAAGGGGGGGAGGGGTTTGCTTGACAAATGGGGGTGTCGATGGGCAGGGTTGACTTTTCTTCGGGAAAAAAGAAAACAAAAAAACAAAGGGGAGTGGAGGAGGAAAGGATGAGAAGAGGAGAGGAAGAGAAGAAGAAGCGGAGGAGGAGGAGAAGAACAAAAGGAGAAAGAAGAAGGAGACGCGCAGGACGTGAAGAAGAGTCGGAGATGGAGGAGGCGGAGCGGTTTGCGTGTTGGTGCGGGGCACGGTGGGGGCATCTCGACGGGCGACGTTGTTTTTTGTCAGACAAAAGGGGGAAAAAAACGAAGGGGAGATGATGAATAGGAGAGAAGGAAGAAGTAGTGGAGAAGGAGGAGAAACGAAGAAGAAGAGAGGAGGCTCACCGCTCTCTCTCTCTCTCTCTCTCTCTCTCTCTCTCTCTCTCTCT
>BFEA01000672.1:44596-59803 GCA_003427395.1 Chara braunii | reverse complement strand
CAGCAAGCAAGCGTGGGAAACCAGACTGATAAAAAATAATGCATGCTTGCATTGTGAAAAAAACTGGTCACCAAGGGGCTAAAATCCCTGCCAATGCGGAGGACGCATCTGATTGAACTGGTTCTAATTCTTGTCCGCAGGAGATCCTAGCAAATATTCGCACTCTCCTAGATCGATTTTCTGATGTTTGGGCTGAACCCCGTGGAATTCCCATGCGCTGATCAAACACGAAATTGAGCTAGTAGATGGAAGTGTTGCTCCTAGGGGTCGTGTCTATTGCATGCGGTCAGCCGAGATGGAGGAATTTATGAAACAGATTGCTGGCATGATTGGTCGAGGATGGATCAAACCAAGCGAATCAGAATTTGCTGCACCCGCTCTTTTTTTCCCAAAGAAAGGTAAGAAACTCTGGATGTGCATCGACTACAGCGGCCTAAACTAGACCACACAGAAAAACATATATCCTCTATCCTGAGTCGATGATCTGTTGGATGTTGCAGGTGCGTGCAAGGTCTTTTCCAAATCTGGTTATTATCATTTTGAAGTCGCCATCCACCTGACTAGCACAAGACCGCATTCAGGACATGCGACGGGTTGTACGAGTTCATTTTTTGCAGTGCCCTTTGCTCTCACGAACGCGCTAACCACCTTCCAAAGTTTCATGAACCATGTCTTTCCAAATCAGATCAACAGATTTGTTGTTGTCTACCTCGATGGCATTCTGATTTTCAGTAAAGACATAGGTGAACATTTGGGGTGAACATTTGAAGGACTTAAGTTCTTGAGATTTTGAAGGAAACACAATTGCACCTAAACTTCAAGAAATACGAGTTTGGGAGAGAGAGTGTCATCTATGTTGGGAACGGGTTGTATGCTGCAGGCTTTGACCCGAAGACAACCAAGGTTGAGGTCATTAATTAGCCTCGACCAGTGAATGTACGCGAAGTGCGGTCCTTTCTCGGTCGGGCCTCATATTAGCTCAAGTTTGGTCCAAAGTTTTCTACCGTTGCTCACCCCTTGTCTCACCCCTTGTCTCGACTAACAACCAAGAATGTAACTTGCACTTGAATTGATGCATTAGGTTTTGCCTTTGAGTCTCCCATAAAGGCTCTGACAAGTCATCCTATGCTCCGCATTGCAGAATTTGATCACAAACTCACATTTGTAATTACTACAGATAGAAGCCAATATGGGATTGGTGCAATGTTGCAACAAGTGAGGACGGACTGCGTCCGCTCCCATACTGACGCAAACGCAAGCCCAACAACAAGGTAGTTGCCGTCACATACAAGCAAGAGCTTTATGCCTTGAGAGAGGCACTCGAGCATTGGAAACACAACATTCTCGGACTCCACTTCAAGGTCTTCTCAGATCATGAGACCTTGCAATCGATCAAGTCCCAAACTAATCAGTCGACAACGCTGTCTTGCTGTGTGCATAAGATCGATGTGCGTGATTTTGAAGTGAAATACAATAAATGCTGTTATAATCGTTGCTGATGCTTTGTCTCGCCACCCTGAGTTCTTGACTTGCTTTGTGCGCTCCTATGACCTCCGACAGAAATTAGAGGAGGATTTGGTGGAGCACACTGCAAAGGATTCCGGGAAAGGTTCAATCCTTCAGCAAGTGAAGGCTGACACCAGGAGTCAGTTTGATTACCACGAGCATGAGGATAAGGAGGGTCTATTATTTTGCATGTCTACGAAGGTTCAACAGATTGTGTGCTCCTGACCATACGCCTCTCTGAAACTCAGTTTTTGGATATGGCACGAGGTAGGAGCAAACACTTTTGATATGTAAGTTTATTGCAACAATATGACTGGCCTATCATGAAGGAATCTGCACGAAATTTATGGCGGAATGCGAGTTTGTCGAATGACAAAGATCCATAGACAACGACCCCTTGGTCTGCTGAAGTCACTACCCAACCCTTTCGATCTCGATGTCAAAAAACAATTTTCACCTTTCACTAAACCTGCCTTAAAAAAAAATTCTACCACCCACGCGACCCAAAACATTTTTTTTTTTTTCCAGCCCCACTCCCGACCTGCTCTTCACCCAAATAAAGCGCTCACCCAGAGCTACCCACACCCATAAGAATACCATTACCCGGCCGCACCCTATACCTAAATTTTTCCCGACCGTGTCAGTCCCTTACACTATTACAACTTTATCGATAACATGACTTTGCAACAAAGACATTTGAAATATAATCAGATATTACTATTAAGTTAGTATTAACACATCAACAATATTGACAATGCCAATTACAAAAAAAAAAAAACACCTCAATAGCTTATTGTTAACAAACAAAACACCTTGTCAATAATTTTCAGAAAGTCCTGGACGAAACGAGCTATAAATCAATCCTCACAATCCTGATTTTAATGAAACAAGTGAACCTGCCGCGGCGAAGCCACGGCCCAGCACCAGGCCCACCCCAGGCACGGCCATTATCTGGCCTGGGCGACATTGAGGGCATTTGTTTTAGAACATGAGGGACGCGCAGCATTAAGAGGGGCGTCGGCCAAGGCATCAGCATGCCGTTGCATCCTTCGTAAATCAGAACTATTTTATTCTGGTCGCTCTTGGAGAACTCACATCTGCAATTCAACAGTTTCATGTGTGCATCAACTGAGCAGCCTGCCCATGTGCAAAACTAGAAGGAATCTTCCACAAGAACATAGGAAGATACACCGCAACGGACAGATACGTTGAAAAGAAATCCTTGTGTGAGTATGAACTAAGGAGCTATCAGATGCAAATGTCGCCGAGAGAGAGAGAGAGAGAGAGAGAGAGAGAGAGAGAGAGAGAGAGAGAGAGAGNAGAGAGAGAGAGAGAGAGAGAGAGAGAGAGAGAGAGAGAGAGAGAGAGAGAGAGAGAGAGAGAGAGAGAGAGAGTTTTCCAGCCATGCACGCAAATAGATAGAGAGAGGCTACTTCCATCGATAGGATGAGCAAAATCGGAATGAATCTTCTGCTAGAACACCGAAATATCCACTGCTCTCCAGCCACGTGAGCAGAGAGATAGAGAGGCTACATCGATAGGATGAGCAAAATTGGAATGAATCTTCCGCTAGAACATGGAAATATACACTACCACTTTTTTTTTTACTCTTTGTGTGTGTGTGTGTGAGAGAGAGAGAGACGCACATAGAGAGGGAGAGAGAACAGGTAAGTCTCCATATCCTGTGTCTTTTGTGCATTGAATCTGAACACGCTAAAATGCACAGCTATGAACTTGTATTCGTGGCGGGCCGGCCTCAAACACACTGAAAAGGGCTGCTATGAACTTGTATTGTATTCGAACAGCGCGAACGGAAACAAAGCGCCGCCGCGCCTTGAACTCAAACGGGCCCAAAAGAAAAGACGAAAGCGCCGCCGCGCCTTGAACTCCCACGGGCACAAAAGAAAAGTCGAAAGTGCCGCCGTGGCCTTGATCTCCCACGAGCGGGGAAAAAACTACGAAGCGCGTGGACGGCGACAGAAGAAACAACAATTTCAGCGGGTTTCCCTTTGGCCCCAACGCCTTGTCCCTCACTGTTTCCCAATCACTGTTTCCCAACACAGGGAACTCGGGCTCACGGGAGCGTCACGCGAGACCCGCTGTTCCCTTTATAAATAGTATAATATAATATAGTAATAATATAATATAATATAACATTGATTCCCTGTAGATTCATGTGCTGATCAAGTGCTTGGGTGCCCAAAGCAACTGTACACAGGCCCGTGTTTTGGGATGGGGGGTTAGGAAGGGGAGGGGGCAAAGGGGGGAGGAAAGGGGATGCGGGAAAGGGGGGGGGKAGGAAAGGGGAGGAAGGGCGGTGGGGGATGGCATTTTATTTTGTGGTCCTGCGTCTGTGGGTCAGGTGACCCAGAGATAATATGGACCCGCCCTGTCACCCAGAGCCAAAATTGACTCGCCCATGACGCAGACCCGTCCACTACGTGCACACGCCCGTCCCCCATCCAAGAAGAGGCAAAGGAAGATCCAAGCCCGACCCCAATTACCTTGTGCGCGCGTTGGGGCAGGTGGGTGCGATTGTGGGCACCTGGTTGCCACCTCCGATGATTCTCGATCACCTCCCAAAATTTCTCAATCCGATTCCTTCACTGCCACATGCACCAATTCATCTGATCATTCGCGAATTTGAACAGCAGTATATTTTGCAGATTGGTCCCCTGGAAACTCTTGTGAGTGATCGGAATACCCGCGCTTTATCAATTCAGACTGGAAGGATTTCACTAGTTAGCTCTGCAGAATTGAACTGAGTATCAAATGACATCTGGTCGTCGACCAGAAGCAAATGGACAAGATGAAGAGATCAACCGGATTGTCGTTCCACTCCTCCGTGCTCTAATCATGCCCTATCTGAACACTTGGGCTGACGAGTAAGACGTGGTGCAGGGTTATATAACAACTCCAGTCACTGCGCCACAGGCATGCTGCCCAACAGGCCGCAGTATCGAGTGACAGATCGTCAATTCTTCTTCTTTCTTGTTCCTTGACCCATCCGACACCCAACATGCTTGGCTACAGCGTAAAGTACCAGCGCTTGCTCAAACTTGCAATCGCAGCATGCGCAATGACGTCATTGTCCGGTTCGGCGATTGTCGACGCAGGCCTGCAACTTTTTACGGAAGGAGATTATGTCTGGGTGAAAATGCCTCAGTTTTCAGATGGAGTGTCCCGTAACTTACTCCCACTGTATTGCGGCCTTCGTATGAGATCACCGTGCCACATCTCATTTGCGCCCATATCCAGCCTTTCATGCTTCTTAGCTTTATCCACATGCTGCTGCTGCTGCTGCTGCTGCTACTGCTACTTCCTTTACTGATCGTGATCCAACGATCCCTCGTGCTATTAATGGTGGTCACAAAGTTGACAAACTTAGGGCGTCGCCGCACGGCGCACGAAACGAAAAACGAAACGAGTGCAGCTTCCGGCAGAAAATGGCCAGGTTCATCAGTTTTCTATGCACAGTAACGAGTGTATTTTTCCACCTTTCGTCGCCAGATGCACTCGTCTCGTTTTTGTTTCATGTGCCGTGCGGCGAGGCCCTTAAGCAGTAACACACGTGCGGGCAAAGGAAAAGGAAAAGGAGAAGACAGATAATATATAAAGTCCATTGTCCGTTTTTCTGTGTTATCCGCTAAACGAATTATATTGTATCGGGTAACTTGCAACTTAGTCCACATGAACAACTTAACTCAAACGCGGGGTTACACGGGCAAGTGCAAAAAAGTCTTACTGAAGTTTGCACCTCGTGTGGGGAATGACTATGAATGGCATTTGCAATTTACTCCGCACGAACAGCTGACAACCCTCTTTGCATTTTTGCTGCCTATGATCATAGTATGATGCATTTTGCAGGGACTCTGAGGGCTCTAGTCGCTCTTAAGGGAGGTGGGGGGGGGGGGGGAATGTAATGACCTGCAAAATCAAAGAGTGAGAAACCTGCTGTTTTCTAAGTTTTGCTGCTTGTTGGAGTGAGTGGCTGCGATTCCCGAATCCTGTTAAGGTTTAGTTTGTGTGTGTGTGTGTGTGTGTGTGTGTGTGTGTGTGTGTGTGTGTGTGTGTGTGTGTGTGTGTGTGATTGTTGAGTTTCTGTATGTTTGCTTGTCCACATGATTGCATGGATGTGTGTGTGTGTGTGACCGACTGGGGTACTTGTGTACGTGGAAAGCCCACGAGCCTGGTACTTTAACTGTGGCCTTCTGTTGTGCTGGTACAGCGGGGTAGTAGCATAGGGAAGGCCTGTGAGGCCATAAACACTCGAGTAGCGGGTAAGGTAGGGAATAGAAGACAAAAATTAGTAGCTTGGGAGACTCGGAAGTAGAATTTAGAGTCCGGTAGGCTTAGAGAAAAAGGTACCGGTCCAAGTAGCCTGAGTCCAGAGCCTGCAGGACGGGATACGGGACTGCAATGATGTTTCCCTCCGAAAATGGGAGGTGCCGGGTAGACTTGGAGGTCCCACGGCCTTGAAGCAACTTCCCCAGGTATATCAAACTGAGAGGCAAAGTGCTCCACCTCATTGGTTTGTGTGCAGTCTGGAGGCATGCTGCTGGTGCGGGCACCCAGCCCGGGCCAGCCGATTCAACGCTGGGTGAGGAAGAAGGCTGCCTTGGCCTTCCACCTCGGCTATGGCGGAGAGAACCAATAAGGAGCATCGGAGGGAAAGGTAGGAGGAGGAAGACGGTGAGCAAGGAGGAGAGTGACGAGGGAGCTTACCTGGCTATGGCGGTCTGCATCTTCATGTTCAAGTACATAGCGACGATATGGCGAGACATTTTCACGTGTGCTTGGCTTTTTTTTTCCTTTCTTTTCATTCTTTTTTTTTCTCCCCACAGAGCGTCGCTGGCCCCGGCCCTAAACATAATTCAGAATTGTAGTTTTAGGGTCTCGCTCCCCTACTCACGACATGTGCATCTCCCGCTAGAGCGTGGAAAGATACACGGCCACATCAGGAGGCTGAACCTTCTTGATGCGTATAGTACAAATATGCTATACATATAATAAGTCAGTATATTATACCTATTAGTCTATTATATATTACGGCTTCCCTTTTTGGGGCACCAATGTTTTGTCAGCATTGTTTGTGTTTCACACAATCCACTCCATTGGCGGGGGTCTCTCGTAAATCTGAGAAGAGAGCAAGAATACATCAGACGAAGAGAGAGAGAAGCCATAGAGACAAAGTACATAGAGACGAGATACATCAGAAGAAGAGAGAAGCCATAGAGAAAATACATACGAGACAAAATAGTAAAATACATAAGAGTGAGAGAGAAGTCATAGAGGCAATATACATCAGAAGAAGAGAGAGAAGTGAGAGAGAACACATTGGCCATCGGCCGAAGAAGCAACGGGTCAAAAAGGAGCCGGAGTAGCAACAAACACAATCTCTCTCGATTAAAAAAGAGGTGGCGGAGGATCAATCTGAAGAAGCTACCTACCAACTGCCAGACTACAACCTACCATCTGGAGCGCGAGCGCAAGCGGAAAGTGAAAGCGAAGCGACAGACTGGTAACCTACGAATGACTGAATACAAAGAATTTGGACATTAGTTGAAACAGAGACGTCTCAGATAACCTAAGCTGCTCCGCCCGCCTGCGCAGCAACTTCTGCAGCAAAATCTGTCACCCTCTTCTCCAAACCCTCCCCGAGGACAAACTTCTCAAACCGCCTTACGGTAATATTCTCCCCTAGCAAAGCGACAGCCTCTTTGATGTAGTCCTTCACCAGGATCTTGTCGTTTCGGATAAAGGGCTGCTCTAGCAACGCAAGTTCGTTCAGGCGCTTGGCGACACGCCCTTCAACAATTTTGCCTCTGATGGCTTCTGGCTTGCTCAGTATGTCCTCTTTCCCCATTTCGATTTCCCTCTCCTTCGTAACAAATTCCTCCGGGATATCCGATACTGAGACCGCGACAACATCTGCCGATGCGGCAATCTGCATGCAGATGTCCTCCACAAGCTCCTGGAATTTCTCCCCCCGCGCAACGAAGTCCGTCTCGCAGTTAATTTCCGCTACAACACCGATTCTCGAGTCATGAACGTAGCTCGCGATGACTCCCTCTGCGGCTGTGCGGCTCGCCTTCTTTTCGGCGCTCGCCAGACCCTTCTTTCTCAGCCACTCCCTCGCTTTCTCCACATCGCCATCTGCTTCGGCAACAGCTTTCTTGCAGTCCATTACTCCAGCGCCGGTCTCTTGACGCAGCTGCTGGATAACTGCAAGAGGTACTGGTTTTGCAGCAGGGCTCGCTTCAGGATTAGGTTCCGCGTCCTCAGCGGCGGGAGCTGGGGCTGGGGGTGCAGCACTTGGCGCATTTTCTTGCGATGTTGCGCCGCTCATTGCCTTCATCTGTTCAGCGACATCCTGTGCAAAGTCGACAGCCTTCTTCTCGATACCCTCTCCACGCTCGTATCGCACAAATCGCCGTATCCTGATGTTTTCACCTATTGTGGCTACTGCCTGCTTCACAAGGTCCTTCACCGACAGTTTGTCGTTGCGGATATACGGCAGTTCCATGAGACAGACCTCACCCAGACGCTTTGTCACGCGACCTTCCACAATTTTCTCCCGTATCGCCTCTGGCTTGTTCTGAATATCGTCTTTGCCCATCTCAATTGACCGCTCGGTGTGAAGCACGCTTTCGGGAATTTCGGAGATGTCAACATACTTAACTTGTTGGCAAGCTGCCACCTGCATTGCAATTTCGTCCGCCAGCTCCCGGAATTTCTCACCCCTCGCAACGAAGTCAGTCTCACAATTGAGCTCCAGCAAAACACCGATACGGTTGTCGTGGATGTAGCTCACAATGAGTCCTTCGGCAGCAATCCTCGCTGCCTTCTTGTCAGCCTTCGCAAGGCCCCTCTTTCGTAACAGATCCTGCGCCTTGCTCTTGTCCCCCTTGGTCTCCTCAAGTGCTCGCTTGCAGTCCATCATGCCTGCCCCGGTCTCTTCTCGCAATTCCTTCACGAGGGCCGCAGTGATTTTGACATCTGGAAGAAGGACGCATCACAAGCCCGTAACACACACCACGCGAAAGGTGTCAGTCTGCACCCAGCCCAGCAGATCCTAGGTTTACTTCTTCTTCTAGTCATCGAACATTTGCAAGACTGCAAAAAAATTGCCCGAACAACAGACCTCCTAAGACGAACGCTCACTTTTGTATGGACACGCTGAAACGATTGCTGAACTTTGTTGTAAACATGGTAGGTACTCGAGATGGTGCCATCTGCAGCAGTCGTCAGCTAGGAGAAACTTCGCAATGAGACTCTAAGAGTGGGAATATGGAGGGCAAAATTAGCAGCCGGCACTGGTGATGATGAGTCAAAACCCCCACACCAAGTCGGTTGCGCCTTGTTGCCGTTTGTTTTCCCAACTTTCCAGTTTCTGTACACATACATGCATGCGCAACACAGGCACGTACACGTGCACACACACACACACACACACACACACACACACACACACACACACACACACAAACACACAAATACACGAACACAAACACACACACACACACACACACACACACACACACACACACACACACACACACACACACACACAACGTCACTGATGCTGCAGCTGCTGCCATGGTGGATACTGCACTCAGCTGGAAACCAGGCCAGCCGTAACAGACAAAGTAAATGTTGTCCAAGTGGCTGCAAGGGATGATGGCCTGCATCCTTCCAATGCAGCTGCTGCTGAAAGTATACCTCCATCATTACCACCACCACCACCACCACCGCCACCACGACCACCACCATCACCATCACCACCAGCTCCCACCTACATCTTCTACTGCATCATCCCCTCCGTCAACGGCCTCCTCTTCTTCGGCCTCCTCCCCGTCGCATGCCTCCCCTTCATCATCAACACAATTATGTTCAGATCGAATGGCACAGAGGTCTGGTTGGTGGACAGGAGTCTGGCTAGCGCCCTGCTTAGTCCCACTCGGTGGTTTTTGGGGGCCGATTCGATGAGGGACCTAGCCGCATTCATGGTCAGATTGGCCATCACAGACGCCTCTTCGATGGGACGTTCCCCATTTCCACTGCCGCCTCCTAGACAGTGGCCTCATTTGTACTTGAACAGCATGACCATCGTGCCCCCAGCAGGGGTTAGAGATCTGATCCTACGCCGCACTCGCAACCCTACGGAACAATGTCGTCGCTCGGAATACACACTAGCCAGGAATAGTATGACCGAGTCTGATGCCCACAAGGTGCCAACGATTTTTACAGTGCTGCAGGGCTGCATGCGCAGCAGACACGAGGTACAGCCACCTGTGCAGAACTTGCACGACTAGCAGCCACACTGAGCACAAGTGCGGCTCATCAGCCTCTGCTTCTTGCATCTGACCCACCCACTTCTCACCCAACTAGCCATGACTGCTCCCCCACTCCAACTGACAATCATCCACCTTCTGATCACTGCCGCCTCCTAGACTGGAGATGATCCATCTCCGGAACGCATGCTAGAGTCAATGGAGTTAGTACGTCCAGAGGAAAATGACAGAAATTGTCCGGATTGAACCTTCCCCTACGGTGCAAGCTGCCCCTACCAGCCAATCTACAGAATCAAATGATCTGATCACTGTGCCACAGCGAGCCCACTGTGCGTACTACGCAATTAGTTATGTCTGCTCTCTTACAATTGCAACCCCTCTACGGTGTCTGATTTTTCCAGACGTTGTCCGCTGGATAGAAAAAGAGAGGATGACAGTACTGCGCCTGGCGTGAACATACAAGTGCTGTCTATGGCATTTACGGGAAGACGACTGCAACTCCAGCCCGCTCCACAGATTTACACACCAGACATGGACCCTGATATTTGTGTGTATATTCTGCATCATCCAGGTCATTTCAGTGCTGTTACCTTTTTCGCAGATAACTCATGGACTCTATGGTACAATGGCGGTAGGGTGCACAAGGTTGGAAATATTAACTCTTTCTATCACTGGGTGGTAGGATCCCACTCAGTCTATCCGTAGATGTGCACTCACAAGCTCTACAGACTCCGTAGAACAATCCGGCTGAGCCTCCCCCCTCCCCTGTACATGGCCAGGCAGCATCCCTTCCCTGAGCAGATCGGACAGATTCGACCACGGATGGCGAAGACCCCACTCCACACGGTGCTGGCTGTGCCATGCCGTTGTGTCTCCGCACAGCTACAGTTTAGTTAGCATGCGCGCAAGGCGTAACCTCTGCTCCCAACACTACGCAGGGATGGTCACTGCCAGCCTCTGCCGCGAAAAAATTGTAACCCATTGTCCTGCACTTATCTTCCCCMCCCCCTCATTATCTGCCCCGCCTGCCCAATATGCCATTGTGGTCTTGACATGCCATGCGTAAATGGCTGCGAACGTCAGCCTGCTTTTTTCCTGTTTGCATGTCAGCAACATGCCATGCGTCGTCAATGTTTTCATGAAGCTGTCTTGATATGCCATGCGTAAATGGCTGCGATCTCCTTCACATCCTTGCCAGAGGAACAACAGACACAGCAGCCTCAGGAGGAAAATAGACTATCACATGTAACCACGTACGGTGTGCTGTACTGAAAGGTTATCACCGCCAGGGCAAGCTGCTGCAGACCAAATCTTGCAACAGCTAAACACCCTTACCTTGGATCAGTCCTCGTCGGTAGAGACGGGGGTAATGACTGCAGAAACCCAAGAAACTTGCTTTGCGATGGCCCACCTGAGATTTGGTTAGCATGTGATTCACATGCTGCACGTCGTGAGGACGACGTGAAGGGATAGCCCATGCAAGTTTCGGTTTTCGTACTTTTGACGATAGTCAGTACTGTACTCATGTACAGCACCCTGATATGTCATGTCCAATTTGTAGACAGGGGGCTGGAACGCCAACGCCCTCTGTGTTCCAAGTATGTATGTAGGAGCCACATAGCCTGTGACATCTGTCTACACCATGCCATTCGATGCAGCAACTGCAACTGCAACTGCAACTGCAACTGCAAGGATTGGATGCGGTCTTGTACAGTCCACACCCGATCCGATCCTGTCTGGTCTGTAGCCGTGGCAGCTTACCAAAGGCAACGGCAGCTCCTCAAGTCAAAATCTCCTGGAACCCAAACACTGATTGGCCTCTTGTGCCATCCTAGAGTAGTGTGCTGCCGGTGAGAATTGAGAACCTTGTGATGTTCATCTTTCCTCTGTTCTGTTCTTTGCGCCTCCATTTCCCTCCTCTACCCCTTCTCCCTCCCCCGCCCCTTGCTTCCTACAGAATTCTACCCCCTACCCCTTGCCTTCCTCCCTCCCCTTGTGTAGTGCTAGTAAACGCATATGAATGAGCATCATTAAGAGAACAGACAAAATATAAGCTGAACATTTGCACAGTAAAAGCGAGCTGCAAGAACAAATGGAAAGGGTACCCCCCAAAAAAACAAAGTAAAGATAGTAAAGAAAGGGATATAATGGATCTTCTATTGTGCTCCATGTTGCTTGCTATACAGGTAAAACTGTTTCATTGTTTGGATTGGCTCATCTCAAGTGTGCTTCATTTTCTGCAATAGAGGTAACCGTAAAACGGTTTTGATTTTGCATCTACTCATCTGGGTGGAACAGGGGCTGTTGTGGTGAAAATCTAAAACACACACACACACACACAAACACACACACACACACACACACACACAGACTGAAAGTCCGACGCAACAGTCTGGCAAGAGTTATACTTTTCTTGTGAAGGTGTGTAAAGTGAACATGACAACACACACACACACACACACACACACACACACACACACACACACACACACACACACAAGCGCGCGCATGAACACGCGCGCACTCTCATACATCACACACAAACACACGAGCGCACACATGGACACACACTCATACAACACACACAAACACACGAGCGCACACATGGACACACACTCATACAACACACACACACACACACACACACACACACACACACACACACACACACACACACACACAGAACCATTAGTTCCCATTCATCACTCACTAACCCGTGCATAAATCTCGCTAACAATCAATTGAATTTGACAAGTTGATCTGACCTGAACTGGTTGAAGGTTTCTCCGTTTCCTCGGCTTGGGCAGAGAGATCGGACGCTAGAGCCACAGAAGATGAAACATCTGTTGAATCCGTTTGCTCTGCTGTTGCTTCTGCCACAGCAGGTTGAGATTGTTCAACGGAAGGCACGGCATCAGTACTTTCATTCACCTCCACCATGGTTGAATCTACAGCGGCTTCAGCCACAGGCTCCAAAACTGCCGCTGCTGCAGGCTCAGGTTCATCTACTTCAGCGCTCGCATCAGCATTCTCCAGTACGTTAACTGGGGTTGAGTCTGCTACAGGCTCAGGTTCTTCTACTTCAGCGCTCACATCAGCATTCTCCATTACGTTACCTGGACTCGAGTCGTCGGTGGCCTCAGAGACCGGACTGTCTGGGATTTCCATTGGCACTGCAATCGATTCTACGGCATCCTCCACCTTCAACTCTTCGGCGGCAGCAAGTTCATCAACTCCCTGCGACTCAGCTGCAATAGCCTCGGCGGCACCGGCAATCTCAAGCTGTGCATTTTCATCAGTCGATGAAGGTTCTGCTGCATCCTCCAGCTCTGCCACTGCTTCAGTTTCCGGAGCCACATCCACTTCCTCCCCTTCTGTACTTTTTGCATCCTTCACCTCCAACTCATCGGCCAGAGAAGGAGCTGCATCAGCATCTGGGTTGAGAGAGGGAAAGCTATCGCGAATAAGATTCGCCCGTCGGAATGCTAGCTGGAAAGGCTTGAGTGCCTCATCATCACCAACATTCATATCAGTGTTTATCCTCGAGACCTGTCACAAACGAAGTCGTAAAAAAAAAGTCAAAGAAATGATTAGCTCCAATAGGGTTTGCTTCGGTGGAACCGGTTGTGTGTCTGCTCAGGTACTTTTGCCAAAGGACAAATGAGGCTCTGTCCTGTAGACAAATAAAAATAGTAGCCACGTGCACGGCCATTACCCGCCGGCCCCCACAGGACTGGTAGAATTATCCCATCATCAATAAAATATAATGACAACAACTCTTGAATTACCTTGGGCTGGTCAGTCGAATCACAACATCTCAAGACCATTGTCCTTCTAAAAATGATGAAGCAAAAGAAGAACAAGACTGAGAAGAAGAAGACGAGGTAGGCACGCAAAACAGAGTTCCGTAGCTGGCAGGTACGTAGGATGGTGTATTTGCACTCACATCAACTTTCTCCCGCATGCTGAGGCTGATGCGATTGTTCTGGCAGAACAACAAAAGAACAGCCAAGAGAAAAGAGCACATGTGTAAGATAAGGGAAACATGAGCAGTGGTCGACTAAATATCTTTGGGAATATATAACAGACAACTATTACTGCAAGGAACCCGACTGTTCATCACTTGCTGGAGTGCATCAGATCACATGCATACCCACAGATTTCACAGATTGCGATGTCTCACACAAAACCCAACAGAAGATGAATGAGAAACAGGAAGCTCAACTCAATTATCATGACCAGATTAAGAGAGGAAATTCGTGAGTCCAAAATGTATAGCGCTAAACAGAGTTACAAGTCTTCTTCGATCAACATGAGTTCCAAGCCTGACGCTCATCAGCGCCAGATGCCAAACATCCACAACAGCGCTCAACAGGTAAGTGTCACCATAGCTCACACTTCTCCCTCTCTCGTCTGCCTTCTTCTCTCCCCCCCTCTATGTCTATAGTCCTGGTCTACCCTCACTCATCATGCATGCACACTCCCTATCACACGAGGATCTACTTTGAATACTACTCACTGGTATCTTCTACTAACTATCCCTAGTAATATACTAACTAGCACTGGTGCAGCTATGGCCGCCTTCCTTCCAGCCAGTGCCCTTCTTCCCTTCTTCGCGTAGCGCTGCTCACAGCCTAGCTCAGCTCACACACATCCAGGGCACAAGTGCCACGGCACTTCCACACTCTCATGCGAAGTGAGCATCTGTCAAATGGGAGGCTGGCCTGTCCTTTATAGTGCTCGACTGGTCTGGCGTGCCCTGCATTCAGCCTCAAGTGTCTGGGACTCCTGCCCAGTACCCGTTGTTGCAAAGTGTGTGTCCCAGTATCTTTTCCCATGGTCTGCTGCTGCTTTGGGCCATCGGGCCTGTCTTTTGGACTCCTGGTCTGAATCAGGACTGACTTGTGGGATTATGACTGGACTGGGACTGTGGCCTTTGATTCATTGCCGAACAGACGTGACTTTCCATCGAGGAGACATGACCCTTTCTCAGATTTAAAAACTGTGTCCAATACCTGTTCGTTCAGGACCTGTTTGTGACTGTTCAAAATGACCTTTCATTTCATTATGGATGTGACATTTGCCTCAGGAACTTTGTCTTTTTGGTTGCTGCTCGTGAATTTAAGTTCTGGCCGACAGGGCCCCTCGCTGTTGGGGTACTCATCTGGGGTCTAATTCGTAAAGGCCCTTTCATTACAAAATAATAAAAAATATTACAAATGGAGTCTTGGACTTGCAAAGGCCCGAGTGTAAGTATGATGTCAGAAAATGCTAGATCTGGAGGTAATTAAGTTTGGATGCGTCCAGGAAAACCCATGTAAAAGAGTCTCTCTCTCTCTCTCTCTCTCTCTCTCTCTCTCTCTCTCTCTCTCTCTCTCTCTCTCTCTCTCTCTCTCTCTCTCTCTCT
>BFEA01000672.1:0-30965 GCA_003427395.1 Chara braunii | reverse complement strand
AGGGAGGGAGGGAGGGATAGAAAAGGAGTCCTCTACCTCGAGCTGAGAGATGTGAAGCAGCCCATCTGTCGATGATCCAATGTCCACAAATGCACCATAAGATTGTATGGATTTCTGTTCGACAAAAGTCAAGGACAGGCGAGTGTCACAAAAGAGTAATATCAGTCAGGGAAGCAGCATAGCTACTTATTTGTTCCCTCGCATCTTTCTTCTTCTTGTTCCTCTTCTTCTTCTTCTTCTTCTTCTTCTTCTTCTTCTTCTTCTTCTTTCGTTCTTCTTCTTCTTGCAATCAGACTCTCTTTCACTTCCACTTCACATACATGCAAACAGATGGAGATTCACACTGGCGCAGGGCGCCCACTCAAAGCTTAGAGATATGGAAATCAAGAACAGTTCAGATGCAAGTTCACTTCAACAGGCTATGGCGCATCGGCGCCTGAACGTCCCAACCTTCGTCACTGTGTCCAACCCCACTGTTCACACACGCTCACTCTGGATCACCCTGAATACCACCACACACACACGCTTAATCTCACTTCCTCCTACAGCGGCTATGGCCGCACTACCACTACTGACTATGGCTACGATCTCCCTTCAGCCCACTTCGTCTTCGGGCAACCTGCAGACCACCTTCGCACAAGACGCTGTAGCAGCGCTTCCGCATGGCTTCCGCAGTGAATGAATGAATGACTGGTCGCTGCCTCTTACTTTATACTTCTGTAGCTCGTTGGTCTGCCCCTTTCCCATGCCCTGGGTACACACAGTCCCATACGGTACTTGCTTGACTGGACCCTGACTGACTGGGACTGATACCACTGACTCCATGGGGACGTATTGCCAACTCGCTGCAGTCGCACTGCCGACGTACTGCAGCTCGCCTTGCCACTTGCCCACTTGCCTTTGTCTAAACGTGAGCAAGCTCCGAAAGGCCACTTCCGGACCTTCCGGAAGTCCGAAGACTTGGCCTTTCAGTACCGTAGCAGCTACGACCTTGACCTTTCAGGACTACAGCAGCTACGACTTTGACCCTTCGGAGAGGCTACAGCTACCATTTCTAGGACCTGCTAAGACCTACAACAACAGGTCTACAGATCAAACCCCTACAACCTACGGACCTACGACAGCCTACCAACTACTGCGAACACACAAGTCACGGATTCAACTCTCAGGGTCGACTCAGGTACTGTACACAGGTGAAGTGAGGACTAGGGATCGAGCCCTGGGATCTGCATCGGCTACTGCGAAAGGTGGAATCCGTTTCATTCTCTGCTTTGTCGTAATATACAGATAAAAACCTAATAACTCAGTTCCCATGCTGCATTGACCAGAAATTCCAGCCTGGGTGCCAGGTTCAGACAACTTTGCGGAAGATTGGTGTGATGCCTCGCATGGAGAGGGAAAATAAAGTCTTTTTTTTCCTTCTTTTTTCAAGTGCAAGAAGATGAAAATCACGGCTTGTTTATCAACAGTTATATTGGTGTGCCATTCATTCAACCACATGGGATGGGTTATAGATTCAATCTTTTTTCTCGTGTCCGACCAAACACACGACTCGCACGCAAAAAAAAAAAAAAAAAAAAAAAAAAAAAAAAAAAAAAAAAAAAATCACAGCCAACACAAACGCGATGGACATAATCTAAATAAAAAATATATATATATAAAATAAAAACCATCATCATGGCGACACACGCTCTACCTTGATGCTTAGCCAGTTGTAGGGGTACCATGGGCCCGGTGTCAGGAATGAGATGCCGGCCTGACACCTGCGACTCCTGATACCGAGTCCGGGGCATATATGTTTTGTGACATAATCAACTATCACAACAAATATTAAAAGAATTATATTCATAAAAAAATAGAAAAGAGAAAACTGAATAAAAGAATGGAATCAAAGTCTGTCAGAAAATAGGGGACATTTTCTTTTTTTTCAAGGAGAAAACGAAAGAGTATAACCAAGTACTTACAACTGTTCCCTGGAGTATTTGTCCCAACTGCAGATCCTGGATCTTGACGGAAACTGTGCGCCGCTGCCTACCTCCTCCCCTTGCTCTCCTTCTCGCGTCTATAGCAGGAGTGGGGCTGCTGCTGGGCCCATCCCTTACTTCACCACTGGCCTCGGTGGGCTCAATCTCTGTCCCCCCGGCCTCAGAAGAGACACCATCAGCAATCTCTCCTCCCTGACTCGTTGTGCCGCCATTGGCATCGGCTTCGTCTTCCGAAGTTTCAGATACAGAGGCCAGCGTCTGGGGTGCATCCTCTGCCACAGCTCGCGGCACACTGTCCAATCTGAGGGACGAAGACAAAGATGAAGAAGAGGAAGAGGAAGGAGAAGAGGAGGACAAAAACAAAGACGACGATCCCCGCTCACTTGACTTGAGAAGTCGACAGACACTTAGGGTGTCCTGAGCCAACCTCCTCTGCAATTTGCAGGACCCAACTCCTGCTGCCCTTACCCCTACACCTACTTCTCCCACTACCGCTCTAAGCCCTACTCCTCCAGCCCCTCTTCCTCCACCTGCTCTCCCTCCTACTGCTGCTCCTCCTACAATCACCCCACCTCCTCGTACTCCTGTTACCACCACCCTCCTCGTCCGATGCCACAGCTGTATCCCACAGCAGATTGATCTGCACAATCATAACACACACACACACACACACACACACACACATGCGCGCGCGCGCGCATGCAGGGCACATGCACACAAACAAACATGCACACACCATTCCAGCGAACCAAACAAGCAATGAATTAGTCAACCAATCAGGCATATTCAATCAGGCATTTCAGTCAATTTTAATCAATTGACCTGTCTATCAATCAATCAGGCATATTCATGTATATATAGTCAAACAGCGCTGCCCGGTAAACCATAAGCAGAGAGGGATGTATATGTATATAAGCGACCAAACACGCAATACCCTCGTATACTCACTCACTCCAGAGCCCTGGTCTACCCTCAAAATCAATGTCAACCCCATATTTCGCTCAGACGAGCTTTCCCCGCCCCTCTCTCCTCTTCTCCCTGCCTCTTTTTTGCATCATCTATCGTAATGCGTGCCTCTCTCTCTCTCTCTCTCTCTCTCTCTCTCTCTCTCTCTCTCTCTCTCTCTCTCTCTGTATATATATATACCTATCTCTGAGGGGCAGGACCACAGTAAAAGATTTCTTGCAACCTGCAAGGTGGAGAATGTCAATAAAGAGGGTTGGGGTGAACAGAAAAGGGTAGGCATTTACCATGTGTACATTTTTTCTGGGTACTCCCACAACTAAGGATAAATCAACTTTAGACAAAGGCAGAGAAGAAAGCTTCAAAGTTCACAAAGTCGGATTTCCCGATGGGAGCCTGGTGGCAAACGACAACAAGAAGACGGCGAGAGCCTGGCAGGTCCGCAACATACATCAACAGATAGAACCCTGACCTGAACCTGCTGCCACATACCTCCACAGATCGGGACTGTAGGGACAAACAACAATAACAACAACATCCCCCCCCCTCCCCCTTGCAACAGGTTCCATGCTAATCTTTTCTGTATTGTTCCAATTTTAACCGATGTTCAAAAAAAGTTAAATAAAAAGGAAAAAAAAACAAAAACAATAACAACAAGATAGCCTGGTAGGTCTGCCACATACCTCAACCGATAGAATCCTGACCTGCACCTCCTGCCCAGTTGTCAGCATAGTTTCAATAGCCACATTCTCACCTGATGATGTCATCATAAAATATCCACCAACACAACAACAGACACACAAGGTCCTTCATACACGATATGATAACCATTTGTTTTTCCTTTTCTTTTTCTTTTCTTTTTTTTTCTTTTATTTTCTTTTCTACTCCATACTTTTCCTCGATTTATGTGTGTCATCCTTCCACAGGGTCCACAAACTAATTCATCTTCTGATTCTCCCCTTCCCCCCCTCTATCATTCCAATTTTAACAATGCCCCCGAAGGACTGCGATTTCATAGCCATTTGTAACACAAGGTAATGTCGCATTCCCAACCCCACCGTGGACAGACTGACGGACGGACGGACGGACGGATGGACAAAACTTCACAAAAGCCTTAAGAACTCAAAGAGCATGTCTAAAGAAACAGAGGCACGGATCCTTTTCACACCGTCGTAACTACCTTCTTCCCCCGAATACTAGCGGTATTTGAGGTATCTTTCTGTCCAGATTAAGTCCATAATGACCGTATGTTGTATTCTGAAACGGTATTCACCTGCTAGCAGTAGCGAATGCAGATCCCAGGCCTTGATCCCTAGCCTTTACCTTACCTGTGTACATTACCTGCGTCGACCCCGAGAGTTGAACCCGTGACCTGTGTATTGTAACAGTTGATAGACTGTCGTCGGGTCCGTAGGTTGCAGGGGTTCGATCTGTAGACCTGTCGGATAGAGGTCTTAGGGGGTTCTAGAAGTCGTAGCTGTAGGACTTCTGAAAGGTCAAGGTCGTAGCTGCTACAGTCCTGAAAGGTCAAGGTCATAGCTGCTACCGTATTCGAAAGGCCAGGACTACAGACTTCCGGAAGGTCCCAGTAGTGGCCTTTCGAAGTTGGCTCACGTCTAGACAGAGGCAAGTGGGCAAGTGGNGAGAGAGAGAGAGAGAGAGAGAGAGAGAGAGAGAGAGAGAGAGAGAGAGAGAATGGGAAGATGCAGGACTACGAAAAACAACAAAAACTGGCAGTGTATATTCCCATGTTCTACCGGCAGATTCATTCTCTTCCTATCGGTATGCACTGGATGCAAAAAGATAATGAATCTCTGGCTAGAACATGGGAAGATACACTGCCAATTATTTGGCTTTCATAGTCATAGACAAAACATATGGGGTTGCATCTTCCCAGTTGGTAGGGGTCTCTTCCTTTTGGGATCGGGATCCCATAAAGGTGCAACGTTATGTTCCTGTCTGAACGCCCCGAACGCGAAGGCGCCACGTGGCAGACAGAGGGAGAAAAGTGAACTCCGCCGGTGCGCAAGCGTCTGAAGCACCCCGGGGTGCACTGAGTTAAAAAAAAAAAGGTCAAAATAAAGAAAATGTGGTTTCTGTGTGTGTTGTTTAAAAAAAAAAACAGATTCTCTCTCTCATTCCCTTAAAAACCATCACAAGCCATAGATAAGCAATATATGTGTGTGTGTGTGTGTGTGTGTGTGTGTGTGTGTGTGTGTGTGTGTGTGTGTGTGTGTGTGTGTTGTCATATTCACTATAGACTCAAACAGAAGCATGACTGTGCTTAACTGTTTCGTCGGACATTCACCGACTCATCAGGAGGTTGTGTGTGTGTGTGTGTGTGTGTGTGTGTGCGTGCGTGCGTGTAGGCGCACAACAGCAGTCGAGGCGCACACACACGCACACACACAAAAAAAAAAAGGTACTTTTGTTTCTCTTTTTTGTTGTTTTTTATTCAATTTCTGTTGTTCTTTTGATGGTATAGACTCTATAGAGGGATGTGCGGGGTGCCTGCAGCCCTTCCACACACCCCAACCCCCCCCGGCCGAATCCCCTCTGTTTGACGATATATACATCGGCAGAGAGGGGAGGGAGAAGAGGACAACAAACAAGCGGCTGTGACAGACTGTTCCGTCCGAGTTTCACCGACTCAGCCTGAGGTTGAAACAAATATATATATATCGTCAAATAGATATATATATAAAATAAAAACTACGCATATATATACCCCTCGTTTGTTGTCATCTTCTCCCTATCTCCCTATGTATATATCGTCAAATAGAACTGCCTGGTAAACTGTAGTACGCAGAGAGGGAGAAGTGGACAACAAACGAGGGGCTGTGACAGACTGTTCCGTCGGAGTTTCACCGATTCATCAGGAGGTTGAATAAATATATTTATCTACCTATATTATCTATATATATCATATAGATATATATATCGTCACAAACAGAACTGCCCGGTAAACCGTAGGCAGAGAGAGAGAAGAGGACAACAAACGAGGGGCTGTGACAAACTGTTTCRTCGGAGTTTCACCGACTCATCAGGAGGCTGAACCCTCAACAGTCTGCAGAATCCCCTCACTGATTACACTGTAAATGATAATCTACCTTAACCAAAATCAAAGTAGACTATCACTCACCCACATATATATGTTTATCGTCAAACAGAGCTGCCCGGTAAACCGTACGCAGAGAGGGAGAAGACGACAACAAACGAGAGCGCCTAAGCAAAAAAACCAAAAAAACAAAAAAATCTTAAATTCGTTTTTAATCTTCTTCCTTACAACTCCCCCTTTTCAGAACCTCTTGTGTACAAGGCCGCCCACGTGGATGTAGGTTGAGCGGCGGCTGCCCCCACCCCCGTGTGTCATATCGACCCACTTGCACACAGCCAAAAGGCAAAGAGGCAAAGAAGAGAGGAAAGGAACAGCCAAATGAAACAAATAGAACAGAGGGAAACAAGACAGATCCCAGATGACAAGTCCCACATGCAAGCACCGCCCAGGCAAAGAAGAGAGGAAGGGAACAGCCAAATGAAACAAATAGAACAGAGGGAAACAAGACAGATCCCAGATGACAAGTCCCACATGCAAGCACCGCCCGCTCCGTCAAAGGCCAAACAACGGGACAAGGCTACCCAGGACGAGACATAAAAAAGCGACGATCCACAGTGTGACAACCAAGAAAAAAAGAGAAGACAATCCCGGATGACGATTCCCACATACAGGCACCGCCCCGCCTCTCAAAGGGCCGAACAACGGGAAACAACCAACCAGGATGCCAAAAACCCGAATGGCTGGTCCCACGTGAAATACATATATATATCGTCAAATAGAACTGCCCGGTAAACCGTAGGCAGAGAGGGAGAAGAGGACAACAAACGAGGGGCTGTGACAAACTGTTTCGTCGGAGTTTCACCGACTCATCAGGAGGCTGAATATACATATACGTAAAAAAGATACCTATATATCGTCAAATATATATCGTCACATGAATATCAGAGCGCAAAGGCGAAAAAGACAGAAGAAAACAAGAAAAAAATAATTCGTTTTTTTTATCTTCTTTCTTACAACTCCCCCTGTTCAGAACCTCTTGCATATATCGTCACAAACAGAACTGCCCGGTAAACCGTAGGCAGAGAGAGAGAAGAGGACAACAAACGAGGGGCTGTGACAAATATATATACTCGAAGAACTACCATCTTTCCCCGAATAAAACGAACGGTAACTATAGCTGTATTTTGGCACAACTTTCACTCCTAGATACAGACTCAACAACGATCGTGCGTTCTATTCGGGGGAGGACGGAATTTGTACTCGTATGTTATGCTACATCACCAAACCACTCAATTCGTCTTAGACTCTTAACCTTTTAACGCACGTGCGTGCCAACATCCGCACAGTGGAGAATGCTTTCACTTCCATCTGGTGGTGAGCGCGGAGGCGGAAGCCATAGCCCTGCTATGGCTTCTACCTCTCGGTACATTATATTCTTCTATTATTGTTCTTCTATTACTGTTCTATTATTGTTCTATTTTTGTTCTATTTTTGTTCTATCTATCTGAGAGCTATTGCCGATTGTTCTTTTCACACAGCGTCCGCAGTGGATTCACGGTTGCGTGTACGAACGGGTCAGTGCATCAGTCTCCTTCCTTTTCACACTCTCCTCCTCGAACAAGCTGGGTTCATTTCTCCTCTTACGGTGGAGGGAAAAGGACAAAAATGCAATGAAATTCACTCTGTCACCAAGACGGACACAAGGATGTTTTCGTCTTAAAAAAAAAAAAAAAAAAAAAAAAAAAAAAAAAAAAAAAAGTGTGACCAGTATGGTTGACGGTTTGGTGAAATCGTTAAAACGGCGTTCTCCTTCCCTATAACATGTTTTCTTTTTCTTTTCTTTTTTTTTTTTTCAGCTCGAGAGCCGTTCAGGGCGCGAGGATGCTAACGGTGTGGTATTAATCCGTTTGATGATTTGTAATCCGTTTGCTGATTTGAAACGGTTACCACCGTTAACTTGGCAGGCTGCTCTAATACTAGTATATGAGTTAGGGGGGCACGGGGGGAGGGGGAAGGGAAATGGTAGCTTTGTTAGCGGGTTGACCATTTCGCCACATCAAACTAAAAACCTTAAACGGGGTTTTGAGGGGGTGACAATTTTGCTTTTTCTTTTATGATTTGGGGGGGGGGGAGGGGCGGGGGGGAAATAACAAAAACTAAATTTAATAGTTTCCCCCCTACTTCACCATGAATTTGGCAGCGTTCTTGATTATTAGTAGTACGCCTCTTGGAACCTTTTTCTTGAATGGCAGCCTTCTTAATCCAATGAATAAATTCAAAAAAATGCTCATAAATTTTAAAAGGCTGACAAGTCAAATTCATTCATTCATTTGATTATTGCTACGCCTCTCTGAACCTTTCAAATTTATGCGCATTTTTTTCATTTCCCCGTGCCATACCACTGGCCAGGGCGTCTCCTAACCTTCATTCCTCTCTCTCTCTCTCTCTCTGTGTGTGTGTGTGTGTGTGTGTGTGTACCCCCCAATTCTTATTTTCCCCTTTTTTCTCATTTTCCCCGTTTGTACCCCCGTCTTTTTCCCACTATGCCGTGGGTCACCAGCTCCCAGTGCATCAAGTGATGGACTGATGGGACGGGGGCTCGCCGAGTGACTCATGGCACAGTGACACTAGGACTTTTCAGGACGTATCTAACCATCCTGACGGCTAGATTCAGTCCGGGAGCTCGCGGAGTTACTCATGGCATACTCAGAATAGAATGCATCTGGCCATGGTTACGGCTAGTTTTTTTCCCAGAAATTCCAATTTTTTATTCTTTTAATACTTTTTATTGTTTTTCTTTTTTCAAGGGCGATGGCGTTGAGATATCATCATCGAGTTGCCCGGCGCCAGGTAATTCAGAATTATTTGATGACATTCATCTCGGTCCATCAGGGTTCGAGCTTGGTGGGTCTGTATTTCAACAACAGTACATGGGTGTACCAACTGAGCTATTAAAAAGTTAAAAAAAAAAAAAAACTCTGCCCTGAAATTCTTTTTTTTTTTTTTTTTTGGAAAAATTTGGACCATTTCACGATTTATCCGTGTCATCCTTGCGCAGGGGCCATGCTAATCTTCTCTGTATCGTTCCAATTTTAACCGGTCCCGAAGGACTCGCGCAGGGGCCTTGCGCAGGGGCCATGCCCTGAAATTCTCAAGACGTGAACGGCCTCAGAATTGTACTTGGCTGTACCGGATGTGCGACAAGTACATTGATCCTGGCTATGCTGGGTGTGCGACACTGAATTGTACCTGGCTGTGCCAGAGTTATTAATCAAGACGTCGGTGAGTCGAATTTAAAATAGTAAGCGTAGTTATTATTCTAATATAATATAATTGCCAGGAATTAATTAACTACCAATTATTGCATTGCCGCCGAAATATTCTTCATTGCGTAATTATCAATTACTAACCTTATTTTTATTATAACAATAATAATTCCTAATTCCCTATAAAATGCTGCCCGGTCATGTTATGTACGACCCTCTCCAAATTTTCAAAACAGAAACGAAAGCAAAAATAAAATTCGTTGGAATTAGAAAACGATTGATGGGACCAGTTCCCGGCGTCCTGGGTTTGGCGCTGTTTTTTTTTTTTGGGTCTTTTTTTTTGGCAAAGGTGATCTTGGGTTTGCTGAGCCTTCAGCACACAGAGCGGAGATTCTTTTCACAACGACACACAGGCAGAGAGAATCATATAAGGAAGATTAGACTAGACTTCCGTACATCTTTTTTTTTTTTTCTATTAAGAAAAGGTAGATCAACGTGGCTGAGACACATGCAAGGATGGCAAGCACTATTTGCGTCACTTTTTTTTATTTTTTTTTGGCATCACTTTGGGCCTCGATGCCCTACTCTCCGCATGCACAAAAGACAACAACGATGGCAATGTATCTTTCCATGTTCTAGCGGTGGATGCAGTCTCATTTTGCACATATGGAGAGTAGTGCAGCGAGGCCTTTTGCCGGGCACTTTTCGTGAAAAATGATGTCAGCCGTTGGGAGACTCATCTAGTCACAGAATGGCCAACACTAGATAATGGTCCCTTTTTTTTTTCTTTTTTTTTTTGTTTTAACCAATCTCATATTTGTTATTTCCTTAATGGTCCCTTTTCCGGGTTGTTTGCGGAGGGTTCCCGGCCTCCTTTTGCTTTGGTAATAAAATGAGCTGGGTTTCTTTGTAAAAAAGAAAATTAAAAAAAAAATTAAAAAAAAAATGACGCCTCACGTGGCGGCTATCCGTGTTCTCTACGCTTGATTTAAAAATATGCCAGACGATCAAAA
This sequence comes from Chara braunii, assembly GCA_003427395.1. Lineage (NCBI taxonomy): Eukaryota > Viridiplantae > Streptophyta > Charophyceae > Charales > Characeae > Chara > Chara braunii. Next base: position 20,680 of record BFEA01000672.1, on the reverse strand, counting down.
AAAAAAAAAAAAAAAAAAAAANAAAAAAAAAAGATGGCAGAAGATGGAGAATTCTTCCATGAACGTATTTTTCCGAACCTGTCGTACGAAACCGTGGCTGCCTTGTACATCAAAATCTTCTTCTCAAAAAAAAAAAAAAAAAAAAAAGTTGTTCAGTTTTAAAAAAAAAAATTAACAAAAATAAAAAACGTCGCTGGGGTCCCGGTCTTGTGGTTCCTCATTTGTTCGGTGGAAATAAAAGTTCCTTTTAGGGGGGGTGGAGGGGGATGGGGGAGAAAAAAACGTGGCTGTGGCCTGGGACGTGGACTTTCCAGCGCGGGCAGGTCCCAGTTCATTCCAGAAGTTTGCATTATTGTCCGTAAACGGACAACCCCGACCACTTGTCGCTTTTCCTTACTTCAGAATGAACCGGTCGTTCAGCCGGTCGCCCGACTGGTCATTCAGCCGGGCGGTCCGAGCGGTCGTTCAGTCGGTCTTCCACCACCCAGTCGTCGTTCATTTTCGGTCTTCCACCGGGTCGATCAGTCGGTCGTCCACCCGGTCGTTCCGTCGGTCGTCCACCCGCTCAACGGTTCCATGAAGAGAACCTACGACCGCCACGAAACCCGTGCTCCGTTGGCTGCGCCGGTCATCTACCGCCCTAGTTTCAGAGGATCGTAAAGCACCCACCTTTCCAGTTCTATTTTACTTCCACGAAAAAAAAGGTTAAAAAAAGCGACAACCTTTTTTTTTTTCATGCTAATCTTCTCCGTATCAGGTGTTTTTTTTTTTTTTTTTAAGGCACGCAAAACGCCGTAATTTCTCCTCTCCCGCATCTCCTCGACACTGCCATCTGATTACACTCCTGCCTTTCCCAATTTTCCAGATTTTATTTTTTAAAACAAAACCGTCCCGGTGTCCCTCCCGTCCTTTCCAGAATTCTTTCATCAACACCATTCTTTCTTTCTTTTTTTTCCCTTTTTTTTCCTACTTTTTTTTTCTTTTTTTATTTTTCTTCCCCCCCCCCCCCTTAGCCTTTCGTTTCTACTCCGAATGGCACACGTACATACCATGCCTCTGCTACACCTCCTCTCCTACTAACTCTCTTCTTTTTTTCATTTTTTTCACTTCTTTTTTCACTTTTGTTCCCTTTTTCTTTTTGCTTTTTTATAATCTTCTTCTTCACCATCTTCTTCTTCGCCATGATATGATCATGAGGAGGAGGAGGAGGAGCAGGAGTGGGAGGAGGAGGAGGAAGAGGAGGAGCAGGAGGAGGAGGTTCCTGTCCTGAATGGGGCGGAAGGCCAGAACTTCATCAAAGGCTAAAATAGAAATTAACAACAAAAAAAAAGGTAATTGGTTCTTCTCCATCCTTTCGATACAGCTTTTATCAAATAAGCAAAGCATACAAATATATAAGTAAATATATATGCAAGCAAATAAATGGTAAAATGTTGTGCATTTTAGAAAGCCAGTGTGTTTTACCATTATAGGATGGCTGTGAAGTTTTGTCCCCTGAACCGCAGACTTGCTGCCGGGACAATACTTCAGTTCAAATCAGCTGCCTCTCTCTCTCTCTCTCTCTCTCTCTCTCTCTCTCTCTCTCTCTCTCTCTCTCTCTCTCTCTCTCTCTCTCTCTCTCTCTCTCTCTCTCTCTCTCTCTCACACACACACACACACACACACACACAGATTGTTTATATGCGTTGTCATCATCAAATTCGGTCTGAAGCGAAAAGGAGTATGTCTCAGTGGAGCAACCACCAACCTTCGATTGCCAGGCTCGTCAAAGCGCCATGTCTGGCTGGAGACCGCCCTACTCGCTGTGGAAGTCGAGCGCAGCGAATATGCACCCTGAGTGGGAATGAAACGTCATCCAATCAAAACGAATCGCATCAGATACGGCGGGCGCATTGTAGCATTTTTTTCTCAGCATTTCTTAACCACGACGACAGCATAGTTGACGCATGCCTATTACCAAAAAAAAAAAAAAAAAAGCATGCCGATAAACTGTGCATATGTGCATAAAACATATCTTTTCAGGACAAGGTCTCCTTTCTGAGCAATGCAACGTATTACAAAATTATTAAATATTAGTTATCATTTCTTATCCGAGAAATCACTCTTGGAGTGATAGCAAGCAGCAAACTGCAATCGTATCAAATTCAATCAAAAATCAGAAACGACTCACGTCAGAGCAGACCAGGCCGGCTTAGAAACTTACCGGGGCATTGTTTTTTCCTTCAGTAACTCCTGACTAAAAAAAAAGAAACTTGCCGAGCTGGATGTTTTCTACAAGAATATGGATTCGCTTTGGTTGCCCAAAAGCGGAAGGAGAGCGGAAGGAGAGCGGAAGGAGGGCGGAAGGAGGGCGGAAGGAGAGTGGAAGGAGAGTGGAAGGAGAGTGGAAGTAGAGTGGAATCAGGGCGGTCGTCGTCAACACCACGTTCCTTGTCCTCTGCACTGCGCTGAATGAGAGATGGGGCAGGAAGAAACTGAGGGGACGAGGAGCAAGCGGAAGACGATGAAACGGGAAGAAAGGGGGGGAGGGGGAGGAGGGGAAAGAGGGGGAAGAGGGGGAAGAGGGAAAAGGAGCAGTTGATGAAGAAAGGGCGGGGAGGTCGGAGAGGGAGCGAGAAAGAAAGAGAGAGGTGGCGGTGAGGGAGCCAAGGAAGTTGAAATGACGGTGAGAGAAGAAGGGATGGGGCGGGGGGGGGCGGGGGGCGCAAGCGCCGAGGAAAGGGGAGGGGGAAGGGGAAGGGGAAGGGAGATGGCGGGTGCAAGGGGTTGCGCAAACGGACCGGTTTGGAGAGATGCGGAGAAGAAGGTTGCGCAAGCCAACATGACGAATGTAGGAGGCCTCTCGGCGGGAGCACTGCGGCGGTCGTGGCGGACGCCATGGTGCGTCCGACTCCTTGATGCTTGGGAGGAACGGCGCGCTTCTACTTGGCCGCTCGTCACACAGCCAGCCAGCCAGCCAGCCAGTCGGCCAGCCACCTTTCCCCCGCCCCCGCAGCCTCTCCCTTTCCCTCTACCTCTTCCTCTCTCCCTACCTCCGCTTCTTACCTACTCGTCCTGACCAAACTACAATGAACTGTTTGTCGTCGCCGCGATGGCGTGGCGACCCATCTACCCGTCGCGCGCTTTCTCTGCGGGGCTGCGCGGCTATCTCCCACAAACGATCACCACCTCAGCCACGGGGTGTCGTGGTCGGGCTCGGCGCGGTGCGGCCCAGCTGCTGGGCGTGCTTGTCGCGCCCAAGCGACGGCGGGGCCAGGAGGGGGGAGGGGAGGGGAGGGGAGGGGGGGGGGGGGGGGGGGGGCGGGGGGGGGGGGTCCGCGGTGGGGGGGGGGGGTGGGGCCCCCACGGGGGGGGGGGGGCGGGGGGGGGGGGGGGGAGGGGGGGGGGGGGGAGGGGGTAGGTGCAGCGCGGGTGGGGACTACGACGGCCCCACACCTCCTGTGATGGAGCACGCAAGCAGGGGAACTCCCGCGCGCGACGAACGGGCAAGAAGCACGCAGAAGGCAACAACGCCCCTGGCCTCTGCTGGAACGAGAGGGAGCGCGCTACCTCCTACCGGTAGCGCGCGGGAGCGTGGACCTGCGGCTGGTCGCGACACAACTACACCTGCGCCGACCTCCCTCCACAACGCTCACACCTGCCACCCCTCGCCCCCCCGCCGCGATCTATCGCCCCGGCCTCGTGCCCATACCTCCACCACCCGCCCGCCGCGGTCATTCCCAGCGCCGGCTGGCGCAAAACTGAACGACCTAATCTGAGTGAGGCCGGAAGGCTGAAGAAGCCTCCCCGCCATCCGACCGACCGACCGGCCGCCCGCAGATCGCCGCACTGCGGCGGGCAGGCGGACGTTTCGTCAAGACCAATGGCGCTTTAGCCCGTCGACGGGCGGACAACCAGTCTCGCCTGCGGCCCCATCTTTCTGGCTTGGAGCGCGGAGGTCGAGCGCTTGTGGATAGGGCGCCACTAATAACGAGGTGGCGCCTCGCTCCAAGGCGCGCACCACGACAGCGGCCGATCATCCATACCATATGAACGATAGCATCATCTGCGTACCGTCGCCTCTCTCGTCCCAACCTCACCGCCGTTCTCTGCGTTCGCCCCTAGCTCGGCTGCGTACGTGGCAGGCAAGGCATTTCTGTGTCTTTATTTTCTTGTTTTGTTTTGTTTTGTTTTGTTTTGTTTTGTTTTGTTGTGTTGTGTGTATTCGAACTCCTCTTCTCTGTAAAAAAGAAGAAAAAAAAAACTCTTCTCTGTAAAAAAAAAAAAAAAAAAAAAGTCCTCTTCTCTGTATGTTTCGTGCCATTTTTAACGGATCTCCCGAAGGACCGAACTACTCCCTAACGTGCCAGCGGGTCTGTTCTCTCAGCCTCGCCAAGGGAACATCCATCTGAGCGCCCCGTGCCGAGGTCATCGGCGCCCGAACCGCACTACCTCGACCTTTGGGGGGGCTACCGGTAGTTGTACTACTCGCCATCGGGCTGGGCAAGCTTGGTGTTCTACAGGCTAGAGAACCCGTTGGCCCTCCAAGCCAGCATTGGCAGGACCTTGGCCAATATTGTTGGTTGCTATGCAGCAATGATATTGGCCATTAGACACCGCTAATGTGGGCTTGGAGGGTGGTAGGGGGACGTGCGAGTGACTGGCCAAAGATGCTCCGCACTAGCATCGCCGGTTTCCCCCATCGGCAATGCCTGATCACCGCACATCATCGTGATGAGGGGCTGATACAAGCCTTGCTCTTGCACCACTGTTGTGGTGCCAGCTTACCCCGTGGGGCCGTGGGCTGGTCAGAGTTCCATGTTCGCAGCCCTTAGGCTGCGGTATAGTGGGCTTCCGCGTCTGTGTCAAGGTGTCGCATTTTTGGCGGCGGGCGACCAGGATGCAAAGTGGGTTCTTAGGGGGCAAAAAATTTGGGGGACCGGTCCTTGGCAAAACTGCGGACTACCTACAACTAGCTCTGCTAGAACCGGGACTTTTGGAAAAAGGAAGGACCGGTCCTGGGGTGGAAGTGGACCCCAAAAAGAAGTGGGGGGCGTTGGACCGGACCCCGGGTAGAAGCGGACCCCAAAAAGAAGTGCGGGCATGTGAACTGCAAAAGGGCCCTCAGGCCCAGGCATTGAGCCCCGTCTTCTCAAAACAAGGAGGTCAGGCACAACGAAATAGGCGTTTTGCAAGAGGCAACTTTGGCGATTTTCAATGCTCGAACGAACATGCACAAAAATCTAAAATTTTGAGAATCCATAGATGAGGTCGTGTTCTTTCCATAAATAATAATAGAATATTTTTAAAAAATCATTTGCACTGCGAAATAATCGTCGCACCGATTCGGCACATTTTTCATTTTTGCCACTCAGCCATGCCTGGGCCAATCATTTTAAAAAAATCATTCCAATTACAAAATAAATCGCGGCCGCAATTTAACCCATATTTAATTTTGTCATTCAGTCAATCTCTCTCTCTCTCTCTCTCTCTCTCTCTCTCTCTCTCTCTCTCTCTCTCTCTCTCCTCTCTCTCTCTCTCTCTCTCTCTCTCTCTCTCTCTCTCTCTCTTGTGTTAGCTCTTAGTCTTATTGATTTGGCTATCTTAAGGTTGCGTTCCCCGCGCTCACGCGGTAGACAATTTGGTTAGTGAGTGTTCCCCCGTACTATCCATAGAGTAGCGAGAGGATGAACGAGATGAGGAAAATATATACAAACAAGATTGAGAGACTAATATAAGATTAGTTTAAGCCACCACTACCTCCGATCCTGTTTTTGCCAAGCTTGATTTTCCCTGTGCACCGAGTTTTGCCGAGCCGGGGCAGTTTCGTCCGAGAAGGGACAGAGGAACCAAAAATTAGAAAAAAAAAAAAAAAAAATCCCCAACGCCACAATAACCACCAGATACTTTCTATGAGGTGCTCGTGTGCCTATGCTCTTATTGAGGGTGTGTCGCAAAAAAAAAAAAAAAAAAAAAAAAAAACCCTTCTGTTGTAATTGAGGGCGGATACAGGATGCCACAACATTCAGACAGAGTTACCCGTGAGATATGCCTTGCCTTACTGGCAGGGCACTATAACTACACAAAACTTAAAAAAAAAAAAAAAAAAAAAAAAACTATAATCACACATGGCGGCCAGATACATTCATGTAGGCACTGTTGTTACATGCCACCCTCTTGAGGGTCTTCCTTGATGTCCAACTTTTTTTTTTTTTTTCACATTATTATTTCGTCGGCCTCCAACCTTGCCCCGAGCCTCGTGTTTTCAGGAGTAGGCTACTAGACGGACTTTGCATTTGTCTGTGAAAGGTAGTGGTGGTAAAAAAAAAAAAAACTCAATGAAATTAAACACAGAATTTGTCTTCGTGAATTCAAAACGTTTTTCCCTTAGTCCACGTTCTCTGGGTATGTCAACCGACTTATGGATAATGGTAAGGTAATGGGGCTCTAAGGGCATACTCACATTATGTAGACCCTCAAAATCACGTCACTCGCATTCTCTAAGTGTGAGAACCAACTTATGGATAATGGTGAGGTAATGGGGATCTTAGGGCATACTCATTGACTTACCGTAAGGGCACGGGTGTGCAACCCATAGTTTGTTCGATGGAGAAATAAGAGGAAAAAAAAAAAAAAAAAAAAAAAGGTAATGTTGTTTTTTAATGTTAGAGGGTTTTTTTTTTTTTTTTTTAATTGTTGAACTTGAGGGTTGGTGGTGGTTGTTGTATTGTAAGGTTTAGTTGTAGAGTTTTTATTTGGTGCATTTGGTGAAATAATTATAACAATAATAATAATAAAATAAATTGAAGTAAAAATAAATAGCAACATCGATGTGAGGAAAAAGTTTACAACAATGAAGTATTGTTAGGGAGGAATAGGGTTAGTTTGCAGTATTTTTGCCCTTGCAAGGGTCACTGTAAAGTAGTGGGTCGATAAGAAGGCAATGATTGTGGAGGCGTGAAGAATGGCAAGATTCTTGTAACTAGATGAGTGTGTGCGTGTGTTCGTATGTGTGTGTGTTTGTGTGTGTATGTGTGTGCGTGTGTTAGAGAGATATGTAAAATGACAAGTTTGGGGAGTCAAAGTTCTGTTTTCAAGAAGAACAAGCACGTCGGTTATGTGTGTATGTGTGTGAAAAAGGTACTTGAATAATGAAAGTTTGTATGAATATTTGACATACCTTTATTTGTACTTGGTTTTGAGTTGATGGTCCTTGAATCTTGTTGTTCACATATCTTGTAGACAAGTGTTCGAGTATGGTTGTTATTTATGTTAGCATAATTATTAATGATTAGTGGTGTTTTATATGCAACTAATGTATTGATTATGTTTAACAAAGTAGTTGTGGTGGATAAGTGGTTGAAGAGTGTGGATATGGTGTAATTTGTTGAGTGTATAAAGACAACGTTCGTTATGAATGAATGTCATATATAGAGGCATGTCTTTTTGAGATAAATCATTGATATATGAAAGTGGGTCAGGTAGCATAAGATATCGAAGCATAACAAGGAAACGAACGTCACAATCTTCTGAATTAGTATGTTGTGGTCCTTATAAGACATATGTTGCCGCATTTTGTAATATGCGTATAAAAGATAGTCATACTTTGATGTTAAAAAATAAGGTTGTATCAGTAATGAAAAAACTGTCATAGTAATATATAATTTGCGTTTCAATATTTAAATATCTAAGTGTCAAATGAGTATTGTTTATGTTTATCAGAATGAAAAAATATGTGAGTGTTGTGAATGGACATTTATTTATTTATTGCATTTGTCGGTTAATGCAAGGATAATCATTTTTTTTTTCCAATAGTTGTATGTAAACGTGTTTGCTACGAAGATTGTTATTGATTTATTCATTATTAATTCAACATAATTGTTTATGAGTATATTTGTCAGTCAATAATGTTCATGTAAATTAATGTATAAACATGAGTCTAAATCCCTTGAGGTTGGAACAACTTTTTGAACATCTCAATATGTTATAAAGATAAGATGTGAAAAATCGGTTGTGAAGTTATGGAAAGTGATGTTGTTAATTGGCTAAGGTTTATGAAAATATTCTTTAAAGAAGAGATCACGTAAAAACATTCGTTGGCGTTGTTTGAATTCGTTGTTATATTTGAATCATGTGACAAACAAATAAAGTTAAGAATAGTGATATTTTTTTTATTATTTAAAAATTTATTAGTTGTTTCAATTTTGTTTAAGGTTGTATCAGTAGTTGTTCTAAGTTTGTTGTGTATGATTGTTTATTTTTTTGGTTTATGTATGATGTAGAATATATTTTTTTGAACATATTTTGTACGAAGTTAGATTGAAACAATTATTCTGCAATCTTTGTGAGTCTGTCATCTTCACATAATACATTTTCATCAGGTTTGAATTTTTTTGTGAGTGATTTTGTTAATAGTTTGAGAATTGTGAAAGCGCAGTGATTTATTACACGAAATACTACAGTGTATCTTTGTTGTGGAATTTTTTTTTTCTCATTTATGGTGTATATAAAATTTTCCAATTTGCAATAATCATTGATGTTAAAGTTTTTCAATGAACTTTATATGGTATGAAAGCGATGACAAAAATTAAATATATTTTTTTAATATAATATGCAAGTGCGTTGTGATGAAAATGAAATGCGTGGTAATAATACAGTGATTGAACGTTTTAAATGTTCAAAAACAATTGAGTAAAAAATCTTTAGATAGTTGATGCAAATGAAAATAATTCAAATCAATTACGGTTTGGAATGCGAACTAATGAAAGTTGAGGAAGTTGATTTAAGAAAAACACATTAGTAAATGTTGTGGTATAAAAACAAGATCCAAATTGTGTTGTTAGATTAAATTGTAAGGAATATAAAATTCTGAATATATCGATGACAATGCCTCTATTAAGGTCGACGTTTTCGGTGAATACAATTGACACGCATGAAATAAGATTTAGAAATGGTGCATAGCGTCATAGCATGTGGTCGGATAAGGACATTATGAAACAAATATCGTCTTTGTTTTATTTTTTACAGTTTCTGTTAAAATTTGCAAAAATATGTATAAGATAATTATTTTTTAACAATTTTTTTGTTATTTCGTGCAAATATGAATAAATCATGTTTGTACGTGTGTCATTGTTTCATGTGGTGTATATTTATGTTTTATTAACGTTTATTAATTTAGATGTTAGTTAATTTTACTGTGGGCGAGAAGAATGCAGTTCTGAGTTAATAATCTCAATGAACTCATTAGTCAAAATGTCATTGCGAGTTTTAAAACAACCTTCTCCCCAAAAAGAATTTGATTTAAAACGAACGTTGATAAATATTTTAAAAAGACGTTAAAGCTTAAATCTTTTAACATCGAATGAATTGGCTATATATTTTTATGATAGTTGTTCATATAGTGGTCTACCCATAACTGATCGCATTTGAAACTAATCCCCTCAAAAAATAATAAGTAGTTCTCCGAATGGTAAATTCAACTTTCTTTGTGCTCATAATGCAATATATAATTTGACAACTTATTATTTGTTCATAATACTAATTCTATCAATTATAAGAAGTTGCAGTTCAGAAGAAAAATCTAGAACTCCTTTTAAATTTGTAATACGTTGTTCAAAGGATTGTTTTCAAAGTTTTGCATGTCGATTCTATTGTGAATGGTAATATCATAAATTTCTACTACAATTTTTTCAGTAAATGTTGTTTTTACAACTTCTTTTGATCTCTGTCAAACATTGCAAAAAACTTGGATGACTGCAACGACATATGATTTTTTTGTTCCGTCTTCTCTAGTTAACAACATTAGAAATTATTTTTTATTTATTTTTTATTTCATGATATTCAATGTTATGTATTGTAATTTTTCATAATATAATATTTGATCGTTCCAAATTTTTTAAAACTTAATGATGCACAAGTAAAACTACATGTTGTTTTTTAGTAAGTTAAAATTGTTGTGACATTTCTATTATTATTGGATTTGTTTTGTTTTTTTTTAGGTTTATTGTCAGATTGTTGTAAATATTTCATATGTGATGGGTGCAAAACATTTGTTTGGAATGTTACTCGTGTTAGTTGAGGAATATTGTGCCAATGATGAATTTCAATATTTTTTTTATGAACATGCATAAGTGTTGGTAAGGTGGTGATTTTTTGTCATGTTTGTAAAGTTAAGATATCTATAAAAAAAAAGTTTTTAATATATTTAATAGAGGCTGGTTATATGAATTTATTTTTTTATATATTTTGAATGTTATTTGTGCAGTTTAATTATCATTAATATATGATAAAAAGATGAGGTATTTGCGGTCAATAGTTGTGAGGTTTAGATCGTTGGAAAATTAACAAGATCATTTAGTGTTCTTGTATAATTTTGTCTATTATGTGAAAAATCTATACAATCTGAAATCTAAAACTAAAGATCATCGTAATGTTTGTGTTATATTTTTTATTTATGTTGTTTGGTATTTGATTCAATGTCATCCTCTTGCATTGCATCAGTGATTACGTAAGTTCAACGATTTGCTTGAACTTGGGCTGCTCGTTTTTTTTTGTGATATTATAATCTTTCATGTTCAGGTATATTGAACGATTTAATTTTTTTATACATTATTTTATAATATTGAGGGAATGTTGTTTGCCAATCAATATTATTAGGTAGTAGATCGTGAAGGTTACGAAATGGTTTGAATAACAAAAAAGTCAGTTGAGCGTAGTGAGCTGATTTTTATGGTGTTTTACATGTACCATAAAGCGAGAGGTGAGATCCGGATGAAATATTTAGGATACCTTGTTGAGCGCATCGTCTCCCTCATTTTTTCTAAAATACGAGAACCCTCCCGGCCATGTCACGCAGTAGTGAAACAAAACAAAACAGAGACGACTTAGGAATGGAGCAAAATAGTTTCGCAAACCACAGAGACGGACGTGGTCACGTTGTCGCCTTCGCCGCTCTAGTCCAATCGTACTTCCCACAGTCCCCTATGACATCATAGATTCTCACGGGGTACAACTTTCCTTCCCTAAGGGGTTGTCACAACCCTTAAGGTGTATCCCTGCCTAGTTACTGACCCACATTCGAAAAATTTTAGATGCAATCGCAAAGGTGGGTCGGCCAAGGGCGTTTGCTCGTTCGCTGTAGTATAGATACGCTTGGTTAACGCCAAGTAAACCCAAGAGTCGTTTGTCCCTTAGGGTGCCGATCTCCTAAGCATAAAGCGGACGCCGGTCGACTAGGTTGGTCTCAACCAAGAGTAAAACCCAAAATTAATCCTAGTCCCTTAGAAGCACAGTCAAAAGAAAATTATAACAACCACACATAACTACATAGAATTGATCGTTATCGATAAGAATGTATATCCAATCTGAAATGGTAACTTAAAATAATTAAAATCATCACATGATACATGAAACAACACAAGATTGAAGTACAAATACAGCCACTTCGGGTCGAACTCTATAAAAAAATCATAGAACCACCAACGAGGAGTTGGCTCCGACAATAGCTTCGATGTTGTCGACAAGGTATTCGGTCTGCCTCAATTTTAACTTGAAGAGACACACTGCCAAAATTATGCATTCCACCCTATTGGCGACCAAAGACTAGGTACACACACCCGTCTCCATACGTATCTAATTTTCTTGGATATCAATTTGCTTTGTGGATAATTATTGATCAAGTGCATTACTTGAAGTGTTGCATGTCTCACCCTCTAGGAAGTGGTCGAGGGTACACCTCCTCCTTGCCCGAGTACAAAGCTCGGATCTCAGAAGTTGGATCGTCTTTACCGAATCGGCAGTGCACCTCCCCCGCACAACGGTCCACTCTGGGTCGTTAACAGGGTCGACTCCTGAAGCAACGAATCTCCGTTCAAGATGCTCCCTAGATAAATTAAATGTTTTCACTGCAAGTTGACTTTAATTACTTTTATTTCTTCATAAGTTTGTGGTATCTTAGACAAAGAAAGTCAGAGAAGACAGAGAACGAGAACCATTTGGACGGGTATAGGAAGATAAAGTCCTTCGAGCTAGAAAGGGTTATTATGAGAAAATACTAAGTCTGATTATCTTCATCTTCCTTATATTGACGAATTATTTTTATGGTATCTATTGAAATTATTCACTTTAAAATAAAAGTGTTTTCAACATGCATGCAAGGGAAAGGTAAAAATAAAACAATATTTTTCCTCATCTCAATTATGCATACACAAAACGCAAAAAAAAAACAGTTTCAAAGAAACCAATACAATTTCATACTCCAGTTAGACCTTTCCATTCACATGCATGACTCGCACAACTTTTCTCTATCGTTTCTTTTGAACATAGGTGAGGTAAAGTCTGGGTTCACACAGGTGTAAAGAGAAATATGAGTCAATCAACTAACCTCGAGTGAAGTTTGATCCATCTCACTAATAAAAACTGAGATAATACTCCAATCAAAAGAAAATGACTGCCACCCCCTCCAACTCCACGAGTTGTAGCTTTTCCACAAAAGGTGGTCCACGTCCTCTCTCAAGTACTTAAATAAGCAGAGATTGGGTCACAAAAAAACTCAAGCGAGATAGTCATCCAGGAGAGTGTTCTCACAAATGAGTTTTCACGTGGTCCCAAGATCCCTGCTTAGACCAGTCCCAATGTCTCGGGTTGTCCCAACACAGTCCCAACTGCACTTCAACCACCAATGATACTCCCAGGCCAACCGCCTCCAATCACCACGTCTGCTTACAATAGTCACACCAACATGTCCGTCCCGATCTCAAAGTCAGTCCCACCTAGAGCCAAAATGGGCCATAGGAGATCCCATGTCGCTGTTGCACCACCGAATGGTCCCAAAAACCAATATCACTCACACAATGCAAAGAAAATAAATAAAGGTGGTCCCTGGTGAAAACCGCAGGTGCCGCAAACCCCAACTTGAATTACTATTGTCGCGTGCACTTACTCTGCACTCACTCTCTTCATGCCGTCGGTCCATGTCGTCGAGGCAGAAACCCTGACAACATATCTGCCCGTGATTTTGAATATCGGAGACTATCTGGCCGATGATATGCTTTTGACTTTATGAAATTGGTTAATTGTCGTAAGCCTATCCTGATTTATCTTATAACCTCCGATCTTTGAGTCTGAACAGTTTTGTGAGAATCTTCGCGGCCTGTTTTGTTTTGTTTGCGAGGTCGTGCGGCCGCACGGTTCGTGGCCTTAACAGAGGAGGAAAGAGGTCGGTCGTGAAAATTTTCGTGACTGAGGGTTAAAAAAGGAGGCTAAGTTTTTTTTATTCTGGACTATCCGAGGGTTGAAGCCGGATACGCGGCTGAAAGAGTGCCTTACCGAGACCACCAGGTTGAGTTCCAGCAGGTTAGGTGGCGGGGCGCCGACTTTAAAAGAGTGAGGCAAAGCTAAACCTGCCTAGGGTTGAAACTGTTGGCCTACTGTGCTGCAGCCCTTCAAAGAGAAGGGTTGCGGCTATAGCTCACATGATAGGAGCTAGCCCAATAGCTTACAGTGAAAGACTTTTACCCAGTGGATGTTGGGATCGAGCTTGGCGATGCATTACTTGGGCTAGCTTCTTTTGGGAGTTGCTCTTTCGTTTTGGCGTAACACAGTCAATCTCGACAGCACGATCTTAAAGATCACATGACCGAGATTGACCGCGTTCATATTAGCGCGACCCCTGCGCAAGGATGACACACATAAATCGAGAAATGGTAAAAAAACAATTTTGATTCTTTTACGGGAATCGAACTCGGGACCGCACGTCGAAGAAGAGGTGAGGAAACGCTAGTAAAGTGTGGCGCTGGCAACTGTGGCCGTTGGCTTATGCCAACGGCATTACTACTACTAAAAAAAAAAAAAAAAAAAAAAAAGGGAGAAGAAGCAGACAACGTAAAATGGCGCTGCAAGGGGCTTGGAGGTCACAAAATCCAGCAGGCACCCGTTGAAAACGGGCAGCCGTTTTGTCTTAGGTAAGTTGTTTTTTTTTTTTTTTTTTTTAGATTTTTTTTTATATTTTTTAGTTTACATTTTTAGATTTTTTCTATTTATGATGTGACGCCCATTCGACGAACGCGAACGGGCAAAAGTCGCCTGTTTGCAAGCAGTTGGCCCCATAGTACTTCCATCGATAGGTTGAGCAAAATCGACTGAATCTACCCCTACAACGTGGAATTGTGCATTACTACTACTACTACTAGTACTACTATTACTACTGCTACGAGAGAGAGAGAGACAGAGAGAGAGAGAGAGAGAGAGCTGAGAGAAATAGAGAGAGAGAGGAAGGGGTCCTACCTGGCAGTCTGCAGAGGAGCGTGAAAGGAGGAGCAGGAGATCCATAGCCAAGGCAGGGAGCACTCTGCTCCCCTCCCCTCTGGCTGGTGCTGGTCCAATAGGACTGAACCAAGGAAGCTGTCGGACTACGGCGGTGCGGCAGTGTGAAATTTGGGCCTTGGGTCCGAATTTTATTAATTTTGGCCAGCTATTTTTTTCCACTTTTGTGGGAAAGTGCTGCCAAAATTTTGCAACGGCAAGCTGCAGACGACTAGGCTATTGGCAGCGGTACTAGTGAAAGGGATCTGCGACAGGCCATTTCTTCCTCTTTTGTGGGGAGGTGCTGCCAAATTTTTTCAAGCGGTGGACGACAAGGTTATTGGCAAGTCATTTTCTCACTTTTGTGGGGAAGTGCTGCTGAATTGTTTTGGCACCGATGGTAATGATTTTAACAGTGTTATGCTACCAAAATTTTGAGGCCGTCAGGAGGTGCTAGGTGGATGGAGAGTGTTAGCGGTCAACGACGACATCAGTAAATATGATTGTGGATTGAGAAACCGGCGAGAGAATGACATTACTTTTTTATTTGCATTAGCAAAGGGCGGGACATCGTGCATTGCCCAGGTGGGACCGATGAGATCAGTGGGACGCGTAAGTGAGACTGGTGGTGCCGACAAGGGGAGGTTGGTCCTTTATTTTTTTTTTAGGACCAGGAAAAACTGTTTTGGCACGCGGCAACATCTGGGAGCGAAAAAAAAAGACGTGAGACCGTCTGGGACCACTCAGTATCAGTTGACACCAACGTGGGCCACTCGGTACTTGTTGGCACCAACGAGGACCACTTGATACTATTTGACATAGACGCGGTGTTGAGCGGGAAGACTCTCGCCATACCGGTCTCCACACATTCCCAATCTTATTGAATAACAAGTTGCTTTGCAGATGATTCTTGATCAAGTGCATTGCTTAAAATGTTGCATGTATTATCTTAGGTCAACGGTAAGATGAAATGAATAACTTTGATAACGCATTTCATCAAGTCAAAACTAAGACAGTCGATTACCGTGTCGGCTGCATCAATATTATTATCAATAACCAACTCCTTGTTGGTGGTTGTTCGATTGTTTTGTGGTGTTCCACAAAGCATTCCATTGCATAAAACGAGTCGATCAACAAGTATTGCACAAAACGAGTGAACTTCTCGAAGTCCTATGAGGTGCGAGTTTATTACACAACATTGAAATGAAACAAAAACAAAGCAATCAAACCATCACACTCCATTTACTGCGATCCTGCGAACGTCATCCACCAACGACGGTCCTCATGACGCAACGTTTATGCCACCCGGGATACATCATGGCGGTTCGATATTGCTACTGAAGTTTTCGGGACTCCTTGGGTGGGGGATTGGACCCGTAATATGTTGCAGCAACGGGACGTCGACGACCTGATCGTTGGGCACGTTGATGTTGATGCTGATTTCGGACTCCCGGTTGCAGGTGAAAATGTAGCGGAGGGCCGCCATGATTGATATTTTAAATCAGCACGTCTTTAGCATATTATACAATTTCACAAATTACATAACTACGAACACACTCGGTATAACGTCCACTTGCTCCGTTCTTAGCAACTACTGTCATCCTAGTACACATGACCAACGTTGAGAGTTAAAAAAAAAAAAAAATCGTAAAACTAGCGTAAAGCGGGATATCGCAAGGAACTGACGGCATACAACGCGTTTATGGTTGATCCAAATATGAGGCGCTGCAGTTCTTCGGCAGTTGCCTTGTCTGAGAACACGGATATGTATTTCATCTGGCCAAAGTTCGTCGACCCTGCTAAAGATTTCCCTGTAGCATTACAAATACTCGTTGTTTTTTTTTGCACCTCGCGCCAACTATTGGTATATTTTACCTTATCGGCTAATATTATATCATTTATGTTATCAGCACGTTTGTTTGTAGATAAAACAATCTCTCTCTCTCTCTCTTCACTGAGTGACACATACACTGCAACGTCAGTTGAAATTATGCCCTTGTTTGAGCAAGCAACACATAACAGCCTCACAAATATCATTTGTGTCAGCGTCAACCTAATACAACAGTACGACACAATTTGAGGGGATGTCCCACAACAACGTAGTGGGTATCGGTCGAGGAATGGACAGTGGCGTACGCAATTTAACAATTCTTGCTTCATTGACGCTTCCGAAACGTGTGGTGAAGTCACAACGTGTTCACATTCAAGGTAACTGTATTCGGCATCATATAATCCAAATGTTGCACGCAAATGCAGTAGGAATGTCCCCTTCAGATGAACCTTGGGTAGACCTTGGGTACGTGAATTATGCTTCCAAACTCCGACATACTCACGAATTCGTAGTCACTAGCTCACGGGGATTGACGCTTCATATTTTTTCAATCATCTTCATTTCATATGAATGAATACCACAACGTTCATCCATTGATCTGATTCTAATTCCTCCATTATCGCACCGAGTATTTCCGTGTGCTCGTCGCAACCCCACAAAGATCGTGCACATGGGGGAAACGGGTGTGTTGGACACTCATGCATTATGACGTGGTTCGTCATCTACGATAATGTTATTGATACTGAGATGCACCCTAAATAAAATACACACATAAATAAACATAACACACGTCAAATCTCATGTCAATTAAAGTTTTGTCCTTTGATCAACTTTCACATTGCTGCACATATTGTTTATTTCTATAATTTTATTTTACCTAACACATTCCAATATTTTACATCATCGATATCATTACGAGCATACGGTGTCAAAGATAAAATGTCAATCCCCTTACCATCAAAACAACCAACACACCCGACAATGTAACAAAAACGTAAACACGATACTAAATCGAAACTATGAAAACATGTTCAACACATATTTGGTTTCACAACCATATAATCCAGCAAGCGGTGACCCGAAAATGAGTTTCTGTAAACCATTTTCTTTCAATCGTTTTTTTATCGAAAATGACGACATGTATGACATCGTCACAAAACCGTGTGACTGTAACCTGGCGTTGCCGATAGTATCTCTAATGAAAGATATTTCGATCTTAACTAGCTTCAGCAACTCTCAAGCAGTAAACACATCATAGTCGCCCTTATCCTCGTTCCACAGTACATTACATCGCGTCTTTACCAGTCCTTTGCACTTGCTTGTGCATGCTATACAATTAAACCCTGCATAATCTAGCATCGTTTGGACTAACACGTATTGAGGGGGAAAAAATATATTATGGGGTCGGCCGATCCTCATTTCGCATTGGATACTTCATGATCCTGTTGCACTATCTTCTACATTTTTCAAGTTTGGACCTGAAATCCCCTCTCCATGTGCGAGGCGGAGATGTCACGTACTCACATATGATTGTTCCATCTTTCCTGCGACATTCATTGTTCTGCCCTCCCTGCAACCATCGAAGTTCTTCATAATTCGGCATATATGTTGTCACGAGGGCTGCAGACGGTAATTCAATTAAACATCCTCATTCCATCATATTCACGAAGCAATAGTTACTCGCCCAGGAACATTCCGCAATTGCCCATTCTCAATCACGTTCGTTTCAATGTCTCATTGTATTGCGCCATGGTGGTATGCTAAGCCATTGATAGATACTAAGTGTCTCGACGCTCCACACTCTTTTATTCCATCGATATTTTACTTGATGTGTCCACACCATCGCTTGTGGAGTCGTGAAAAGCTACTTTCAAGCAATATTACTGTCAAAATAACGAGCATCAAACGCGTTTCCTCATATTGACTATTCTTCACAACTGTCAATATCACATATCAACTTTGATCCATAGCCCTACTTATTTTCTTGTACATGTAATGTACAACAACACCGCTTGATGTGTTTATTTAACCGCTAGTTCTTTTAACGTACAAACGTTGTACCCTTCGCTGATAATTTCCCTTGTCATACCTTAATGCTAATTCATCACTCGGTCATGCATCACTATCCCGACCGTGCTTGTATTTTTTTCGAAGTTGAATTCGATGCCGCCAAGGACTGTTGTGCTTTCAGTGCATTCTTTTTCCGTATTTTCATCCCCGGTTTGGATTGTATCCCGTTGCCCCATGCCCATGCTATACTTTGAAGGTCATGCCATCCGGGTTTCGACTCAGTTTTCACTCTCCATATTTTGTTTCATGCATTTTCGTAAAACTTTGATACATCGTGTTCACGACCGCACGACCTACGGTACCATACCAAAACATGAGCGTTCTCCTTCTTAGTGACACGCCCAACCCAAAAGGTGCACCCTTTCTGTACATGGTCATCGGGAGCGTACAAAACTATGAAATTGCCAATCTCGACTGGTTTACAAAGGTCGAATTCCGGTTTTGGTGCATTTTTCATATGACCGCTAAAGCATAATTTTATGACCAAATGTGCTATGATATACGAGACAACGGACTCCACATTTGGTTTGCTCAACCTGGGAAATGGCCAAAACGAGTAGGATAGCGACACCGTTTTTGTCTCATCCTCATTAATGTTGTCGAACTCGGTCAGACGGTCTATCCATTATTGCAGTCTGTCATTCCTCAGTTATTGCTACTCTGCAGTCTGTATTCCCTATTCTTTCATAGCATTTTTTCACGTTTTCTCCATCATTTAGATACCCGCTTTACTGTTTGTGAAATCACCGGAAGCGGGGTTGGGTGACTCGTGGCGAGGCTCAAATCCCCATGTCGGACCTGTCCATTTCTTATCCGCATCCCGTTTGAACCAGTATGTCGGTCCCTTTTAAGGTCCTCACTTCTTGTCAGTGCAGTGCTCTTTATAAACCATAGTCGGACTATTGCCCCCCATGTAGAACTGAAAAAGGTGCGGTGTGGCATAACATGAAATCATTTTGTCAAGGTATGAAAATTTTGTGATTTTTCAGTCCACGATTTTCGTTAGCTGCGTACAATCCACTGTCTCCTTATTTGACATTTGCAATAACGTGAATAATTCGTCCAACGTGTACGCGTCTGACCCATTGAGTTTGCGAGTGAACAAACTAAATTTTGCATCGACGCCAGTGTGGGTGTCTTCGACTATCATGAACCCCATCTCCACAATGTCAAAAATGTAGAACTTCACCAATATAGCAAGGAATGCAAAAATGTATTTGTTTTTGTTTTGTCTACTGCAGTTATCAGCTTGGACGCGTAGCTTATGAGGGAGTTCCTTTTCGTTCGCGTGCACGTCTCTTAACACTTTGGCAATGGAAGTAACAATATAATTAAATTCGTGCGACTGATAAGGAAACCACGTGTAAACGATCAAGGATCGCTTCCTACCATGAACTTTGTACAAGTGAGGTTCATTTTCATCATCGTATTGTTAGCCATCTCCTTTGACAAATGTCGACGTGATGCATGGGGGATGATAGTTTTTGCTTGGTTCATTCCGTCTATAATGATACACAAATTATGAGACTTATAAAACTGAAACTCAGCCGACCATCGATCAGACAGTTGGCGATGGGTCCACTGCATATCAAGGTGACTCCTTTGTGCATCAACCAGCTGGGGTCGTGGCCTCGAAAGAGCGCCCTCGATTAGGGTAGCATTTTTTATACATTAGTTGCACGTTGCATGATCAATTACTTTAGCAAGTCGAATGTGACAGAAAGAATATCTCCATATCTGATAGAACACGTGGTACGACGAGTAAAACACGCCCAACTTCTCTAACCTACGGACGATGCTTCTATAAGCGTCTTTCTTCGAAGCATACACTGAAGGGAGACGAATACGGTTTCTAATCTCGAAATTCGGGCCCGTCTCCGTCTAATCTGGCATATAGTCGAACTCGTCTAGGATAATGTCCTCAAATGCAGACCATGTCAGCGCATACTCCGTAGTTGTTCGACGGTAACCCTCATTAGCATGACCTGCATCGATTGCTCCATCGTCGAGTTCATCGTTGTGCCTTTTATAAATTTTTCGGCCGCAACCCAACACCAGATACGGTTATGTACTCATCGCCATGTTGTTGTGTTTGTCTTCTGTTGTGTATGAGTGCTGCTGGAGTCATTACACCAATGACCGAAACAAAAAAAAACAAATTCCAAAATATCGCAAGGACTTTGCGGTGCTATCTTCCCACACACTTATTGAATCATACGTGAAATACGAATGTGAAAGGATAGTATGCAAAGGTGCGACATCCACATTCACGCATGACATCAAACACACAAATATATCGGACGAAAGTATGTTCAAAACACGATGTGCTCTTTGCGCAATTGTTTTTTTTGCAGTAGCGACACGGATACAAACACGAAATTCAGAAATTAAAAACAATGACTGCCATAAGCAGGGTTGTCAGGCGGGGGCCCCCGGGGCAAAGCCGGGGTAGGGGTTTGACCCCCGGACCCCCGCCGCGGGGGTGCCCTACCCCCGTCC
>BFEA01000671.1:734206-753235 GCA_003427395.1 Chara braunii | reverse complement strand
CCTGCCCCTACGCCGACGCCCTCCAGCGTCACTTTGCTCAGCAGTCCCGCCCTCAGCCTGACCCCCCGGTCTCGACCTCCAGCTCCGCAGCCACCTAGCAAAGGTCTCCCGCCCCGCTGATCCTCCCACAGTAGCAGGCATACCCGCCCGCGATTCTACCTTCACGCCACTTGCTACTCTTTCTGAGGACTCGGTTGGTCGCTTCTAGCGTCGTTGGCCCACTCTCTAGTGCCTCCACTTCTTCGCCTAGCGTCTCCCATGATCCTCCTCCTCCTCGTCCTCCTACGAGGCGTGCTATTCGCACGGCGCGCTGCAGTGTTTCCCTTATTGCAGCCGAGGATATCATCGACTTCCTGGACCTTGAGTGTGTTAAGGTCCACCAGGAACGTCTCCGCCTTAAAGAGCGCACCCTGTTTGCGATGTCTCAGCGCCTACACAATCCCGATCGCACCTTACCGATTATTCCAGTGCGCCTCGGGACCTCTACTAGAGTGTATCGCGCASTATGGGACTCTGGCTCTACTGGCGACTTCATTCATCCTCGCGTAKTTAAGGAGGMATCTCTCTATACATCYSCCTACCCTTCCACTGTCAYTGTCACGCTTGGCGACAATCAGGCCAAATCCTTCGTCGTTTAAGTGGTGCCTGATCTTCCATTCTCCTTCACCCTGCGGATGCCCCACAGCCTTCGCAAGGCCCCTCGGTTCCATGACAAGTGGACCTTCGATGTCATGGAAACCCTATATGATCTTGTTCTTGGCACTGCCTATTTCCATCAGTTTGCCCATACTGGCCCCGATTGGACCCACAACGACCTCGTCCTCGACACCAAGGATGGGAAACAATACCGTATTCCGTTGTTGGGCAAATCGGACTCTACATCCCCCTCTCCTGTCAATGTTGCCATCTTGACACCAACCCAGTTCCACCACATCCTTCGTCAGCCTGATGCCGAACTCTACATTGTCGACATCACGGATCTCCTTGTCTGTAACTCTATGCATCAAGACACTGAGTTGGTCGAGCTCGACCCACCACTCCCTGAGCCCCCCAAGCCTCCTGATTCTTCAGCCCCCTCATCCCCCTTCACCCCTGCCACCTCATCTCACCTTCTTGCATCTTGTACCACGGAGGCGCCATCGGTACCTATTCCCATACCGACTCCTTCCACCCCTGCTTCAAACGCCGCTGCAGCCGAGGAGTTTGACAACCTCCTATCGACTTTGCGGCCTAGCGTTGCGGCCCTCCTTCGCGAGTATTGCGATGTTTTTCCTCCGACTGTCTCTTATAGCAGCATCCCTCCTATGCGCGATATTGAGCACCACATCCGGCTCGAACCTAACTACCGTATTCAGCATCGCGCCCCATATCGCCTCTCGATTCCCGAAGCCCAGGAACTTAAACGCCAAATTGACGAGCTGCTTCGTCAGGGCTTCATTAAATCGAGTACGTCCCCATGGAGTGCACATGTCCTCCTCGATCGCAAGAAGGATGACACTCTTCGCCTCTGCCTCGATTACCGCGGTCTCAACGAGTATACGGTCAGAAACAGTTATCCTATGCCCCGTACGGATGATCTGTTCGACCGCCTCTCCGGCCACCACTTCTTCACGAAGATCGATCTTCGTAGCGGATATCACTAGATCCGCGTAGTCGAGGAGGACCAGCCTAAGACTGCTTTCCGTTCTCGTTTTGGGCACTACGAGTTTACTGTCATGCCTTTCGGTCTCCGTAATGCCCGTGCCACCTTCCAGATGGCTATGAACACGTTGTTCCATGACCTTCTTGAGAACTCGGTTCTAGTCTACATCGACGATATCCTTATCTACAGTCGTACCTTAGAGGAGCATCTGACCCACCTTCGCACTGTCCTCCAGCGATTACGCGACCATGGGTTTTATGCGAAGCTCTCCAAATGCCACTTCGCTCAACCCAAAGTCGACTTCCTTGGGCATCAGGTCTCCGAGCACGGACTTCACATGAACGAATCGAAGATCCAGGCCATTGTCGACTGGCCCACTCCTGCTTCTCTTCCTGCGCTGCGTAGTTTCCTTGGGTTGACCAACTACTATGGTCACTTTCTTAAAAACTACGTGCAGTATTCTTCCCAGCTTACCCCTTTGACTCGCGGACGTTTACCTTTTCATTGGACCCCGGCTCACGAGGATGCTTTCCGCTCTCTCAAGCGGCTTGTCACGTCAGCTCATGTCTTACACATACCCTATTACTCGCGTCCATTCATCGTCACCACCGACGCATCCGACTTCGCTATTGGAGTTGTTCTCTCCCAGATCTACCCAGCCCCCTCTACTCCTCCTGATTCCACAGATTTCCGCCTCCCTCGTATTCCTCGCTTCCCTCCTCCACCTCCAGCGACTGCGGCTCATCTTGCACCCATCTAGCCCACCCCCCCAGGGGCCCCACCCCCTTATATTCCTGACGTCGTTGATGACCGTACAGTCGAGTCTCGCGATGGAGAGTGTCCGGTTACTTATCTATCTCGACAGCTACTTCCCGTTGAGCGTAACTATACTGCCGACGAGAGTGAGGTCCTTGCGCTGGTCTACGCTGTTAAGAAGTGGCGTCATTATTTGCACGGTCATACTTTCACCGTTTTGACGGACAACTCTGTCCTCGCCGCCTTCCAGACGAAGCCTAAGCTCACTTCTCGCCAGACTCGTTGGTGGCGTGACCTCTCGGAGTTCGACTTCACCATCAAGAAGATCTCTGGCGAAAGCAATCGTGTTGCAGATGCCTTATCCCGCCGCCCCGACCTTCAATGCGAGGATCGTCAGCTATCTGTTATCTCAGCTCCCACCATCCACCCCGCCTTTCTAGATGAGTATCGTCGCGCATACACCCAGTGCCCTGAGTTTCAACCTATCTACGCTGACCTACAGGCTGGCAAGTCCGTCCCTAACTTCCAGCTTGATCCCTCTGGACTCCTATATTGGCTTGGTCGCCAAGGTACTAGTACTCCCCGCTTATGCGTGCCCTCTACTGGCCAGCTCCGTGTTCGGGCCGTTGCTGAGTGTCATGACTAGAGCGCCGCCGGTCATCTCGGTGTCTTCAAGACACTTGACCACCTCTACCGCCATTACTATTGGGAGCACCGCCATCCTTTCACTAAGGAGTACGTTCGCACCTGCAGGATCTGCCAGGAGGCCAACATTCTCAACCACCCCCCTTACGGTCTTCTTCAACCCTTACCCATTCCTACTCAGCGTTGGACGTCTGTCTCCATGGACTTCATCGGTCCTCTTCGTCCCCCTATCCCTCGAGGCCACGATGCCATCTTCGTCGTTGTATGTCGGTTGACTAAGCATGCTCACTTCCCCCCATGCAAGTATGTTAGTTCAGCCAAAGACATCGCCTCCCTATACTTCAACCGTATTGCCATCCATCACGGTCTTCCCACCAGCATCGTCTCTAATCGCGATCCCCGCTTTACTTCTCATTTATGGCGTGGACTCCATGAGATCTATGGCTCCGAGCTCCGCCTCTCCTCCTCCTATCACCCCCAGTCAGATGGGTAGACCGAGGTCACCAACAAAACTCTTGGGAATATCCTCAAGAAGTTTGTTGAGAATGACTCTGATTGGGATCTGCATCTTGCTCACGCAGAGATTGCTTATAACCATGCTATTTCCCCTGCCACTGGCATGTCTCCCTACTACTGTGACTTGGGATACCATCCCCGTGTCCCATCTGACCTTCTTCGTCCATCTCAGATCCATCCCAACACCAAATGCCCTGCCCTCGATGACTGGGTAAAGGAGATAGATGCGCTCCTTAGCAAGGCTCGCGAGAGCATTGCTCACTCCCAGACTCGCATGGCCACTCGCGCGAACCGATCTCGCATCGACTTCCTTCTCATTTTCGTGACTGATCTATATCCCCCATACGCTCTCTATCTTTTACCATTCCTGGACACTTATGCAGCAGTTCCCAGTTTCAGCTTCTACATTCGGCTTCTACATTCAGCTTCTACATTCGGTTTCCACATTCGGCTTCTACTTCGGCTTCTACATTCGACTTTTGACCTCAGTGCTTCTCCTCAGTACCATAGTACCTGTCGCTGTGTTCCGGACTTCTACTCGGTTATTGCAGTACTCTTACTTCATCCAGGCTACTTCGATTCGACTTCAGTCTGGAGACTCATCAGTGGACTACTTCACTTTTCGGCTACATAGTAACTAAACCAATATCCTAAGTCGAAAACGAATGTGGCACAGTCTCACGTGCCCTGTACACAATGCACAATACCTGAACAAAAGAGAAGGGAACTCAGTCTCATGGCAAAAGTAGGAACGGGTGGGAAGGTGGCAGGTACAACTCTCAGAGTAAATTCCAAGGGGGCACCCACACAACCAGGTAAGGGGTCATCAAGCTCAGAGGGGGAGTAACAGCACGACACCGGGCTCAATGGAAACCATCAAACGGGTACCGCCAGCTGAGAGGGGGGAAGGGCACTCACACAAGGGAGCACGCATAGCGTACGCATAGCGTGAGCCTGGAAGGAAAGAGAGGGCCATGCCGACATAGACATTTTTTCTCTTTCTTGGCTGACACAGGTCAGACATTTTTCTCTTTCTTGGCCGACACAGGTCAGACATCTTTCTGCTTTTTGGGTCGACCCAGACCAAACATTGTTGTATAGATTAGGCTTGAGGCTTAGTCTGCATTGCATACCTTTTCCTGCATGGAGCCTGCTCCGCATCTAGGATTGTTTCTTTTGCCGTTCCTTTTGGGTTCCGCTATTTCAACGGATAGCGTGTTTGATGTATCGTTTGATCCATTCACAGGTCCGAGGATCGTGGAGCGGTACCCCTCCGGCCCGACAGTGAGGCCGAACCAGTTTCAGGCCACCGGTCTGACCCTGGTCTGGTACCAGTTTGTTCCGTATCTGGACCCAGGCCAGTATATCACTTCGGCCTAAGCCCAGGGCGGCAGGTTCATTCATTCTGTTTATTCATTCGTTCATGGCCGGACTGGACCTTCATTCAACTGTTGCTTCATGTGTGTGTCCATCTCCCCTCTCTCTCTCTCTCTATCTATCTATCTATCTATCTATCTATCTATCTATCTATCTATCTATCTATCTATCTCACACACACACCATCTCCGCACGTGCCCTCCGCACATGCGTCACAATGTGCGTTATTTGAAGGCAACCTTTTTGGGTTGCGTAGCAGCAATTTGGTTGGAAGTAGCGAGACTGCGGGAAGTGGTCAGGTTTAGCAAGGGGGTCACTACTGCGACTTGGAGGATTGTCAGAGTGTAGTCACTCGGTGTTTGACCGTGTTTTTGTCGTCTTTGCAACTCTTTGGCCATCATTGCAGGCCCCTTCTCGCGAGCCTTTTAATCCTCTTCTTCTATTTTTCTTGATTGGCGTTAAGTTGACCCCTTCTCGTATCTCGAGCTTCTGAATCCTCTTTTTCTATTATTCTTGATCTAAGTCTAATCTGTGCTCATAGAGGAAGGCGACAACGGGGATTGGAAACCCGTAGGACCGTAACAGGTCTTTGTGGGAGGTTACCCCACTGATTGAGGGGGCTCTGTCGGAACCTAGGCCAGGTTCTGGAGACAGAGAACTGTCAAGTATAACTTCCTTTTGCCCTGTGTGAGTCCTGACGCCCTTACCACATCTCCTTAGTTTGTATGAGAGGTATGCATGCGTTCCTCTACGATTCTTATTTCATTGAAGAATTTAATCAAACTAAAGGAAAGGAATGCATGCATGAATTTTAGTGTCATTGTGTTATGTCGGAAATTAAATTAATGATGAACTAGAGGAAAGGTGGGAGGAAGGTGATTTTGCATGCGTTTGACCAGGTAAATTAAAGGTTGGGCATAGTTTCTAAGTTGAATGACCCAGTGCTATATTTCTTGTTTGTTTTCCGAGGGATCAGACATTGTTTTGAAGTTGAATGAAATTTCCTTTCTGACTTTTGAGGCCAAGCATTGTTTTTAAGCTAAATGACTTGGTCTATATGTTTCTTTTGCGGTCTCTGACTGAAGTTGGGTTGAATGGTCTAACTTCATGCTTTTATGTAACTTGCGATAGATTGAACATTGTTTCTAAGCTGAATGGTCCAGTCACTTATTTTATTTTGAGGGATAATTTTTGTGAAGTGCTAAAAATTGTTTCTAAGAACTGTTTCCTGACCACTTTGGGTCGTGATCGTAAGCTGGTTTATGGTGTCAGGCTTGTGGATGATGTTTCTCTGTTCCTGGCCTATCAGAAAGGGAACCCGTGTTCCATTGGGAAAGTGAACAAAATTCGAAAAAGGTTTGAGAAATGTTACCTTAAGGAACTGACGCTTAAACGGACGGATGAAAGACTGGGACCTTGGACTTCCTTGGTTGCAAAATGGAAGTCAGGTCGGGCCTCCCGTACTTGGGCAGCATCCAAAGGACTAAAAATGAGGACACTTTGTGGGCAGGCCAGGGCATCATTTTTAAAATTGGGCAGGACTACCGATCCTGGTCGAATCGTAAACAAAAATTGGCCTATATAACAGGGTGGTTGCATCGAATCGATAGAAATATGTCTGTTCAGACAAACATTCCAAAACAGGTCCTGGCACTGAGACTGGAGTACCAGGCCAAAAACTTTTTTGAAAAGTTTTTCAGGAACGCGGTCCGAAATTTTGCTCGGACGCGGGACGTGGTTTGAAAGTTCACAGTGGATTTGCTCGACATATAGTTAGTACTGTAAACTATTAATAGTAGGTTTCGAGTTTTCCCTAGTCCTTTTTCATCGCGACATGGCGACGGGGGTGCCCTATAATGGGTTGGAGGAATGTGTGGCACATTGTGGGGAAAAAGTTGAGGCGGGAGACTGTAGTTACTCTCGAGTCAGTTTCTGCGGTCCTCAGGGGTATCAACGAATTTTCTCAACATTAGTTGTGTTTGAGGTTAATCTGGACTTTAATCTTTGGTCGATTTTGTCGATCTCAAATTGTATGCATGATATCTCACCTTTGTTGAAGCGCTCGGTAACCAATGGATGATCGACACTCCGTATGGTGGTCTAGTTTGACTACGCAGTACATATGTGCTCGCGTCTGGCGCGCTGGAAAGTGCGCGCTCGAAGCGTGACAAGCAGAATGACGTCCAACAGTTAGCAAGGAGGCGGTGGGGATGGTGAAGCTCCTTGAAGAAGTGCGCAAGTTTGCTATAGTTGCAAGCTATCATGACATTATGCATGCGATAGTGCGCAATACTGGGAAGAGAAATTTGATGCGAAAAATTGTGAATCTTCGGCGGCGGGAGAATCTCGGCGTTACCGAGGACGATCAGCATCACCGACAAGGCGTCGATGAGAACCAAGTAAACGCTCACCATCAGCCGACTCGCGGCACTATGATAGTGGAGAAGGACGTGACAGTGTTAAGAAGTTGGTGACTCTGTTAATGGCAAAACGAGGAGAAAGCGATGAAGGAAAAGGAGGAGGAAGATAAACTAAGAGTTGAACGAGAGAAGTTGGAGAAGGAAGAAAAAAGGCGAAAAAGGGAAGAGAAAAAAAGACATGAGGAGCTCGAGAACGACGAACGTCTAGCCAGGATCGTGGATATCCAGTTCTTGAAGAGATCGGGACAAAAGCAAGAAGATATTGGAATGGAGAGTTCCCCAGAGTACATGCGGAGCAGAAGGCGCATGAGACGTGCGAACAAGCGAGCCAAACATCGACACTCGTCAAGGGCAAATAGCCCGAAGGAGGATGAAATTTTAAAGATCAGCAAACGAACTTTGGGGTTGGGGTTGATGGACAAGCGTAAACGCCAACCGACAACAACCGAAGACGAAGACTCGCTCTCTCAAACGAGCCCGAACCTCACTCCACTGCAAGTCCATCGAGTGCCGCGAGGACGTCCACCTCGATCGGTTAAGTCCGTGAAAAAGATGAAGACTGGTTTGAAACCGGTTACGATGAAATCACTCCGTGAAAGGAATGATCCGACCAAGAAAGGAGCAGCTGCTATGTTGGTCCAAGTGCACGGCAGCAGTTCATTGATGATACAGCACGTCACCTGGACGGATTGGACTACCGTCAAATCCAAAAGTTGTGTAAGCAAGTTGGACTGCTGTACGTTCAGAAACCTCAAACTGTGATTGCCCTTGCTGAACACAGGGCGCAACTGGCATACGAGGGAGTCGGTGAAGGAATGCCACGTTATGCTAGAGAGGAGAAATAGGATACCTCAGAAACCTCGAGTGAATAACTTTCAAAGGAAGGTTCAACAAAATCGAAAGAGCAAGGTCACAAGTTGAAACAGGCTTGATGCGGTACCGGTGTACAGGAGCTTTGACATTGTTGTCGAATGCTGTCAAACTTACGTAAGGTAGGTTCCCCGGTTGAGAAGGAGGTGGAATCTTTGTATCGGTATGTTGTAGTTGCATTAGCTCTGAAGGGATGAATTCCGTGGCTTTCAAAATTCACTGTACATTGGTCTCAGCTCTTGTCTAGCGATCCAGGAAGTTTTTACGATCCTCGTAGCTGCGTGTATGTAGGTGTGTCGCCTTGGTGCTGTGCTACACATATCGGAAAGACTGAGAGGCAGGTGAACTGTGACATTCGATGGGTTGAACATTGATGCAAGAGCTTATGTACTAATACCACTTCATCGCACTTTCATAGATGGGTGGAGAAATTCGGAATTCACAACTACGTGTTGATCCCGGTGCTAGTAGAACATCTAGATGCGCTACTTAGCGTGGAAGAGCTTCTTATTCGTACATGGTCACCGAGTCTAAATACTCGTGGGCCTAAGAGTAAGCACGTAGGCCGACGACAATCACGTAAGAAGCGACGTGGTAAACGGGAACGAAAAAATGGGAAGAAAGGGAAACCAAGGAAGCGATCTGTCAATACTCCCTTGTGGATCGCGCAAAGGTGATCAGAGTTAGGATAGGAGATGAATTTGTCACTTCCGTAAAGCTTCTGCAAACTTTGTACAGCCAAGAGGAGAACGGGCAACGTAGTTTTACCCTGAGGTCGGCAGGAGGTAACGTATGGACAGATAGATGGAAAAAAGTGAAGCATGTTTTCGATGATTCTGATGTATGGGTAAAGGGCAAGAAGGTGAAACTTCGACTTTCTAAAAAGAAATTTAAAAGAGGGGGTGTTTTTCGGTTCGAATTTTTGAAACGATGGCGTAAGCACAGTAAACGAAACCACTCCTTTCTCGTTTCCATCTTGAAGCAACCTAAGAAACGAGCAACGTTACATCGTCGAGACCTCTGTTGTTTTACTGAATTACTACAGGCAGCGAAAAAGTTCACCAGTAAGACTACGCGGCAGTTTCTGAAGCGAGTTTTGTTTGATAGCGTGAAGAAGGGATACGACTTTAACTTAGGAGTTAAGTTCATTGCTAAAGTTCGGTACGATGATAGGATCAGTTTGTCGGGGATTCAAAGGTTGTGTGATGATAAGATCGCGGGATTGGGTTTTTCACATGTAGTTACAAACATCTTTACAAAGAAGGTCAGGACAATCTCGACAAAAAATTCGACCGTCGCTGATATTTTATGCAATCACTGTAAGGCCGCATCTCAAGAAGTGTCGGCCTACACTTGCTCTGCGTACAATTTGCCCCATTCTGAGAGGCACGTAAGATGTCGGTTATGGGAGGTGCAGGGGATACCCGAGGGTTTGCATAACGGAAACAATGTACCGAGAGCTCGATAGGATTTTCGAGCGAAAATTTTGGCCCATGAACTTTCTGAATCTTTCTCTAGTTAAAAACCCGACAGACAGTGCCCTGTTCTGATTCAAGTGGAAGAAGCACTGTGTTGTATGAATAAGTCCATTTGCGATAGTCGATAAATCTCTACGAATGAAGTGTTGGAGGTAAAAAAGAAGTTCCCTGATTTGATTTTCTCACATATAGATCGTAACCATGGAAATATTTTGTTGATTTGCCCGAAGTTGTACTATGAGGCTATGGGTGATTTGTTTGTGCGAAGTTCTGGGTATGTAGCGATTACACAAGATGAAGGAAAAATCTGGTCTAATGCAAGAACTGATTTCAATGAATCTGAACTGAGTGCGTTGGGTAAATGGGAAGTTAAAGGGAAGGCGGGATGTTCCTATGTGCTCCCAAAACACAAGGACCTCTCGAGGTTCCGGCCAATATGCCCAACCTTCATCGAACCCACTATTAGGATCAACAGGAAAGTTGCGAGGGCCTTCAATTTGTTGCTGACCTCCCTACCAGGCCACTGTCATTTTAACTTACCTTCAGTAGGTGAATTGACCGGACGTTTAAAAACAGCAAATGCACAGTTGCATTGTGCATATACGGATAGCAGAGTTATGGCAACCTCCTATGACATCAAGGATATGTTTAGCATGCTGCCACCCGTGAATATTCGTAGAGCTTTGGATTGAATTTTGAAATGTTTTCATGATAAACGAAGTGTTTATGTATATCCAACGGGAAGAGGAGCTTCATTTGGTAAACAAACCGGTGAAGGGTGGTGGTGAATCGATCTGACGGAAATTAGACAGTTTGTTCACTTTGAGTTGTCGCATACGTACACAAGGGCTTCAAATATATTGCTTAAGCAGGAGTTTGGCATCCTAATGGGGAAATACACAAGTCTGCCACTGATGTGCATTATGTGTATGCATGCCGAGTGGCAGTTCCTGGTCACTTTGGGTTGTGATCGTTAGTTGGTTTACGGCGTCAGGCTTGTGAACGATGTTTCCCTGTTCCTGGCCTATCAGAAAGGGAACTCGTATTCCATTGGGAAAGTGAACAAAATTCGAAAAAGGTATGAGAAATGCTACCCTAAGGAACTCACGCTTAAACGGACGGATGAAAGAACTAGGATTAGGGACTTCCTTGGTTGCAAAATGGAAGTCAGGTCGGACCTCCCGTACTTCGGCAGCATCCAAAGGACTAAAAATGAGGATACTTTGTGGACAGGCCACAACATTATTTTTAAGACTGGGCAGGACTACCGATTTTGGTCGAATCGTAAACAGATATTGGTCTCTATAACAGGGTGGCTGCATCGAATCGACAGAAATACGTTTGTTCGGACAACCATTCCGAAACAAGTCCTGACACTGAGATTTGAGTACCGGGCCAAAGACTTTTCTGACAAGTTTTTCAGGAACGGGGTCCGAAATTTTGCTCAAACGCGGGACGGGGTTTGGAAGTTCACAGTGGATTTGCTCGACATGTAGTTAGCACTGTAGACTATTAATAGTAAGTTTTCAGTTTTCCCAAGTCCTCTTTAATCGCCATATGGCGACGGGTGTTGCCCCTTAATGGGTTGGTGGAATGTGTAACACATTGTGGGGAAGAAGTTGAGGAGGGAGACTGTAGTTACTCTCAAGTCCGTTTCTGCGGTCCTCAGGGGTATCAACTACTTTTCTCAACATTAGTTGTGTTCGAGGTTGATCTAGACTTTAATCTTTGGTCGATTTTGTCGATCTAAGATTGTATGCGTGATATCTCAACTCACCTCTAAGCTTAATAGCTTAGCTTGAAGCCGCATACTAAACACAAATAAGTATAATTGAAAATACTTCATCTATATTTGCATGTGAACAGACAACTGAACATTGTTTTTAAGATGAATGGTTCAACTTAAGTCATATCACTAAGAAGAGAGATAAAGTCAAAAGTATGATTGGAACTAAATTGAGCAAGTTCAGCAGTGTTTCTAAGTTGAATGACTCAATATCATGCCCATACTTTTGAAGAGAAGTCGGAGAGTTATTAAATTTTGGATATTTAAAAAATTAAGGGCGACTAAGCATTGTTTCTAAGTTGAATAGTCTAGTCACATGCCGAAAGAATAGAGAGATGGTTGTGTGTATAATCGAAGATATTTTATGCATTGTTTCTAGGTTGAATGGTGTAGCGTCATGCCATATATAAGGTGGGTAAAATGATAATCATCTTGAGGATCAGTTAACTATCATATGTGAAAACAACTTAGAATTTTTGTGAGCGTACTTCACCACTGTGGTATAAACTTGCATGTGGTTAAGTGCAAACTCTACTTAGTGTGATTATCAACTTGATAGCTAGCTTCTTTAGATGTTCGTCATGTGCTGAAGCTATAGGAGTTAATTCAATTTATGCATTTGCTTAGGTAAATTGATTTTTTATATCTGGATGTGTATAAATTTTTTGAAGGCACTTTTCGTAATGAAAGTGTTGTAAAACTTTATGCGAATCCAAAGAGGTGGTTAAATTTTGCCTCTAAAAATTTTGACTTATATCTAAGTTTAATTTTCAGTTTAGTAAAAGTTTAGAAAACCTATTTTTTTAGGGGAAGCGATGCCCAAACTTTTACTGCATTAGAAAGTTTGACAAAATTTGACTTTGTAAAATCAAAGTAAACTTTATATTTTGTGTTTCGCTTTTTATAAATAAAAATATATATATATTTTTTAATGGGAAGTGTTGTCAAAATTTCTACGAATTTAAAGAGGTAGTTAAATTTTGTCTTGGTAAGAATTAAGTTTTATCTTGAGTTCAAATCTGACTTAGTGTAAATTTGGGAAGCCTACTTTTTTAAAGGGGGTGTTGCCCAATTTCTACTAAATCGGGGAGTTAGACAAAATTTAACCTTGTAAGTTAAAAATTGCTTTCATATTTCATATCCAGTTGAGTATAAATAATGAAAAGACACTTTCTTTGGAGGGAGTGTTGCCGAAATGTTTTCAGTTTTAATGAGTTGTAAATTATTTTGGTAGGAAATATTTTTGGCAATCCACCTTGTATAGAGGAAATGCTACCAAAATTTTTCTTATTATTTCAGTACTTGTTTAAAATGTAAATAGATATTTAGTCCCTCTGAAAATTTGAGTAAGGTGTAATATGGGGGTTTATTTTCCATACACTTATAGTTTAGTTTGGGGATTCACCTGTGTTATATTGCATGTTTTCTTTGATTTTTCCGATTAAAGATTTGATTAGTTTCATACTGATCCTACGAGGATCATCTTCTGTTATCTTTTGATAATCTTTTGATAACAGATCGGTTTACGATTCAATTTCAATAAGCTCTCACGACTCAACCTAAGGCCGTAGCGCCTACGGTTTGAAATGTTTCTTTGAGTTTTTACCTGAACTTTTATTAAATGGTAATTCAAAAAGGACGGAGTGTTTTATTTTGGAAGGTTGAACAAAGGTTAAGGTTTGTGTGGATAAGGCAAGGGTATGAGTGCAGAGAGTGGTTGAAGTTGACCCCGTGTAGTGTGTGCTTTGTCAATGAGAAATCTTTGATGTGATCACATGTATGTTTTATGAGTTGGAATCCGGATTTAATTTTGTCTGCGATCATATGTATATTTTTGAGGTAGTCGCATTATGATTCAAGTTGTGAAAGTGATCACCTCTTATCCTATAACCCCGTTACATTTATGTGTTATGTATCCACTCGGTCTACTTTGTTCGTGCATCAAGATCGAACAAATTTGTATTGAGACAAAATAAAGATTTTTTTTTTTATCTTTGTTTTTTATATTTTTATAGTTGGACGTTGAGGTCCGTGGCGGCTATCAAAGTCAAACCCCTTGACCTGTTTCCAAGCCTCCAATGAAGGAGTCTCAGTTTCAGGGTCAGAGGCTCTTCGCCTCCTGAAAGGGCCGAAGTTCGCCTACCACTCCTCTCCTCAGTGTGCAAAAGAGGATAGGCCTTGCAATTGTATTCACGATTGTCTAGCGTTAAAATGTTAATCCTTTAAAACGCGTGTCAGCCGACACTTGAGTGTCGAAAGCGCCCCTCGAAATCATCGAGAGCCACATGATTATAGGTACCATATACTACGACAACACTGTGACTGTTTGCGTATTCATGCGTCGATATGACAAAGATCACGTCGATGCGATATTTATGCAGAGTCTTACGCATGTCATTCGCTTATTCTATTATTAAAACGTTATGGGTCATATGTGAAAAGAGACTAGGCGCGATTTGCGTATGAGAGTTGCTTTTATTTTGACGAGTTGTATCGTGTGGTTAGATGGATCGTCCTAGTCGACGAACGTCGAGCCACGCTTCGAAAATCAACCCCTTGAGTGTCGGCTCACGTACGGGTCCGATTAAGGCGTTTGACCGCGCATAACCTCTATGCTACAACGTACAAAAAACGCCCTCAATTGAGCCACCTCTGCGATTGCACTCGAGCAAACTTCGCTCGTGGTTCGGTAGCTCGACGGGGATACACATGTCTAAGAGTGGAGACAACCCCTTGGGCAGAGTTAAGTTGTGCCTCACGTGACCCCTATCTTGTTGTAGGGGTTCCCGAGAGGTGCGGCTCGTGCACTCGGTCAGAGCGGTGAAAGCTCCATTGCGGAAAAGTTTTGCAAAAATCCTGCGTGA
Organism: Chara braunii; assembly: GCA_003427395.1. Lineage (NCBI taxonomy): Eukaryota > Viridiplantae > Streptophyta > Charophyceae > Charales > Characeae > Chara > Chara braunii. Next base: position 738,881 of record BFEA01000671.1, on the reverse strand, counting down.
CGCCCTCGGGAGGGTCCTCCTGTGAAACCAATGCGCTCGACACCGCCCTATTATATATGTATATTTTGTTTATCTATTGTTGAACATTTTGCGAGCTTTTCTGAATCTCTCTTGAATTGGTAAGTCTTGTGTGAATTGGCAAGTCTTGTGTGAATTATTGAGAACCAACTAGAGCATCAAGTCGAAGGGTAGAGCCAAGGTCTGGATAAATGGGTATGTTAGAGGCTTCGGATGCGCTGGGACAACACGCTATACGAAGCAGTTATTTTGGCTACACAGTTTGTTACCTTAGACTTTCCTTTTTCTTTTTATTTTTTGCTGAGTTGTTTGTACTTAGTCGAAGGGGTATATTTAGGATGAATCAGAATAGTAATTGTTAGAAGGTTCGTTGTGCTAAAAAAACATTGTAGTTTGCTGAGTCGTTTATACTTAGTCAAAGGACATGTTTAAGATTAATGAGAGTGTTAATTGTTATAAAGCCCAATGTGTCCATTGAGCGTTATGTTTTTACAGTGTGCCCTGCCATCACATGAGCGTTACTTCCGCAGTTCACTCATATTATACCAAAGGGTTTAGGGTCTATGACAGGGACAAAACCAAAAACAACGGTTGTAGAGAGGACTACTAATAGGTAGCTATTCTATACAAAAAGTCCCTCTCTCGATTTGAAACATGCCCTCGAGGATGACAGGGTCTGGCCTCGATCCAAACGGAGGTATAGGAAGAGCTAGTGTCTAGGTCCGTAAGAGCCTGCACGGTACTTTGTCAAGCATGTGATTATTGTCTTCTCTTTCGACATTTTCAAAGCATGAGTTTCATTTTTAGTTGAAGATTGACTTTCCATAGACTGCTTTGGATTCAAGTGTGCGTTTTTTTTTCACTATTCATTGTTGAATCGACTCACCACTCCAATCATTTGCACCATGTATTCAACTCACTCCAACTTACTTCGTAGATCATGTCGGGATCTTTTTAGAGAAAATATAAGAATACAAATTCTTCATATTTGGTAACTCTTGTAAATTCATAAATCATAGAACAACCGAATAAGAAAATGCAATATGAATAAATATTTTCATTCAGCCTCTGTCGAGAATTTAAAATTTTATTTTGATGTTGCAATAACATAAAAAAACTTTGAAGTTCGATTGCTAAAAATATGACAATCAAACCATGAGATAAGATAATGAAAAACATATTGCAAGTAAAGAGTCAAATTAATATTATAGATTTAAAAGCATTCAAATTTTCTTGTTTAAAATAATCGAAACACATGAAAATGGTGTTGGAAGTACCAAACAATATAAATATTTTATAAAAATAGATCAAAATATTTTGCCAGTCAAATAATCGTCGCACTGATTTGACATATTTCATTTTTTTTCCACTACGGGACCAAGGTCAAACCCCACATTGACCTACCGGTAGGCTATGCGCCTGTTTGGAAAAAACAGGTTTACCGGTTCTCTGACTTTCTAAACGTGGGAAAACGGTTTACGGACGAAAACAAAAATATATGTGAGTTTGAGAGTTACACGATGTTTTGGCCAACGTCAAATAACCATTCAAAATCATTAGATAGTATGACCTTTCGACCATAAGCAGCTAACGACTAATTGAATCTTCGCAGTTTTTTTATTTATAAATGAAATGAATTCTGCAATTTCAAAGTTATTCAAAGTTGGGTTTCAAAAAAGTAAAAGCTGTTGAAAATATTGAATATTAACCTTTTGAATACATATTTTATAAGTTCTTAAGAGGTAAAGATATTAAATATTATGAATGCACCACACGTTCAATGCATATTGATATTGAAAATGGTGAAGAATCTTAAATAATGAACATGTTGAAAAATATGTCAATCGAAAAGGTCCTTTAGTGAATAAACCGAGTTAAATTTATTGACAAAAATAAATGGCTGTCTACTGTTGAAAGGTTTGAAGATGTGAGGATAAAATGGTAAAAGTGAATAGATGGTTGACTTCGTGAGTATTAAAGGATATGTTTTTTTACTTTCTCTACAAGTTACTGAGATACTTCATGTACTACTAAATGAAAGATTTATATCATTGAACTAGGTATGTTCAAGACTTTGACCCAAACATCTTGATGAGGTGCAACCTTTGTACACGTGGCTTTAACTTTGGATTTGATATCACAATACTAAACGAAATTTTTGTATAGATGTTGAAAGGTCGAAAACTTATGCATTATTTTATTGTTCTAATTGTCTTAAGTATAATAACATGCCTATGATTAATGACTCAAGCGTTGAGTATTTTATTATGCATATACAATATGTGATACAATGCTGCACATATGAAAAATTGCAGAAAATCAACTGAACCCCTTTTATAAAATAGGAGCGCGAAGGAAAATCCTCAAGATTCATAGTTAGTACATGAATTATATTGGAAAAATCGCTTTCATATAATGACTTAATTTATAAGTTTTTTTTTTTTTTTAGTGTAATATTGAAAGGTCGATCTTTCGCCCATCACAAGTGGTGACAAACGTTTAAAATGTGTATGAAACCCTAAACTCCATATCTAGTCATGGATACGTGAGTACCATGAGTCGATTACACATTGGGCACCACTATGGTAGCCTGTTTTATTTTTACCGACATCGCACCTTACTTATACAATATTCGCATCAATCCGCGCTTGAACCATAAGATAAAAAGGTTGTGGGACGAAAACAATTGACAATTAAACCGCATCTCTCCTCCGTGAAAAACGTCGGAGGATCGGTAACAATATTTTATGAGGGTTACCGATAGCATAATGTGGAGAACCGACTGAATGACAAAATTGGAAATTTTGTCAAATTGTCGTTGGAGTTATCAAGCCAAACGTTCACGGGCCCTGGACTCCCTGCCTAACGTTCGGAGTTTCGTTCGGTGTTCAAACCCGACGGGGTTCAGTCACCTCAAAAAAATATTTCAGAGTTTAAATTTTTTACTTTGTTTTTGATTTTTTTAGAGAGTTCTTTATGATATGAGATACATGCCTTAGAGTTTTGAAGGCATTTTGTTAAACCACTAGTACCTTTGCCGCGTGGAAAAATAGCGGGTCTCGAGTGGGTCTCCGACCTTTTCGGAGGCCGAAACGAAACGATAGCCGCCGATCAAATTTATCAATGGCAGCCATCGTCGCGCCCGACCTCCAAAATTTTACGAGTTTGGAAAAACGTTCACTTTTTCGTATTTTCCTAACACTGGCGGAGGTACTAATGCTTTAAAGCACCAATAGCTTTGATGGTTCAAAAATAATCAGCCTCTGACCTTTCAGGAAGCCGAAATGAAACGACGGCCACTTATCAGATTTATCAACGGCAGACTCGACCTCCTAAAAGTTCGGGTGCTGAGCACGACTTGTCGAAAATAGGCTTGGAGGTACTGGTGGTTTGAGCCAAAAAAAAAAAAAAAGGTCAAAGATGGCGATGTCAAAAAATGCTTGCCTACTAACTTTTTTTTTTTTTTTTTTTTTTCACTTAATTTCGAAACCTTAAATTATATTTTTATTAGTTTTGTATCATGCGAAATACAAATTTTCAACTTTTAAGGGCATTTAACTAACCCCCCAAAAAATGAAAAGTTGCTAAAGATGACGATGTCAAAAACGTGCTCGCCTACATACTAAGTTTAATTATTATTATTTTTTAATTATTTTTTAATATTTATTTTATGTATCTTATTTCATTTTAAGTTTTGTAAATAATTTGGATGTAACACTGAGGCAGACAACGGACTTCATGTCGCAATAGGTATCGTTCATCATCGTCGATAAAGGACTTCACGCTACGACCGGAGTTGTTCACGGGTGCCTATGCTCCACTTTCATTGCAATCGTTAGGTCGTGTATTGCGAGTATATAATAGTTGTCTCTAGGGTTAGTATTTGGAAGTCCCTTGGGCAATTAGGGTAGCGTCACTCCCTCGTTAGGGTGAGTGTTCGTTGCGCTCGTGTTTTTTAACGACTATCGGTGGTTTCATAATTTGGTTTTCAGTTGACGGAACTGATTACAAATATTTCATGTATAGAGCTAAAATTTTATGAATGATCTATTTATTTTGTTCGTGGGCAAGCATGGTGAGAGCATTAACTTTCTTGGTTTTCTGATTTTGTTGGTTGAATGTTTGTTGGATTGGATTTCACCACATTAGAGTTGTCTAGTAATGATGGTTTGTTGTGGAGGTTGATTAGGAACTTTTTTTTCATTTTAGCTATGAGGTCGATAATTTTGTTTCGGGGCCGTGACTGGGATAGGTCGTACGGATTGTGTCTTGGGATGTGGTTGGGATAGGTTTGGCCAGAAGTGTCTTGCTTAGCCCGTTTGGCCACGACAAACGATGGAAGGGACGCCAGACCCACTTCCCATTATAAGGTAAAAAAAAAAGGAAAGAAAACAAATGTTATTCAATTTATTTTTAGCGTAACATCTATTTTTTTCAATTTTTTTAGGTTTTTTTTTTTTTGTCCAGGCCGAACACATGTACAAGGGGCCCCGAACATTCGGGTTCGGCCGTTCAGCCCCGGCCAAACGCCGGCTACCATCTATATATATATATATATATATATATATATATATATATATATATATATATATATATGTATATATCATCACAAATAGAACTGCCCGGTAAACCGTAGGCAGAGAGAGAGAAGAGGACA
>BFEA01000671.1:719672-732996 GCA_003427395.1 Chara braunii | reverse complement strand
AAAAAAAAAAAAAAAAAAAAAAAACGATCATCAAAATAATCTAAAAAAACGATATGTTATGTAAAAAAATAAACTAAGCAAGACTTGTCTGATCATTACATCCGAATTCCTTACCAAATTTAAAATAAAATTAAAATACGAAAAAAAATAATAATAATAATAATAATAATAATAAATTTAATGAATGCGCGAGCATGTTTTCGACACCGCCATCTTTGGCGATTTTTAATTTGTTTTTGGCATGGCTAAATGCCCTGAAAATTTACAGATGTGTACTTCACATATTACAAAACCCACTAAAAAAGTTTCAAAAAATAATAAAATTGTTTAGATTCCTAACTAACGTGAAAGCAAAAAGTAAAAAGTGAAAAAAATTCAAAAAATATGTTGGCAAGCACGTTTTGACACCGCCATCTTTGGCGACTTTTAATTCTTATTTGGCCTCGCCAAATGACTTGAAAATTTACAGGCACGTACCTCACGTCATAGAGAACTCACAAAACAACATTCAAAAAAAAATCATTATTTTTAGGCCCCGAAATAATTTTTGACGGGGGCCCAACGTCGTCGGGTTTGGACCCCGTATGGGACCCCGAACGCCCGTACGTACGAAGGTCTGCCCGGGGACCTCCGTACGTATGGGCTGACCGAATATGTTCGGGGGCCCCCCGGCTGACCCTCGAACGTTTGGGGGCCCCCCGGCTGGCCCCCGAATGTTCGGGCTCGGGGTCCTGTTTGTGGACCGAACACCTCCAGTTTCAGCCCCCGCCCAAAAACGTTTTGTGCCTAAAAATAATTTTTGTTTTCTGATTTTTTTTTTTTTTGAGTTCTCTATGATGTAACCTACATGCCTATAAATTTTGAAACCATTCTGCTAAACCCAAAAAACATTAAAAATCATCAAAGATGGCGGTGCCAAAATGTGCTCGCCCACTCACTATTTTGTTTTTTTCCACTTTTAACTTTTTGTTTTCACTTTATTTCGGGGCCTAAAAATTTTTATTATCTTTTAAAAACTTTTTAGCGAGTTATTGATTATGTCAACTACATATTTGTAAAGTTTCAGGGCATTTGTCAATGCCAAAAAATAATTAAAAATCGACAAAGATGGCGGTGTCGAAAAGGTGCTGGCACGCTGACTACTTTTAATTCTCTTTTTATTTTCTTGTTTTTATCATAGTGTTTATTTCCTGTATTTGATTTTTAATTCAAATTTGGTAAGGAATTTGGATGTGGTGCCCAGACAAATATTGTTTAGTTTATTTTCCTCCATAACATTGTTTTTTTTCAAAATTGTGTTGTTGTTGTTTTTTTTTGTTTTACTTTTTTTGTCCGCGTTCGGCCCGAACGGCCCAACGCCTTCCGAAGGAGTCCCATACCTTCGGGCGTTCGGGTTCGGGCGTTCGGCCTATCTCGAACGCCGGCAACCCTGTATATATATATATATATCGTCACAAATAGAACTGCCCGGTAAACCGTAGGCAGAGAGAGAGAAGAGGACAAAACGAGGGGCTGTGACAAACTGTTTCGTCGGAGTTTCACCGACTCATTAGGAGGCTGAACATATATATATATATATATATGCCAATGGTTGCTTCAGAGAGGTCGGAAAGCCCTTAAAAAAGCTTATGAAGCAAGTAAAGAAATTCAAACTATCAAGGAAGAATTTTCTCTTTACAAAAAATCTGATTTCTTTGATAAAACCTCCTGGGAAAACTCCTATTATATATATATATATATATATATATTCTTTGAAAATATCACACCCAAATCTACCAGCCCTTTAATTTTCAATTTCGTTGAGTGTCTTTTGAATGCGAATTGAAATCGGAGTGTTTTTTTCTGGTAGAGTGACAAAAATTGAAATGCGCCGAATCAACGCGACACATATTTCACACTCAAAATGTTTTTTTTTTCAAAAATATATTTTTAATTAAAAAATCACAATCTTATCTACGGATCCTCGAAATTTTAAATTCTTTATACAAAATCTCCAAAGTTGTTGCTTTCTAATTGCGGGGCTGAACCCGCCAGTGACGAACTATCAACGCCCTTCTGGCAACCCCCCTTTGTAAAATCCGACCTTACCTCATAGGGATGCAGGTTTCTGGGTGTTGCGGGAGGGGAGGTTTAAACCACCAGTCCCCCGGATACCCAAGAGGTGCCTTCCTGGTGAGTCAGGGCCCCTCATTGGGGGAGGTTTGTGACGAGGCGGTGGGACTTTTTCCTCACATGCAGTGATTGGTGGCACTGTTGCACTGTGCACTGTTTTTCAAGGTGGAGATTTTGGCTGCGTGTGCCAATGAAAATCAACAAGACAGCAGCTACGCTCGCGAATGGAAATCAACAAGATTTCCAAACGTGATGCAGCACAACCGTTCGTACATCGGCCTCGCTGCACTCACCACAAATGCAAATGAGAATGCAGCACATCCATCCGTAGATGGGTCTTGCTCCACTCCTCACCAAATGTGCAAATGAGAATGAATCTTTGGCGAAAACATGGAAAAATACTCTGCCGTATTTTGTTTTTTGTGCATGCGTCCGTACACGGGCCTCGCTCCACTCATATTTTGTCTTTTGTGCACGCATCTGTACATGGGCCTCGCTCCACTCCTCACCAAATGTGCAAATGAGAATGAATCTCTGGCAAGATCATGGGAAGATACTCTGCAATATTTTATCTTTTGTGCATGTGGTGAGCAGTGGAGCGAGGCCCTATGTCGACGCCGACTGTGCAGGACCTGTGTCAGACGAAGCCGCTCGGTCCACTACTCACCACTTGCGTAAAAATAGGGTGGTGTATCCCATCCATGTTCCAGCGGAACACATTCATTCGGATTCACATATTGGGTGAGTAGTGGCGCAGGCCCCTATGCGGACGTGGACGGCACAGGCCCAGATGAAGCCTGTGGGTCCACTACGACTTGCACAAAAAATAAAATTAAACAAATTGGAGATGCACCCTGTCTAAGGGAGATTCATTCGCATTTCATATGTATATTGAGTAGTGGAGGGAGGCCTGAAAACGATCAAGTAGAAGTATGAGCCTCGCTCCACTACTCGCCAAAATGTGCATAATGAGAATGAAACTTCCACCACAACGGAGCTCGTTGGGTAAGAAGCAATGCCATACATTGAATTAAAAAAAAAAAGGGACAGTCACCAACGGAGAACGATCTATAGTCGAAACGCCGATTCGAAAAACCGGTCCCCGCATTTTTTTTCAAGGCGGGGGAAGTGGTGGTTTAAAATAACAAAAGGCACACAAGCCTCCAACTGCATTTTTTTTGTCATGGCCTTCCGTGTTCAGTACAAGCCCGGGCCCGAAGCGTCTGGCCTTACCGTGTAAACCGCTAAGGGCCCCACTTGGCAGCGGGCGAACTGGTGTTTTAAACCACCAGTACTTGGCCCAGCTATTGAAGCCAAGCATGAATATGCCCTGCACGCCGATTTTTGCCGAGCCTGCCGAGGGCGGGAACCAACATGGGCCATTTGATGCTTGGCACAGGTACCGCCCTTATTCTGGACCAGCTGCCAGCAGCTGGAATGTAAAGCGACTATAGTTTTCTTGTTTCCACTCGTGTACATGAAATTGGCCTGGGCAGAAGTGCATCCAGATCCATCTGGAAAGATCTCGTTGAATGCTCCCCGCCTCTGGCAGGGAGCAGAAGCACAAACAGCCGAGAATCTTCAAAAGGAAAAAAAAAACAAAAAAAAAAACAAAGGGGAAAAAAGGTACCAAGCTCTGAACGGGATTGCCCTGAGACACATCCACTGCTGCAGCGAAGTGCAGCCAGATACATTCTGGAAAGTGCTACGTCAAGTGAAGCCCTGGAATTGAAACGGTTGGCACGCATTGAATGCTCCCCGTCTCTCACGGGGAGCAGAAGCACAAACAGCCGTGATACTGCTTCCAAAAAGACAAAAACAAACAGAAAACAAAAAAGACAGAAAACAGAAAAAAAAACAGAAAACAAAAAAAACAGAAAACAAAAAAAAACAAAAAAAAACAAAAGGGGAGAAGAGGTACCAAGCTCTGAACGTGAATGCCCTCAAATACATCCTCTGCTGCACCGAAGTGCAGCCAGATACATTCTGGAAAGTGCTATGTCACAGTGAAGCTGTGGACTTGGAACCGTTGGCAAGCATTGAATGCAAGCATTGAATGCTCCCCGTGTCTCACGGGGAGCAGAAAAACTAACAGCCGAGATACTGCTTCCAAAAAAAAACAAAAAAACAAAAAATCAAAGGGCAAAAGAGATGCGAAGCCCTCAGATTCATCCACTGTGCCCACAAGTACAGCCCGATACATTCTAAAGGGTGCTAACCTTACAGGGCTGGCGGGCACTCGTGAAAAACCAGTTTTCTTCCCAAAAAAAAAAAAAAAGGAAGAAGCAGCAATCTGTTTTTTTTTTCCCTTCTCGTGTTGCACTTCCTTTTCTTCTCTTTTCCCCCTCGTTGCCTTCAGCCTCCGAACGTTTCCACATAGCACAGCGCCAGGACATCTTACAGTCCATTCGCCCCATTTTTGTGGGCCCACGCACGTCCTCCTCCATCGCACTGCCGGGCCTTCCCCGAGCCCCGAAAACTGCGGCACTTTAGCGGGGAAGGCCCGCGGCCCATATATGGGCCAAGTACTGGTGTTTTAAGATCGGCAAAGTGTAGGACAAGCTCCATATGCCCGCCTATTTGTCTCCCGAGTTATCCACCTGCTTGTGCATCACATTTGTCACCTTGGTGTGTTGCTCATAAGAAGAAAAACAACAGAGGCAAAAAAGACAACACTGAACAGAAAAAGGGGTCCAAGTAAGAACAGGGGTGATTTTGATAACGGGCTTGGCTATAAAGTGGATAATCCACACCGAACAAACAAACGCCACATAGTGCACCTACCAACGGCTACACGTATAATGACCAACTAAGGACCCTGACAGCAATGCATGCACTGCACCAGGGCATACAGGGCCCATTGATCAATTGATAAAGGGAATAGGGCCTCCGTCCACCAAACGACATTCTAAATGCATCTGACATTGGACATTGTCCAGATACACTCAAGACATCAGGTCAGTCCGACTGCACATGGATTGAAAAGCAGTCCAGAATCCAGATATTTTAGGATTTGCACAGTGAAGTGACCCCCGTAGGCCTGGAAAAAGCATATCATAAAAAAGTTCCTTGGCTATTCCCTAACCAAGCTTCTGCTACCCGAGTCAGCCCTCCACCTCGTTATCACTCAACAGATTATTTGCAGAGCACGAGTCTGCAGTAGTACCATGACTGGGGGAGTGAATTAAAAATCGCTACGAATCCTTTCTTGGTATGGAGCAGCTTGCCCGCCGACGATTCCTGAAAGAGCGAGTTGTCCCCCAGGCGTGCGGAAGCCGAAACAAATTGCTGACGAAGGACCAGCGAGATGATGTTTGCGTGTCAAGTACAACTCAACAAGCTAGTATTTCCAAATCTGGAATACCGGACGAGGAAAGTCGCCCCAGCTGTCTATCAGCCAAAACGAATATCCTTTTTTTAAATTATCATTGTTATTTATTATCATGATATGAATTCATATATTATCGAGCTAAAAAAAGCAGACTTGTCCAGCGCAAGAGAGTTCACCATATCTCTGTAGTTGAGCAGCAAGTGGTTACCAATCATATATCTGCAGGAGGGACACTTTCCCTCTCTTGCATGATATAGCTCCAGCGAGGGGTTGTGTAAGCAGCCGTCCATCTTGCAACCAGCAGCATAAATCATCGGTACCAGCTTTCATGGGAAAAAGACCCACCCTCTGCAGAGAAGAGGAACTCACCATCGCTAACGACAGATATCATCGGTACCAGCTTTCAGGGGATCCATAGCATAGAAGATTTGTCGAAAGGAACTCACCATCGCTAACGACAGATATCACAACATAGACAGAGACACACAGACATAGACATTCATTGTGCAGTACATGGCCGCAGCCTTTCCCCGTATGCCTATAGATAGGAGTAGTGGTAGGTAGGTAGTGTGAGGAAAAATTGAGAGAAGAGCATAGTTTCAAAAAAAAAAAAAAAAAAAAAAAAAAAAAAAAAAAAACAAAACAAAGCAACTCGTCACCTATATAAATTTCTGGAGACTCGGCCTACCAGACCACAATAGCTAAAGCCAAAAAAGAAAGTGCGCCGCCAACAGTTCGGAAAAACTTGATGCGCAGTAAGGGCCCTCCAGCCCCGGGTGTACTGGTGGTGTAACAAAGGAGGAAGAAAAAAAAAAAACAGAAGTTTCAATTTGATCAAATGTCGAGTTTTCCAGTTCATATCTAAGAAAAGGGGAAAAAAAAGAAGTTTCACCGTTTCACATCTTGCAAGGGCGAACGAACATCACTGCTCCCAAGGACAACAAACCTTGAAAAGGTCCCCACCTCCAAAATGCAACTTGCAAGCCTCCGCTGTCCGTTGGCCGTTGGATGGTGTTAGATTGGATGGATTACGCAATGGGTTGCAGAGCTGCCCGGGTGGGATGCACTCCGATGGCAGACTTCACAACACAGACATCCATTTTAGGCCAACCAAATACTTTCTCTGTCCTTCCTTCTGCACCTGGAGCTACTTTTAAGCAAATTTCAAAGGAACTAGTAGAAGCTTTAATTCCAAATATCGCATGCAATCAATCTTCCTTCGGGAAGATGTAAAGATTTTCCCGGTTCTCTAGGGGTTAATTTGCCTACAAAAACAGCTCCAATTGCCATCCAAGAACCTAATAATAATAAAACTAAGAGAAAACTACAGCGCAGTCAGGGTTTGGGTTTGAAAATGCACTCGAGGCAAAAAGGCTGGTAATGGTGAATGTATATAACCTAAGTTTCGGGTCCGGTGGGGTCGCATGGGGGTGGTCACGTAGGGGTGTGTTGTGCTCACGGGATTGCCTGAAGTGCATTTTCAAACTGTTTTCATGACTGCGCCCAAGTTACCCCTAAAATTAATCCATCAAGCTAGCTGCTTTGGTGGGGTGTATTCCCCTGAAAGACCACAACATAGACATAGACATAGACGTCCATTTTTCTCCAACCAAAAATACATTCTCCTTCCCACCTAGGGAAAGAAGAGGGGGGGGGGGGGGGGGGGGGGGGGGGGGGGAGGAAGGAACACAGATATTAAAGTGTGATACAATGTTGAATTTGCCAATTTATCTTCCTGTTAGGGCGACAAGCGTCATCTCCAAAAGGAAAAACCGTGTAAGAGTTCACACCAAGAGGACAAAACTTGTAAAAGCCTCTCCTGTCCGTCTTTCTGTGGATTATTTAACGAGTGGCAGAGCTGTCCAGGTGCATTCCCATGGCAGTTCTGCCAATATAGCGTAAACATTTATTTTTTCCAAAAAAAAAGGGACACACTTACTCCTTTCCCAGTGGTCGGTGGGTGGGAACAAAATTAGACATATTCGGATGTGATACGTTGTAGAATTTTCGATTTTTACTCTTACCAGGGGTGGGTATACTCTAAGCCGAAGTTATTTAGGCCTATGCTTGGCATATGGACTTCACCTCTCAACCCCCAAATCCTTAGTCCCGTCCAGCGCTCTCCTCACCTCTCCAATTCGTCTTTTTTCTTTTTTTCCCCTCTTTTTTCTATATGCGGACCATTTCTCAAAGTGTGCGTGTCATGCTTCCTTGCACAAGGCCCATGCGAATTTTGTGTGTACCGCTCCAATTTTAACGAATGTCCAATTCATCTTTTCCTGTTAGCACAGTGCACATTACTTCTCCAAATGGAAAAAGAAGACTTACCTTGGAAAAGTCCTCGCCGAAATGCAACCTGCATGCAAGCCTCTGCTGTACCTGGACAGACTACGCAATAGGCAGCACAGCTGTCCCGGTGTATGCCGCAGATTGTGTATTGCGCACACTTTTCTTTTCTGTTCGCCTCTCCACAATTTCCTTACAGAAGCTCATCACTAGCAGCAGCTCCATAATTTTCCCGGACTCCACGGAAAACAGTGCACCCCCTTCTACAGCAGGCAGGATTTCCCTCAAAGAATGACAATCTACGCTTGGTAGCAAGCAATAGGCAGCACATCTGTCCCGGTGTATGCCGCAGATTGTGTATTGCGCACACTTTTCTTTTCTGTTCGCCTCTCCACAATTTCCTTACAGAGGCTCATCACTAGCAGCAGCTCCATAATTTTCCCGGACTCCACGGAAAACAATGCATCCCCTTCTACAGCAGGCAGGATTTCCCTCAAAGAATGGCAATCTATGCCTCGTGCTACCAAACCCATAACCAAACAGCATTCAGAAAAAAATGTCCACTTGTACTTTCTAAGACACAGGAAGAAGGAAAAGAAGACGGCGAAGTTGAATTGAAACATGTCCGCCCCAACGCAGAAGGAGGCGATCACAGGGCAACACAGACCACTTGTAATTTGCAAGACACACGTGAAGAAGGAAGAGAAGACGAAGTTGGAAACATGTCCGCCCGGAAGCAGAAGGCGGCGATCACAGGGCAACACAGACGGCACCAGCAGAGAGTGAGTGAAACAGGGATGGATGAACAATACGAGAGCCAGACCTGCAATTTGTGATCCTGCTTTCCCCCAGCATTGAGCCTCCAGTTTGTTGCACAAGCCACCACCATTGTCAGACGCCACCGGATGGCTTATATCGCACTAACAGGACAAAAGAGCAGAGAGGCATCAGCGCAAAGCAAGTCCGGGCGGATCCTGCGTTTCCGAATCGGATTCATCCGCGCCCTTTTTTAAAACAACAGGAGGCCCGCCGCAATTCCATACATACATCATCCCCAGCCTCCTTCCCCACCTCTTAACCATGATGCATGCATGTTGCCCTTCACAAGGGCAAGAAAAACTACTTGGACCTTGCCGAGCCAGCATGGATAAAGCTCGTCTTGATAGACAGCAAGTGGCCGACCGAGTCCCCTGCTTCCCAACTGGATTCATCGTCGCCCTTTTTTAAAACAACAGGAGGCCCGCCGCAATTCCATACATACATCATCCCCAGCAGCCTCCCTCCCCACCTCTTAACCATGCATGCATGCATGCATGCATGTTGCCGTTGGCAAGCGAGCGAAAAACTACTTGGACCTTGTTAACACATGCCGAGCCAGCATGGACAAAGCTCGTCTTGATATCAAGACATGCTCTACGTCCGACTGCGGCAGCTGTTCAAGAGCAGCAATAGCCGCTAACGAATGCTGCAATGCTAACTGTTTTGCCCTCTCGATGCCATTGCTCTGTTGAACCCATTTGAGCGCCTGCTCCACATCTCCTTCTCGCTTGAACTTCCTCCAGATTAGATCATACATACCAGTAAATTCCTCCGCTGCGAACAACACAGGCGCCGTTGCAATACCCTGACTGAGATCGTTGAGTGCTGGCTTTCCAAGCGTCATGCTCGAGCCCGTGAAGTCCAACACATCATCGACTACCTGGAAGGCGAGCCCGAGGTGGCGCCCATACTCGTAGGCAAGCGCTGCGACGGGAGCCGGCTGTTCACCTAAAATCGCGATCGCCTTGCAGCTGTTGGCGATCAAGGACGCCGTTTTGAAAAACGTTTTCTTCATGTAGTTGTCCATGCTGCTACACTCTCGCGAGTCGGCAGTCATCTGCATCGTCTCCCCAGTTACAAGGTGCTCTAGAACTTGGGACAACAATTCGATCACCTCCACGTTCCTCAGAGACGCTAATGCCGAGGAGGCACGTGCAAGGAGGAAATCGCCGGCCAAGACGGCCAGTTTGTTGCCCATCACGTAGTTCAGGGAGCCCACACCCCTTCTCGTGCTCGCATGGTCAAGAACGTCGTCGTGCAAAAGACTTGCCACGTGGATCATCTCTGTGATCTCTGCGAGTCTTTGCTGCCTACTTCGTCTCTCGTCAGCGATAGGAGAAGAAGAGGAATCGGATGATAAAGATGATAATGACGACGACGATGACCACGGAGGTGATGATGGGGAGGATGGCATAGAAGAAGAGGACGTACCAAGCGCCGACAAATCTCTTCCTGTGCACGACGTGCCTGGACACGCAAATGGCTCCACACTGCTAAGTGACGAAGCCATAAGCAAGAGCACCGTCGGGCGGAACCGTTTCCCCTCAGCGCCGAGCCTAAAGAAATACTCAGCCGCTGTCGCCAATTTCGGAACTTCCGCTCTCACCATCGAGCGCATACGATTTGCCAGCAGGTCCAACTCGTCTGCAACTAGCGCAAAGGGATCCAGGCTTGCATCATCCTCGACCATGGATGCCAGAGCATCCACGGCCACTGCCGGCAGCCTCGCCGTCGCAATTCGAGATGCTGACGACTGCCATCGGCTTTGACCCCTTTGTGCTTTTCCGCCCCCCCCATGTCTTCTTGGGGGGGGTGCATCATTCGACACGGCGTCGACGTGACAAGGGTATCGAGCCCATGGTAATCCTCCTGCTTGGATAAGCGACACTCTCAGATGCCGAATGGTTGTCAAGGCCCTCACCCGATTCATAACTAACCCCCTGACTTCACTCAATCCCCCTACTCCCCCCCCCCCCCCCCCCCCCCCCCCCCNCCCCCCCCCCCCCCCCCCCCCCCCCCCCCCCCGTCTCCCCACCCCCCTTACCACCCCAGACACCCCAGAATGTTTCCCGTCGCAATTTCTCAAGTCCCTCCCAGGCTAACTTGACAATGTTTCCGCTATCACACATAAGTCTGAAAACTTGAATCTAACGTGATACAAAAGAAATAAATGAGTGACGGTGTGGTCCCCACTTGCCACACACAACTTCGTCATAGGATTTGTACAAAGAATACAACCCGAAAGCGGATATACAAATTAAAATGTGTGGATGCGGCGCTCCCCCACAAGCAGCATCAGTCAGATTCGTGTACCGGATAGCTCCAGGAGAGCAGGGGCACTTGTTCAGGTTTCATCATCTGCCACCTGAAACTGAAACTGAAACACATCAACAGTAGTACGACCCAGAATCAGAAAACAATGCATATCCATGGCATATTTTCTTCAACAAAAGACAGCAACAATCGACGAAGGGATTGGCAGCAGTGAATCACTCTAGGATTGCCCTCCTCGGAGTGGTTACCTCAACTCTTTCCCTCTCGAGGATTTCTAAGCACGACCTGAGTGAAGAACAGGTCGACCTTGCCAGGCAAGCGAATATTGCACTTGTTGTTCAAAACATGATGACACACTCCTGCTTTGCTGCTGCTGTTTTAGTGAGGACGGCCTTCTGTCGTCGGAAACAAAGCAATGTTCACTATCTTGAGTATTATTGGTAACGCGTCGATCTTCAAGCAAAATACTTTATTAATACGAAGAAAAGGAATGGAGAGGCTGCAGTCAGGAGAGGTGGCCCTAAGGGACGGCCGCCTGTGGCCCTGGCAGCTATCTAGTTAGTCTGGAAGCCCACCCTCGGGGCGCAGATCAGCCCTGCCGGACCCGGTAGCGACCGGGCTGGTAAGCAGTCCATAGCGGAAGGCAGTTGGGGCTCCAGCCAGACAAGGCAAAGCGACAAGGGGAGGGAAGAGCACATTGGACGGCCCGTGGCACCATGCTTGAGTGCTCGCAGACTGCAGGGAAATTGCCTGCGGCAGAAGACAGCAGCAGTGCGGTGGCTGCCAGTGGGTGGCTGGGTTGGCAGGTGCAGAGCAGGGAGAGGAGGCGGGTGGTCAGGGTAGGTCAGGAGACGAAAGCAGCAGTGGGTACTGGCGAATAATTACCCCTGGTGTTGGCCAAGGAGCGCCTATGTGATCACTCTTCAGCGGCATCTGGCGAGAGGAAGAGTGGAGAAGGAAGGCTAGAGTGTGTAGGCCAGTAGGAGAGTAGCACAGGTGGCGTTCAGGGTACGTCAGGAGATGAGAGCAGCAGCGGGACCTGTACCTGGTGTTGGCCGAGGAGCACCTATCTGATCGGACTCTTCAGCGGCATCTGGCGAGAGGAAGAGTGGAGAGGGAGAGAGATTCAAAAAAAAGTACTAGAGTATGCTAGAGTATGTAGGCTAGAGTATGTAGGCCAGTAGGAGAGTTGACAGGTGGACACATCGTAGGTCAGGGTAGATCAGGAGATGAGAGCAGCAGTGCGTACTGGCAAATAATTACCCCTGGTGTTCGCCGAGGAGCGCCTATGTGATCGCACTCTTCCGCGGCATCTGGCGAGAGAAAGAGCGGAGAGGAAGAGAAAAAAAAAATATTATCGAGTACGCTAGATTATGTAGGCCAGTAGGAGAGTTGACAGGTGGACACATCATAGGTCAGGGTAGGTCAGGAGACGAGAGCAGCAGTGAGGGCGAATAATTACCTGCTGCTGGCCGAGCCGAGGAGCGCCTATGTGATCGGACTCTTCAGCGGCATCTCTCAGGAGGAAGAGTGGAGAGGGAGAGAGAGAGTACTGCATGTAAAGCCAGTGCGGCTACGCCCGAACAAATTATCCCAGGACTATAGTTAAGTTGTTGTTGTTGTAGAAAAAAAAGAACACCGATTCCGATTAATTAACTAATAATTCAAGCTACCAATTATATCATGTCAACAACTTTCGACGGCTCCAGTCGACCAGCACGAAACAGAGAATTACTGTAAAATCAACTTTTGTGGCCGTGGGCATGAAGAAACAGAAACCTCCTCTTTCATATTTTTCGGTGCGTGCCGGCGATGTTGACGCCAACACCCAATAATGCTAATCAGCTCTCCTGTTAATTAGTTCATGCCTTTCTCACCGACTAAAAAAATCAATCCATCCATCAATTGATGAGTGGAAGAAAGTTGTTCTGCCGAGCGGAAGCGACAAAACAACCTGACTTGATTCAGATCAGAGCTGATTAGCATTTGGTGTTGACGTCAACAAACAACAGCACGCACAAAAATATAAAAGAGGAGCGGAGCAACCGATGTGGCAACATCCCCACCAATAGAATGGAGATTGCAATTTACGGGGAAAAAAAAAAAAGAAGAGATGATCGCAACCGAGTGACGGGACGAGCTCCAGACGTGAAGAGACCACAGCATAGCAGCACACAAACAGGGGGGGAGGAAAAAGAAAGGTACATGATAAAAAAAGAAGCGCTCAAAAGGATTTAGTAGCATCACGTCGTCGTCGTTTTGTTTTCTTTTCTATAATCTTCTAAGGCGAAACTTGGGAGTCTGGCCGGGAGTGCCTCCAAGAAGAGAAGATAATGGCCTGCAGAGAGAGTACTATCCAACTGGATCTCTCTCGGCCCTGTCCCTCTCGCCATCTCTTCCTCCCTCACTTTCCCGTTCTCTTTGCTACTCTCTTCTTTCCATCCCTCTCTCTCGCGCCAGGGGGTGCGTCAGGTCATTAACCAAAGTCAAATGTTCTCTCTC
>BFEA01000671.1:703287-719527 GCA_003427395.1 Chara braunii | reverse complement strand
TCTCTCTCTCAGTCCATCACCCCTTCCGACCTCCCCCACAGCAAGCTGCTTTTCCCCATCCTCGTCTCTCCTTGTTCTGTCTGTAGCCTCTCTATTCCCGTCTCTCTCCACGCCCTTCTCTCCTCCGTTGGGATCCGCGTGGCCCCTGCGGATCTGGTATGTCCAATCGTCTCTTCCTCTCGTGCGTCACTCTTTCTCTCTTCATTGCTCTCCTCCTCCATCACCTGCATATCCACATTGACCCTATCCCTCTCCTGATTCAACCCCTTCGTCATTATCCTGCTCTCCGCTTTCCTTACAACCTGTTCCCCCTCCCTCCGCGCTGAGCCCCTCTTCCTGCCTTGCAATCTCGTCTTCCCCACCTTGTCTAGATCCCCCTACACGACTTGCATTGCCGTTCTTTCGCCTAGACTTCATTGGTCCCTACACCCTCACTGTGAGTGGCTGATAATCCGACTTTCTCCTCCTCTCGATTCCACATCCTGATCGAACCCCTTCCAATTCGCGCGGCCCATTTTCCTCCCATTCACTTTCGAAGCCTCCTCGACGTCGTCCACCTACACAACCTCCTTAACGTCGGCAAACTTCCCTCGCATGCTTCACCCTATCCCGGTGACTCTCCTTCTGCTTCCTTTGTCGTCGCATCCGATCCTGACCGACGAAATCCTGACCCTCTCCTCCTGCTCATCCCGCATCCTCACCCTCCCCCTTCGCCCTTCTCCTGCTACTCCGGCCTCTCAAGATTTCGATGGCGATCTTCTCCGGCCTGCATGACCAGGCACTTGACCTCCCCCTAGCGTTCCTTCTCGCCCTGCCTCTCCGCAGCACGGCATGATCCCCGCTTACTCCTTCCGATACCGGCCGTACACAACTCCTGTCCCACTTGCAAAATAGCACTCCCGCAAAAATGGAGTTGCCCTAAACGAATGGACGGATGGAGGGAGGGAGGAGGGGAGGAGGGAAGGAGGGAAGGAGGGAAGGAGGGATACAGAGGGAAGGGCTGTCTCTTATACACATCTAGATGTGTATAAGAGACAGCTGTTGCATAGATTAGGCTTGCGGCTTAGTTTGCATTGCATCTCTTTTCCAGCATGGAGCTTGTTCCGCATCTAGGATTGTTTCCTTTGTCGTTCCTTTTGGGTTTCCGCTATTTCAACGGATAGCGTGTTTGATGTATCGTTTGATCCATTCACAGGTCCGAGGATCGTGGAGCGGTACCCCTCCGGCCCGACAGTGANGAGAGAGAGAGAGAGAGAGAGAGAGAGAGAGAGAGAGAGAGAGAGGGTGCACGTTGCCACGCCAGGCAAACCCACCTATTTCACTTATGGGACGAGAGTGAACGGAACTCTCCACCTCTTCAGGCACAACACCTCCGATACAAGGATGAGGGAGGGAGGGAGGGAGGGAGGGAGGGAGGGAGGGCGCACTTCGCCACGCCACGCCACGCCCAGCGAACTCACCTATTTCCGTTTGAGCCGAGTGTGAATACAACTGTCCGGATCTTCGGACACAACACAGCGAGTACACAGACACACACAGTGTAAGAGAGAGAGAGAGAAAGAAGAAACAGAAAGACCCGCCACCGCGACGGCTGTTGCTGCGTTCAAACAGCCGGGGCCATATGCCATCGGCGGAGACGCAGCCGCGCCCTAATCGGAGGGTTTAGGAATGGGTTCGAGTATGGATGGGTCCCTTTCATCCGATCTGAAAATCTTTTTTTTTTTTTTTTTTTTTTTTGGGAAAAAGCAAGGAATCCATTATCATGAAAACATGAGGCCGGGAATTCCTCACAAACAACCCGGAAATAAAACCAGTCACCTCTGGGATACCCTGAATGTTTTGTGGGTTTTACCCCAACAACACTTGGCATAGCCTTATAAGAAGGGTCCGGTAGGCTAAGGCCTGACCAGAGAACAACCTGAAAGAAACACGCCAAAACCAACAAGCAACCCAAAAAAAAGAGGCAAGGAAAACAAAAGCGTCGAATCTATACTAACCTACTGTTCTAGCCGGGGTAAAGCCCCCTCAACAGCCCTGACTACATCGTCAGGGTGGACCTGAGACCCCCTACTTCTGGACACTCTCCAACCCCAACATTCCCTCTATCTTCCTACTGCACCTGGTTGGTTGTAACAGAATCCACTTGTCCTATCCTCCCTTCCAGATGTGGTTAACGGGGACCCCCCAGTTTCAGCTCCTGGGTAACAGGTCCAAAACTGAAATCAGGCTTTGGGGGTGAAATTTTATGGGTTCTTTTTTCTTTTTTTTTTCTTTTTTTTGTTGTTGCTGTTGTTGTTGTTGTTGTTGTTGTTGTTGTTGTTGTGGGGTGATCACAACTGTCTATATTCTTCTCTCAACTTCTGTTTTTGTTTACCTTCCACTACCTACTCCTAAGACTATCTAGAGGGTACCGCTGCAAGCATAGTTTTCCTCTCTTTGTGAAGGGGGGATTTCATGTTGCCCCTTGCCCCTAATGGTTAGGGTATAGGGTTGGGGCCGCCAGTGGGGGTCTGGCTAACACAAAGACMGAGACTTGCCAGTAGCTGTGCCTCCCTTTCTCATCGTCCCCCACCCTTCATCGAGTAGCAGCAAAGCCTATGGCCAACACTCTCCCACACACCACACACAACCCACTCGCGCTCACACTCACACCCGTGTTGGTCATAGACCCCGCTAATACCGATCAGGGGTATCCAGAGGACTATCACAGTCCGTTGGCACTTTGTCTTGGGCTTCTGGTTTTCTTATAAATAGCATGAAAAAAATGCTGAAATTTTGGGCCTCCGTTAACTGTCTCTCCTCCCTTCTGAAGCCAGTCTGAAAATACCAACATATTGTCTCCCTTTATCGACACCAGTTTGCCATTGTTGGCCCATGTATTGCCAAACCACCTCCTACCTTGCCGATTATCGGATGACCTCATCACTTTCATCCTCCAGTCCGCTGCGATTGCCAATCTAATCTGCCGCTTGAACATATTGACCTGCTCTTTGTCTGCTACGTCCTCTGCATTGAAGACCTGTTTGTTTCGCCCCGACCAGATGATTGCGAAACCGATTGCCCGTACTACCTGAGCTATGTACCCCCACCCTTCATCTAGTAGGAGGTTCTGTGGGATTCCACCCAATAAAACCCAAAGTTTGTCCCACTGAAACGCATTTTTTGAAATCTCATCCCAGATCTTAGCCCACCATCTCCAAATTCGGGCTGAAGCTGGGCAGTCCCACCAGAGGTGGATCGATGACTCATACGCCCACTGACATCTCTTGCGGGTTGCATCAACGTTTATACCTCTCTCTCTGAGCCATAATGCTGAGGGGGTGGCTAACAGGGAAAGAAGCCACGGGGTGACTGCAAGTCTTTGTGCCGGCACCAGGTAAAGTTGCTGCCAGCATCGGAGCACAACCCTAATAACATATTCCGGTTCTACGTGGAGTACTCTCATCCATCTATCCGCTGCTACCATTTGAGGGGATCTTGACATGTTTTGAATCTTGTAACTCAGGTCCACCGAGTACTCCAACACTGACAGATCTGAGTCTCCTGCACCCCTACCCCTCCATGTCCGTTGTGTGGGATCAATTATGCAATCTGCAAGTGGTTTACCGCTGGCCCACAGGGTTGCTGTCCACTCCCCTTCCTCGTTACACACTTCCCTGACTCTGACTTGTGTCAGGACAGGAGGTGGTCTACTAGGTCGCTCTTCGTCCTCGGCCAACACTAGATGAGTAGGATGCTGATTGCTTCTTGTCCGCCATAGTTCAAATATGCAGCCGCCTTCTTCGTCATAGCAGGTAATCTTCCAAAACTCCGTACTGACATGAGCCAACTTGTCAGTGTACCATGTCCCTGGGGGGTTCAGGCTCTATGGGTCCAGAATAATCTTCCATTGCTCTGGAATAGCCGAAATGATTGTTGTTAGTCTATCCTCCTCCCTCTTGTGATTCCCCAACCCGAAGTGTGTTACAGACCTCCAATTTTTACTGAACTCGTCCCAAATATCTCTCACCCGAACTATTTTCTTTTCAATCCAATTTCTGCCGAAGCTACCAACTCTCCTGTCCGCCGTCAACCACCTTCCTTCTCCGTCCGTGACTAGAGGATTCTTAAAATTGATCTACATTAGTACCTCTTGCTTCGTTACCGGCTCTGTGCACTTGTCTGGTTTGACCTTCTTCCAAGCATTCAGTATTCCTGTCCAAAGTTCAGACTGGATCAGCCTTCACAAGTATGAATCGATCCATATGCAGGCAACCGTAGCCCCGCCACCCCAAAACATATGGGCCTTGCCGCTCTGCCCACCAACAGCCCAAAGGGCAAAAATTACAGTGACATATCTTTTAATATTCTTTTTTTTTTTATGTTCGCATTCGCAACCAGGAATGGCTGCGCATACGGGGTTGTGTTTTATCGTTTAGCGGGTGCGTTTCCATTTGGGGAATGTCGTCGGCCTTTTCGGATGGAGCGAGACGACCACGTTGTCCAGCTGCATTCACAATGTTGTCGG
Organism: Chara braunii; assembly: GCA_003427395.1. Lineage (NCBI taxonomy): Eukaryota > Viridiplantae > Streptophyta > Charophyceae > Charales > Characeae > Chara > Chara braunii. The sequence goes on along the minus strand of BFEA01000671.1, from coordinate 715,020 downwards.
GTGGAGAGTCGTGCAACTAGGCACAGGTGTTCGCAACCAGGATGGTTGTTTAGCGGTCGTTTTCCGTATGGGGAATGTCGTCGACCGGGTAAACGGGTTTAGAGGGCGTCATTGCGCGATTAATAGGGTTGCAGTCGCCAACTGGGCACCGACCGGTAGTCTTGTGAGGGAACGCGGCGGAGGTCGTGGGAAAAGGTGGTGCGGTCTGGTCGTTCCGCCCTTTCTACTATGGAAAATGTTTTCATGATTATCTGGCCGTTCGTTCTCCACCGAGATCGAGGGGACCATTTTTTTTTTTCGTTTTGCAAAATATGGCAATGATTTTGTCCTCATTCTAGGGAAGTGTACTAGTCCCGTGCTGCTAGTTGCCGGCTACCGTAGTCCCCTCCCATCGGCCGGGCTCGCCAGGTCCTCGATGCAGCGTTCGGCCCCCACGGTGATTGTTGGCAGCGGCAGCCAATGACTGTCCTGATGCGTTCACCACTCGCACGCATGGGATGGGTGCATGCGCTCCGAGTGTCTGTATACGAACTGAAACCCATTCACACCCAAGAGCATGGCTCCATAGGTACACCCATGAACTGTTGAAAATACAGATATGTGTTTCGCACACATGGGCTGGGTGCATGAGCTCCGAGTGTTTGTATACGAACTGAAACCCGTTCACACCCAAGAGCCTGGCTCAGTGGGTACACCCATGAACTGTTGAAAATACAGACCTGTGTTCGAATCCAGATGATGGAACTTGATGAGTGAAGTTGTAAAACCAACCATTTCTGAATTGCCTGGGGCCGGTGATATCTCCAGGTTATCGCCCTTTTTTTTTTTTTTTTTTTTTTTTTTTTTTTTTTTTTTTTTTTTTTTTAACCATTCACCAACTGATTATTACACCGGGTACAAACGCTCCCGCACACAGTTGGTTCTTGGGAATGGGTGAACCCGACTGTAGAACCCGCCAGGATCGTGCTAGAGCAGCACGGGATACGAACGCTCCAGAGCACAATTGGTTCCTGGGAAGGCGTGAACCCGACCGTAGAACCGGGCAGATTCGTGCTAGCACAACAAAATGATGCCACAGTGGCTGCACGAGCCGGACTGACCTGTGGACGTCACCACGCCGACAACGATGCGGTCCTCAACAGAAAGACTGGAATGCTTTTTTCTTGTTTTCTCGATTTATGTGTGTCATCCTTACGCAGGGGCCATGCTACTCGTCTCTGTATCGTTCCAATTTTAACGGATGTCCCGAGGAACGTACTAGCTCACAGACATTTTTGGACATTTGTCTGTGCGGTCGCCGATCCGCCGCCATCCTGGCTGCGCCCCCACGCCCCGCGTGGTATCAGTAAGTGGGTATATAGGGCGTCACAGTCGCCGATAGGAGACGGACCGGTCGTTCCGTGAGGTAACATGGCGGCGGTCACGGCGGAGGACGCGTGGTCGCTGGAGACCGACCGGTCGTAGCGTCGTGTCTGGTATAGGAAAGTCAGGAAAGGGTTATATGACCGTGCGTTGAATAGGGAGATCGACGGTCCGACTGTAATCCACAAATCAATTCAGAATGTTGGGGTCGTTCATTGTTGCGAGGGCCCGGACACATGGGCGGAAAAATGGTCGTTTTTTTTTTTTTTTTTTATCTTACCTGTGAAGGCGGACAGGTGCGCAACGCGTTTCAGGCTTTCTTGATTCGGGTCTGAGCTGCGCTGAGGGGCAGCCGGATGCACCTGGCTGCCATTGTGTGTTTTTCTGCGGGTAGATCCGACTGCGTTGTGGAACTCAGAGTGACAGTTCGCAGCCAGAAATGGTTGTGTTGTTGGCTGCGTCCTGTATCCACCCTCAATCACAGCATAAGGGTCCTTCTGTTTCTTTTTTTTTTCCTGTGTGATTGTCCCCTACACGCCCTCACCGATGACACAGTCACACTAGCACCTCTTTAAATGTACCTGGCAGTTATCGTGGTGTTTGGGATGTTTGTTTTTCACAGGTCGACAATAAAAGTGCAGCGAAGCTCTCGTAAGCTGGTCACCGGTCCGCCGCCATCTTGGTTGCGCCCACACGCCCGAGCGTAGTATCTGTTGAATTCGATCACCTTCATTACAAGAATTGATGAAACGAGGCTGGGGACCCCACAATTCAACCTGGAGTTATCCTGGCAGCTTCAGCTTACGGGCATCGCCACACCACTCTCAAAATGTGCAAAACGGGAATGAACTTCCAAATAGAACATGGCCAGATGCACCTGCCACATTTTTGTCTTTTTCACATTTCGAGAGTGGTGTGGCGAGGCCCTATGTAACAACTGCTCAAAACACAGACCGATTTACCAACCAGCTCTTTTGTACTTAGCTTAGGCAACCTTGGGCACTAGTAACTAGTAACTACCAAGGAACACTCCCCTACAGTATCTTATCCCCTACCTCCTCCTACACCTAACTACGGTAGGCGCTACTCAGTGTTCCCCTGTAGTGCTTTATTCCCTACATTTATGACCTAGGACGGTCAGAACCCTGCCTACTATGCCCCTTGTCTATTGGGTCCAGTTCCCCAACACCAACTTCCCATATGAGGAGATGTGGGTCAGCCCCAGGCCCCAAGTGTGGGTGAACTATCTGAGACCAGTAGGGCGGACCCCTTGTGCCACTTTACAAGACCAATCCATTTTGACCATCGCTGCCAACAGTGCTTTGAACATTGCTTCAACTTGTTTCTCCGTGATACTTGCTCCCTAAAACCTCAAGTTGTTCCGGTCCAACCAGATGATCCAGAGCATAATTGCCCTCCCCAACTGGGCTACGTAGCCCCAGCCCTCCTTGCAATTGTCGTTTTGTGTGAGGGCCCCCAGCATGACCCACCTTTGTCCCGGAAGATCTGATCTTCATGCAATTGCAATGCCGGTGCGAATACCATTACAAGGGTATCCGCCGTGGTTTTTACAAATGACAGAAAATAAGTTTAGTTTAAAGTTTAAGTATATTGTGCGAGTCGCGACAATGTATGTGGTTTACTTTGACTGAATGGTTAACTAGAGTAGAGAATGTGTGGGTGCTCAGACTGAACGCACTCGTGATCTTCCTTCGTATTAATGACTGTGAAGCCGGCGCGGTTGCCGGTTAAATTTTTATTTCTGATTAAACTAAGGATTAAATTATATTTTCTTTTGATTGATACTTTTGTCCGCGCCATGTGCGTTCGCTCAGGAGAAGGCATCAACGATAGTGCAAGAGTATCGGAGCGGCGAGAAGGGACCTAGGGGTTGAGGGCCCGACGGGGTTGTCCCCTTCCCCCCTTAGTTTGTCGTGAGCGGAGTAGGAGTGGTACCAGTAATTCCTTTTCCTCATCTGTCGTTCTCTAGCAACTAAAATTTTCCTAAATTTTTTGATTTTGTCGTCGTTATTTTCTAATTTTATGTTTCAACTTTTGGAGACGGGCACGACGCCGGTTTTAACAACTGTCACCGCAGTCAAGGACCTTTCAGCACGTGCCTCCTTTGTTTGACCTACGGAGTCTTGTGTCTTCGGGATGCTGGCGAAATTCCTCGGCCTTGCCCATCTTGAAGTACGGACCGAGGAGTCCGACGTGCATACGGGTCGGTGGATGATTACTAGCCCACGAGACGAAAGAAAAACCGGGTGGCACGGACCCTTTGTGGGTGTACCGCCCAGCGACCATGATCTGTTGCGGAAGGTTTTGAGTGTGAACATGCCCAGGCGAGATAGGACGGAGCGACTCGGGGCCCTGTGAGAAGGTCACTATTGGGGCTGCCTACGAGGAAAACCCCTCTCGACCTTGGTCTTCAAAATTCTGATTTGAATGGTTCGTACTACGACCATAAGTCGTACCAGACCCAACGACCAGAGCCCATGCTAGGCCCCGTAGTAGGGTCGCCCCACGACCGGTTGTGTGTGTGGGAGTTAGTCGGTGATGGCAGGGGGCGATAGTAAACTTGGCCTGAGTGGAACTAGAGGAGGAGGTTGTGGTGATAGCCGCCAGGGCAGTTCGTCCGTCGGGCTGGGTGTGAGGGCAAAAAACTAATCGGACTTACTAGTAGCGGTCTCATTCGAAGTCCTCCCTACAGTCGCCAAAATCGATTGGGCGCATCGAAATGCGCTGGGCTCTGTCGAGCCGCTGCTCGCTGGTTGTTACGCTAGTAGTGGAAAGGGACGGGAAGCTGAGGTAGAAAACACAGCAGAGGAAGGGCGAATCCCGACGGGAAAGCGCACCAGATGCATGTGGGATAAGGCACCGGCTTAGCGCACATGGAAGGCAGCAGCTCAGCACCAGAGAGCGAGGGAGTGACGGGGCAACAAAAGGGGAGAGCAAAGCACCGGAAAGTCAGGGAGCACGGAGGCAGCAAAAGGAAATCCAAGGAAAGGATGAATCGGGGCATAATATCGCGTCGGATACACGTGCGACGAGGGAAGAAAATGCGGAGCATACTGGTGATAACTCGACCATCTTGTGACTGTTTTCTGCGAACAAGGATGCTATCCGGAAGTTCTAAGGGCATGCGCTCCGAATCTATGGTTAGATTATGATGAAAGTCAATAGGAGATGCGCTACTAAAAAAAAGGCGTGTGCCGGAATAGGGCGGAGTGAGGAAAAAAGAAGTGGGAGAAAGACATATTTTGCTCGGTTGTGGATGAATTTGAGCAAGGGAAGATGCGAATTAGAGGTTTCGGACCAGGGCGAGTTCAATATTAAAGTTAGTTTTGACATTAAATTAGTACAATAAAAGTTAGTAAAAAAGTTAATGCGTGAAGATGGGCGAGTGCGTGGATATGGCAGAACTAAAAAGGAGGTTTCTCCTCCGATACTGAGCAGAAATGAGTGAGAGGGAGTGCGTTAAAAAAGTTTTGATATAGGGCGAAACAAATTATGAAGTTTGTTTTAGAGGAAGGTTTGTAGATTATAATTTAGATGGAAAAAGTGGTGCGCATGACTATTGGAGAATGTGAATATGGCATGACTGAAAAACGAGTAATTCACTCGATTCTTGTCAGGATCGAGTGAACTACGACCATAGGTTGGGGGTTTTGTGAGCTGCAAGCCAGATGGAAAAATTTAAATTTGGGAGAGAAGCATAAGGTTTTGTCCTATACGAAAACGAGGCTGTGCCCAAGCAAGAGGGGGGATTTCGAGTTAAGTAATGTATCTTTCCATAAAATTAATGAAAGATTCATCCGAATTCGCTCATCTTATCACCGGAGCAGCCCCCCCCCTTCCTATCCTTCTACATGCGTGGCTGAACGACGGTCTGTATTCCCGAACTCAGCTGCGCAGGCGGACTCGGGATTTGGGGGAGTGATCAAGTTAAGTAAGGGGGGTCTTTACTGCGGGTGGGAGAATCATTATGGAGTCAACTGCAGACGATGTTTTGTTTTGTTTGACCAAGCTGTTGCACGTTTTGGCTGCCATTGCGGGCCCTCAGGCCACCAATGGTTATTGTGAAAATCAACAAATTGACATATTGGTAAAATTTCATGAAAGTGTACTTTTGGCTTGCTGTTTTATATATTTTTTATTTTTTATTTTTGTTTTTTTTTTACAATATGTTAGTAAAAAGTGCACTCTACAGATTGGTGTAAAATATGGTTAAAGTGACCCTTTGGTTTTCTTATAAATGAGGGTGAAAATTGGGGGGTCGATTAACCTTCTCTCTCTTCTTCCCTTCTTACTCTAAGTCGAGTCTTGTCCTGAGAGGAAGGCGGCAGGCGGGATTGCAACCTGTAGGACCGTGGCAAGACTCTGTGGGGAGTCTGCCCACTGATTGCGGGAGCTCGGCTGGAACTCAGGTGAAGTTATGGAGGCAGGGAACTGAGAGGTAAAGGTTTCGCTTTCCTTTTATAAACCCAGTTATAACCTATATTTGTACTTCTAGCTATGTTTGATTGAGTCTATTGTGTGCGCCTTTACTTTAACTTTGAGTTTGATTTTCAAAACTTAAATCAGACTTAAATGAAGGAAGGTATATGCAATCTCAGTTTCAACTTTGATTGTCTGATTGAAAACAGATTGTGGGAAGGGATTGCATCTGCGGGAAGGATGGGAGAAAAACAATATTGCTTATGGCTGACTGGGCCAATCAAAGACTGGGCAAATCTTTATAAGTTTTGGGAGACCCAACGCTATGTTTATTTTTGAGTTGCTTGGAGGACCAGACAAGTTTCTTAAGTTTGGGTGGTCTGGTTGCTCTGACTTGCGAGTGTTGTCTATGGCTGACTTTTTGGGGACCACGCACTGTCCCATAAGTTTGGGTGACTTGGTTGTCTTACTTATTTTGAGTTTTCTCAGTTTCTTTCAGTTTTGAGCGATGGGGTATGAACAATGTCCCATAAGTTTGAGTGGCTCAACCTTTTTCCTGCTTTACTATTAAGGAAATAAATCGGGCAGAGGACCAGACATGTTTCATAAGTTTGGGTGGTCTTGATCCAATGTCATGCACATGTTGGAACCAAAAGGATATAACTTGACTATATGTTACTATTACTTTATCTATGAACAAGCTAGTCAGACACTGTCCCATAAGTTTGGGTGGTCTGACTATAGTTTATCACAAACTGAAAAAAATATTCATTAAGAATCAATTTATGGTAAGAGGGGGCGGACTGAATCTCGAGCTAAGATGATCGGTTCAGTCATATGCTGTCTTAAAAAATTAAGTGCAGATAATTATGTACAACTTGAATACTTAAACATTTAAGGGATGGACAACCTATTCATACGCCCAGGAAAGAAAAAAATGTAGTGCCCTATGTTTGTGTATATCTAATGGCTGAGCTAGACACTGTTCCATAAGTTTAGATGATCTAACTTTATGCCTTATATAAGTTGGGTATAAAAAGATAAATCATTGAAAGACTATGAATTATTGTTTGATAAGATTGACTTTGGCGGGTGAGAGTACTTACGTTTGTGGTTTGACCTTGCATGTTGTTGAGTGAGACTACTGCTTAGTCTAAGTTTCAGTTTGACAGGTAGCCGCTTTAGTTGCTCGCTACGTTCTAAAGCTATAGGAGTTAGTTCAAATTCTGCATTTTCTGAGCCTAGTTTTTTTACTTAGGTCAATTTTTGTATTTCCTGGATTATTTCTGATACTTGGCTTTATATAAATCTTGGTAAGTTACTTCCTCTACACGAAGTGCTGCCGAAATTTTTGCAAATCCATGGAGTTTGTCAAATTTTGACTTTCAAAAGTTCAGTTTGTCTAAATTTTATATATGACTTAATAAAAATCTGGAAGTCTTCTTTTCTAAAGGGAATGGTGCCAAAATTGTTAATAATGTAAGAAGTTAAACAAAATTGGGCATTGAGAAGTAAAAGTTATTTTTTTTAATTATGAACTTAGCTTTGTATAAATCTTGGAATAACACTTTTTTAAAGGAAGTGCTGCCAAATTTTTTATAAATCTAAGGAGTTACTTGAATTTTGTCTTAGTTGAACTCAAGTTTCGCTTTTCAGTTCGTATCTAACTTAGTATAAATCTGAGAAGTCTCATTTCTTAAAGGGAGTGTTCCCCAAATTTTTGATAATTCACGGATTTAGACAAAATTTGACTTTCCCTAGTCAGAGATTATTCCAATTTTCATTTCCAAGTTAGTATAAATTTTAAAAACGTATTTTTCCTACGGGCAGCGCTGCCGATATTTTCTTAATTTAAAGGAGATAAAGTATGTTTTTATAGGTGGCGATTATGAGAATCCACCCTGCCCAGGGGAGATTTGTTAGGATCTACCTTTCTTTGGGTATTTGCTTAGAGGTAGACTCAGACTTAGTTAAGTAGAACGGTTTGTAAGTGAGATTGTGATATGAAGATTATTCTCCATGAAATTATAGATCTAGTTACCTGTTATGTGTTACAAGTCCTCTTTATCATTTTCTAGCTACATTCAACTTGATCCTACGAAGATCACCTTCTGTTATCACTGATAATAGGTTGGTTGCCGATTCGCCGGTTTACGATTCAACTCCAATCCACTCATGCCACTAAACTTAAAGGTTTTAGTCTTGTGGTTTAAACTGTTTGATTGTGTTTTTATCCAGACTTTAATGAATGGTCATTTAACAAAGGTACTGAGTATTTTATTGTTGAAAAAGTGCGTTAAGGTTGAGGTTTGTATGGCTAATGCGAGGGGTGTGCGGGTAGAGAATGGTTGAAGTTGACCCCACGTAGTGCATGAATTTTGGTTGAATCTTTGATATGATTGCAAATATGTTTGGTAGTTCAGAGTTCGGATTTAACTGTCTGCTATCACATACATATATATGGTTTAAAGAATTCTCACTGTGATTGTGAGAAGTGATCGTTATATATTTATAACCCTCTATATATATGTAAATACATATGCTTTGAGTGTTCACGCAACCTATAGTGATCGTGTGTAAGGATTAAACAAATTATGTTTTGAGAGAAAATCAAGATTCTCTTTTATCCTTCGCTTTTAAAGTTTTTACATAGTTGGACGTTGTAGTCCGTGACAACCGTCAAAGTCAAACCCATTGATTTTTCTCCAGGCCCTAGATGATGGAGATAGTCTCCAAGGCGATAAGAGACGATTGTCACCACATGTATGAACCTGTGTACCACCCACTCTCCGCAGGGTGCAAAAGAGGGTGAGTTTCTCAACCGCACTTGGTGGTTGTCAAACGTCGAGAGATTAACCTCTCAAGGCGTGTGTCAGCTGACACTTGAGTGTCGAATGCGATCCTCCTTATTAACGACGACCTTGTTGATTATGGGCGCTACATAGTACGCCATCATTGCGACTGCTTGCGTAGTTATGCATTGGTGGTCGATATGAGAAAACCCTGCGTCCGTGTAATTTTATACTAAGTTTTCGCACCTGTCGCCTATTCGATTTCCACGTCGGAAGGTTATGAGATGTCGGAGGTACTGCCGAAATTTCTACAAATCTAAGGAGTTAGTTAAATTGTGTATTGGCAGAACTCAAATTTGTTTTGAGTTCAGTTAAATTGTGTCTTGGCAAAATTCAAATTTGTTTTGAGTTTTTATCTAACTCATTACAAATATGAGAAATCTACTTTTCTAAAGAAGATGCTGCCTATTTTTTTACCAATTCAGGGAGTTAGATAAAATTCAACTTTCCAGAGTTGAATATTATTTCAGTTTTCATATTTAAGCCAGTATAAATTCGGGAACATTTAAAAAAAATTATCTGGGTTGGTATATATACAATTTTTTTTTTTTTATATTTTATATTTGTTAATCCATTTTGGTAAAGTAGCTATCAAAGATTTGAAAAACAATTGATTGTGCACAAGCTGCGCTCCTTTTTTTATTTTAGGTTTGGGTGTTTTGCACTTCTATTTAGTATGTATGATGAACTTCAATAAAATACGCTTTGGATGCAAAAAAAAAATAATCAAAATTGATGAAAATAAGAAAAACGCTTATTAAGAAAAAAACACAATATATTGAAAAAAGATTTCCGTATAAAAGACATTTTTCCTACGGCAAGCGTTGCTTAAATTTTCTTAGTTCAGAAGAAATAGACTATATTTTGACAAGAGGCGATACTTATTGTCACTCTGTATGATAGTTAGCCTTGGGCATTGGCATGTTTTGTGTTACAGGTCCTACTTGGATGTTTCGATTCAAGATTGAGACTAGTTTCAACTTAATCATACGAGGATCAGTTTTTGTTATCACTGATAACAGGTCTGTTGCCGATTCGTCGGTTTACGACTCGACCCTAATCCACTCTCGTTACCCAACCTAAAAGGCTTTAGCCCTGATGATTTCTATTGTTTTATTAAGGTTTTCACCCGGTCTTTTATTGAATAACCATTTAACAAAGGTACTGAGCATTTATTTTGGAAGGTTGGACAGAGGATGAGACTTGCATGGCTATACGAGTATAAAAAATGGTTGAAGTTAACCCCGTGTATTGTGTGGACTATGTTGAATCTTTGATGCGATTGCAGGTGAGTCTCTGGTCCAGACTTTGAATTTTGACTTGCTTGCGATCATATAAATATATGAATGAGAAAAATACCGCTTTGATTGTGAAAAGTGATCGTCTCGTATTACAACCCTTTATTTTATGTTATCGAGTGTTCGCACGACCTGTAGTGTCAGCGCTTAAGGTTTAACTAAGGTTGTGATTGAGAGAGAAATGAGACTCTCTTCTTTTCACCATTTTGCTTCTTAAAGTTTCTTCGTCGGACGTTGGTCCTGGGCCTGGATTCGAGGTCCTTGTCCATGACATCCCAGGTCCTAGACCGAGCGCGGAAGGGATCACTCCTCACGCCACGCCTATTTGCCCTGCCCACCGGGACACTCAACCTGAGGGCCGAAGATGTCGTAGAGGCCGAGCGGTTGTTCCTGCAGCTGTGCAATATCGTGAAGGGTTCGACCCTCACGATACTTTGAGACTGACACTTGAGTGTCATAAGCGGTACTCGGATCCACGACGAACTGCTTGATTGTAGGCACTACATAGTACGCCATCATTGCGACTGCTTGCGCATTCATGCATTACTAGTCGATATGAGGTGGTCCTGCGCCCGCGGGGTTTTCTATTAAGTCTCGCGCGTGACGCCCATCCGATTTCCGCATCGGAAGGTTATGGGATGGCTACTGAAGGGACTAGGAGTGTTTTGTTGTATTGTTTGTCTTATGCCGTTTCGTGCGTGTATGTGTGTGTGTTTTATTTTTATATTTTTAGAGTGGTGTGATGCGTGGTGAGTGAGATACATCCTAGTCGATCGACGACGAATTACGCTTGGGGCTTCAACCCCCCAGTGCGTCGGTTCGAGTGCGGGTTCGATAGAGGCGTGAGACCGCTCGTAACCCCTATGCTACAACAAATGAGAAATGTCATCGGCTGGTCCACCTCTGTGATTGCAACTGATTAGCTTTCGTACTGTGGACTGGTAGCTCGGTGGAGATACACCCACCGAAGGGAGGTGACAACTCCCGTAAGGTGGAGGTAAGTTGTACCTCGCATTGGCCCTATCCTGTCGTAAGGGCTCGCGAGAGGTATGGCTGGCGCACTTGGCCGGAGCGGCTTGCAGAAGCTACACGTGTATCGCGACGAGGATCAGTCTAACTTCTGCGTGACGCGGCTGGAAGGGTCCCGCCCTGTGCAGTACTGATGCGCTCAACAACGTGATCTTTACCCCACCTGTGAATTAAAAAAGAGGAACGTGGAGGGGACGACGGTTATCAACAAAGGACAAAGGATAATGTCTTTCTCTCTTTGGTGGAAGGAGAAGTAAAAATAGTCTTTGAGGGTTGCTACAAGAGGATAGCGACGACAGGTACATTCAAGGAAAATATTTTACTCCCGTGACGGTCGTAGGGCAATGCCACAAGGATTAGGTGACCGAAGAGGAAGGCCCCAACCACAAGGGGGAGGAAGTGGTTGGCAACAACCACCGCAACGAGAGGTAGGTGGCTGATTTGAATCTCACGGTCTGCAAAGATTTCTACCACATTGAGGATGTGAGGAAGACCAATATTTAAATTAACTCAGAATCCTACTGACGTCATTGTCGAGATAACCAACTATGCTTTGAGTATCGCAAACAACGCCACATCATTCCTTTTTACCTAGAGTTGAACAAGTCCACACCTTAAGCCACCACTACCTCCGAGGCTGGTTTTGTCGACCCCTATTTTCAGTGCGCACCGATTTTGCCGAGCCTTGGGTCCGTTGTGTTTCTTTTCTGCTACTCTTCTGGAAAAAAAAAAAAAAAAAAAAAAAAAAAAAA